>AP025050.1:1900194-1979853 GCA_036186865.1 Eustoma russellianum | reverse complement strand
GTGGCCTCGTTATCCACACTTCCGGTCGGGTGAATAGAGGACCGACCGACCCGGGTTTTCACGAGCGTTGACGGGTTCTGGAGTGCCTGTCAAGGGCGCTTGTGCATACCGCGAGGTGATCATCACCAGCTGCACCTAACATCTCAGCACACTGGAAGTTAACATATCAATCAATCAATCATACACAGTATATCTTAACGTCAACAAAAGCTATTGTCTGGGACAGACATTGTAATGGACATGTATTGTAAAAAAAATGACGTTGAACAGAAATTGAGTCGTTATATACGTTAATCTTGCGTGTCGGTATGTTTACCTGTCATCACTTGTAAAGAAGCTCAAAAGCCTTGATATCTTCCTGAGCCGTTTCAGTTTTTCCTTGTAGACTGAACATGATTCTCATTCTCTGCTTTCTTCTTTTGGCTTCTGGGGTGGCAGGGAGTTTCACAAAGCAGCCTAATGGCAATCCTCCAACACCAAAGAACATATTCATATTAGGTGGACAGAGCAACATGGCAGGCCGAGGGGGAGTAAATAACGTCACATGGGATGGCTATGTTCCTCCACAATCCCAACCCAATCCATCAATCCTTCGGCTAAATGCAGATCTTAAGTGGGTGAAAGCAATGGAGCCTTTGCACAAAGATATAGACATTAACAAAACTAATGGCATTGGACCAGGGATGCCATTTGCTACTACTGTATTAGCCAAATATCCTAATTTTGGAACGATTGGTTTGGTTCCTTGTGCAATTGGTGGGACAAGTATAACCCAATGGGCTCGTGGGGGCTTTCTTTATAACCAACTTTTAAATAGAACGGTTGCAGCGTTGGCCAGTGGAGGAAGCCTCAAGGGCCTACTTTGGTATCAAGGCGAGGCTGACACCGAAAGATTAGAAGATGCACGACTCTATAAGAAAAGATTTGAGAGGTTTCTCACTAATGTTCGTGCAGATTTGGGCTTTCCTGAACTCCTTGTTATTGAGGTAAACTAAAATTATTTGAAAAAACAATTACAACATCATAATTGCACTAACTACATCCATGTTTGGAACGAATCTGCTGTCCAATTTCTCGCGGCCAAGATCGTTGTCCGGTATAAAACTATGTAATTCTGTTTTACAGATAAAATACATTGATTTTGTTGTCTTGTTGATTTATTTGGGTGGTTGGGGTGTAGGTTGCGCTGGCAACAGGACAAGGGCCTTACTTGGAGGAGGTAAGAAAGGCTCAGTTTGATACAAAAGCCACAAACATTAGATGCGTAGATGCAAAGGGATTGCAAGTGTCAAAGGATCATTTGCACCTAACCACTCAGGCACAAGTTCAGCTTGGTGGCATGCTGGCTGATGTTTTCCTTCATACTCTACAACCCCCAGTCCCATGTAATGCTCTCTAAAAATATTCTCCATATCTTCCTTTCCCTTTACTACTATTAGATTCAACATGCGTTGAGAATGCCACTTTGTGGGATAATTTTACGTTTATGTTGTTTTGATAAAGATTATAATTCAGTTTATTGTTGAAACTTGTGCTTCATGTGAGACTCATATCCACTCAAAACCTTAAAAAATGCACTTAATGCAATTTTACCACCAATTACATACTATTAACTATAATTTACGGAGGAAAGAACTCCCAAAAACTCCCAATTACCCATATAGGATAAGGGCAATCCGTAATGCCCCCTATGAGGATAAACGTGAATCGGCAGTCGTCTTCCCTTCCGATTCACTTTTATCCTCATAGGGGGGCATTACGGATTATCCTATATGGGTAATCGGGAGTTTTTGGGAGTTTTTCCCTCCGTAAATTATAGTTAATAGTATGTAATTGGTGGTAAAATTGCATTAAGTGCATTTTGCAATGAGTGTTGGTACATCATCCTTATATAACCCACGTATTTTATCTCAAAGTGTCCGATGTAGGATAATATTCTCAACATCTTGTCTGTCCCATGGTTGGCCATTTATTGTATCCCCTCACCCAAGTCCAGATGTTTATGTCGGGCTTGTGGTTTGTGATTGAGGGTGGGTTCTAAGGCGCATGTGTATGTCAAGTCACGTTGCCACGTGATGACGGGTGTTGAAAATATTATCCCACATCGGACACTTTGAAATAAAATACATGAGTTATATGCGGATAAGATACCACCACCCATTGGTAAGGTTTTGAGTGGATATATGTCTCACCTCATGTAAGCCTATGTTTCAACATTTATAAACTTTACTTGGATCAAGAATGATATAACGGCTATTAAATCACACACTTTGTATTCTTGTGGGCAAGATAGAATTGTGCCATTTCCCAGCTTTGAATGTAGGCATAATATTTTGAGAAGAACAGTGCCATCATTCATTAGTTTATTTGGACAAGTCACGTGCATTTTGGCTCATAGTCAATAATTGATTTGCTTTACCCTGAATCACAGTTTTGTAGCAGAGAATGTCTCAACAAATTACCACTAGAAGATTAGTGAGGAAGTGAAGAAAGGATATGCCATGCTACTTCGCCACACTGGGCTGATGAAAGGCGTAATCAAGTTGAGGATCAGCTAATCCTATTGCAGTGTCAAAGAGAGTTTCATTTTGTGTATCCATGTTCTGTTCTTATAGAATCAAGTTCCTTTTCTTTCTTTTTTTCTATTTTTTTTTGGGAAAAAGTTCCAAATTAGGTGAAAAATGCCAAAATGGGACTAAATCAACTACCATTTCGTGCAACCAAGTGTTTGCACGGGTCTTGAGTGTTCTTTATTTTTTCAGTGAATCAATTTGTGATATAAGTTATTAAAGAAATCAAAATCATTGAACTTTTTACAATTTATTTAGTTCTGTATATTTTTTAAGGCCTTCTCCCTCTTTATTTTACAGAAGTATTATACACTGACCTCACAAGGCTAAAACACGTATGGTAAATCCAAAGTACATATTCTTTGGCTCACGGAAATGATCACTTTCATTGACATAAAGAATCTCTTTATAAGGTTATCAAAAGAACCAAGCAACAGTATACATGCATGCTCCATGTTGGAGTCACATTTTTCCCATCAGATTGTTCTACTTGATGCCTCCAAGGGATAAGAAGGTTCCTAACTTTGGACTAATGCTTAGTTTATCAAACTTCCAAACGGCAGACGTTCATCTTTAATGTCATGCAAATATAGATTACACCAATGCCGATTGTCTAGATCACCTCACGAAATGTGTAACCCCATGCCCGTCCAAAGTTCATACAAAACCAACATGGTTGGTGTGGTGGTTCAGCACCTTGTCCTTTAAACATATGGTTGGGGTGAATGGAGCAAATCATTTGGTCAGTCTCCTACCAATTAGTATGCTGTCCTCATGGACGGAACATTAGTCTTCTGGCTTTCTACCTTTGCCAACCAAAAAAGGTTCATAGAAATCTAGTAAATTTAGGCTCCTTTTTATCGGGCGAAAAAAATGTGCTGTTTGAAGTGTGTTTCGTGTGTGTATGTCTGTTTGTGTAAACAATTTTATACTACTCGTCAACCTGTCCACTACTAAACTTTAAGTCCGTTCATCTATGATCATGTTGCAAAACGATTAATATATGTACATATAAATACACAGACACACACACACAACATATACACACACACTACTACATGCCAGCCAGTCCATTACTAATCATTAAATAAATCCATATATGACCATTTTGCAAAACAATTACTATAACTAAGGCGGATTTTTGTGTTTTGTTTCGCCGTCACTTTTAAAATTATAGTTGAATAAGTCTGAATGTATTTTTCTTCCACTTGGTTAATCGAACATATTTGTCTAAACCAATCTGCACTATTTTTCATCTGGTTGGCTAGATGAAAGATGGACCAAAGTGAAAAGAAAGACGCGAGAAAGCGAGATAAAATGAAAAAAAAAAAAAAAGGGAGAAAAACTGATGGTCCCCTTACATTGTCTAAACCTACCTTCACTGTCATTAACCGGTTAATTAATTGGATGAACACCACAACAAATACATCAAGATGTCAGCATTGTTTGGAGGCAGATTTTGTTTTGATTGCCTTAGTATTATATACAGTTACATTATCTTTGATTGATCCACTAACAATGTTTAGTGTTAAGTAATTATGGCCTCATCGTATTTGAATATAGACATTCTGAATGAACATTACATACATAGACATATCCTTTTGTATATAAAGGAGGTCTATAGAATAGATGAGATATCGTATAACACTTTGTTAGTATTAATGTCCTCATCCGATCTAACAAAAATATCCAACTAGCTATTTGAGGTATAGCTCTTATTGTGCCAATTAGTTACATACATTTCAAAAATGCTTGGAAGTGTTCCTCCAGTCATTCGTGTAAAGACAAAAATAGTGAACCTTATAACAAAACTTGAGGGGGGAATAAAAATAAAAGACTTATACTGAGCCAGAAATTTATAGAAAATTTACGTCACAATGTTATATTATGTTCAACTGTTTAAAAATGCGTTCAAACTATTAAGAATGAAAGGCACTAACAGATCTGGCGAAGTCGAATTTTCACGCCCTCATCAAGGTCTATATAGTAAAGGTTTTAAGTAGATATTTGAGTCTTGTCTGGATCAACTCAATATCTTTTATAGTGAGTTTATATGTTTTGGGATTATATAGAGTTTGGGCTTGTATTCTCTATGTTTGGAGCTTTTGCGCTTGCTCTTGCTTGCTTTTTGTGTTTGAGGTGGTTATTGGCGATTATACGAAGTTATGGAGCACAAAAACAACAAGAGGAGACTGATAAATCGAGGGAAATGTACTTATGTGCAACTGTACATTAGTGTGACATTATTCTGCCAGAATAGATTTAAGATTTGAAGTATGCCTCGACTTCATTGTGAAATGACAGGAAAGGTGGTAGATCGAGTCTAATAGCAATTAATATAGGTGGACGGAGCTAATGCAATAATGGGCTATAGCCTGCATAACCATAAAGCCCATCAATCCACCTTACCATTTCACTGACCCAGGGCCCAAAAAGTGTGATGCCGCAATGAAACGTAAGTCAAATATTAAATATAAATTCCAAATTTCGGTACAAAAAATTATAGTAATGAACTCTCTTGTATCAACTGACTGACGGAAGTTTTCATGGTTATGGAACGCTAAAATTTGTCTTTAAAACTATTATAGCATATATGCCACATAGATACAATCAGAGGTAATGATCTTAAGGTAGATTCTATCATTTCACTCGCAATTAATTTTTTCTCCTAATTTAAGGAAAAGATTCAATTTCGAATCTTTAGAATGGAAGAAATGTTCTTCAGCTGTTATACATAAAAATATTTCACTTGCAATTAAATTTTCTAATCTTGAAAACAAATAATAGTTCTAGTTCAATTTCACGAATAATTGTCTCATAGCATTAAGTAGCAACAAGCATCTAGCCCGTATTTTCCGATGAAGTGTTGAAACATTACATTTTAGGTTACATTTTAAGATTATCCCACGTTGATTGATTTTAAAAAATATACATAGGTTATATAATGATAAGGTATTACTAAATATTGTCGTTATTTTTGAATAGATATGACTTTTACATCATGTAAACTACCGTTTCAACGTGGTAGTAGTAGAGCCGATTATATTTATGTGGGCTCAAATCTTATTCGGCATGTGGTGGCAAGCGATTGTTATTTCTCTTGCTCGAATCCGAATGCTTATGTCTTGCTCAAGGTTTGTCATGAGTTTAGATGTTCATGTATGGCTCAAGGTTTGTCACTCATGATGGGTTCTAGGCATGTGTGTCAGTGTGTGTCAATCCAGTTTGATGTTTACCATTCATGACATGTTCTAGGCATGTATGTGTAAAACTATATAGCTACATGAAGACGTGTGTTGATAATTTATCCTACATTGGTTGATTTCGAAAAAAATACATGAATTATATGAATACGATATTTTAACTGGATATGCATCTTTCTTCATGAAAATCCAAGTTTCAACACTATTCTACTCCATATTTCATCAATTCACCACGGCTTCCTTTTTGTTTACTTTTTCTTTTTTGGTTTCTTGTTTTAGAAGAAGAGGGGGCGGGGGGAGGGGGGGCTTTGAGCACTCATTCTTTGAGGGTCAGATTGGTGTCTCCTTTTCTATCACATATGTAAAAAATCAATGTTTTAGTTGGATTTTTTCCCTTTTTTTAGACGGACCTTTTGCTTTTATACGTTAGACGTAGAAGTGGAACAAGAAAATCGGACAGTAAATCCAAACCAACCATAATTCATAAGGAGACATCTTTATATTTGTAGGTCACTTGTACATGAACATGTGTCTATATAATGCATATTAATCCCCATTCCTGTATACATGTAACAGTTAAATAAAATATCTTTAAGAATGGAGAAGAAACAAAGAATGTAGACCGATTTTCATATTTATGTTGCACTAGAACAGTGGAGGCGGGAAGTAGACAATGCGACAAACTAAGAGGATAATATATATGACTTATCGAACAGAAAATGTAACCTTTAAAGACATGATGTGTAGGCTATACAAAATATGGAGCGGCCATTATCATCTTCCTCATTCGTTGCTTTCACGGATTTTGAAACCACAGACCAAAAACAAAGGGAAAAGATTGAGTTTCATGGACCATCACGGCTTTAAAAAATTGTCCAATGCTATTTAATATCCCCCTCCCCACACCTCTCCCTCCGGGTTCAGATCTGGGGAGGCTGTCGATAAGGCAAAATATGAGGCCTCTAATCACGCGTCGACACGTGTAAAAACTGATCAGCAGTTTCAAATTTTTTTTTAAAAAAAAAACAGTTTTTACATGATTTGAGGCATCATATTATGCCTCACTAACAGCCTCTCCAGATCTAAACCGCTCTCCTCCTTAGGGAAGCATAGTTCGTCTCTGTACATGATATTTCACTTTGAAAATTTACAACCCATACGATTGGATCTGCGAGTTTCGTCATCAAGTCTGCATACTCTCTTTGCTTTAAAAATATTGTCATAATTGATGTTTTATATAATTTTACAACAATCAAGTTAACAATATTATTTGGACTAATAGAATACTTCATAACAAATAAGGAATAAATGTCCAACGATAAATATCAGTTCATGCATCATTATGTGTCATACAAAAATGCATATCCTTATATGTATATTTCTTGGAACTACTAAAACAACTATGAGTAATTACTCATATACCAACATAAAATTTATCTTCCTTATTACAATCTGGAGACCTACAATTTACCGGCACAAACTTCATCATTGGAAAGCACTATCACAATCTTTGATCTAATCATATGAATACATTATAACAAATTCAAATATATGGTAAGAGTATCACCACATCCAAAACCTTAGCCATTTTATGGCCCCAAGGATCCATAGAGAATGCATGATTTATGGGGACCGCTGAATGCAGGACCGCCGGGGTGCAGCAGAGGGTCTGGTACCTTGGCAGAAAACATTAGGGCTTGGTTTGAGCTCACCAGATATGTTTGGATCCGGGTAGACCCACATTACACAAATCAAAATACAAAACTAAATGCAGGCTTGTCTTTAGCTTATCTGGCAATGCCTTGAATATTTTGTTTGGCATTTACTTTAGATGGAGACACCTCATGAGCAGCAACCAAATTCATTTATTTGTCTAAACCCTTTGGATGCTTTCTTCCCATTCTCCAGGCTTAGCCGTCGGTATCTTTCCATGCATGCAAGATTTAAGCATGAAATATCATATCATCAGTTAATGTGTCCATAAATAAATGATGTGCCTTTATTTTCATAAGAACATCCATATTAAATTATTCTAGCAAAAGGGGTTTTCATAATTATGCCAATCACGCTTCATATGTGCACTTTTTAATGAAGTAGATGGGTACATCAACCTCCTGTTACCGTACCTACATCCAATCAATGAATGCCACCCTCAATTTCTAAAATCAGCTAATAGCTAACAGTTTAATGTTTTCATATTTTTTTTGTTCATCCATGAAGAGGTAGGAGTATTAACGAACCAAGCTGAGCCGAACACTAGGTTTTCGAATTCGAATTCGTCTAGCTAAACAAACTATTCGGCTCGGTTTGTTTAGCTAAACAAGCTTTAAAATTGGTTCGAGTTCGGCTTGATAACAATATAACTGTTTAAACGATTTAGCTAAACAAGTTTTAAAATTGGTTCGAGTTCGGCTTGATAACAATATAACTGTTTAAACGAGCCGAACATTTTGCGAACATTTCGGCTCGTTTAACTAAACGAATCCAAATAGATGTTCGAATTCGGCTCGTTTAAGTAAAATTAACGAACGAACTCGAACCAGATACGAATCGAACTCGAACAGTTTACGAACTGTTCGGATCGCTTAACACTCCTTGAGGGCAGGCATTGCACCAACTGGTAAAGTTACTGCTTTGTGATCTTGAGGACACAGGTTCGAGCGCGAAAACGGTCTCTTACACAAAGTGTAGGGTAAGACTACGTACATCAGATCGGCGAAGCAATCCGACTCCTTTATGAACTATGTGCAAACGCGAGAACTTAGTGCACCGAAAACGTCCTATGATATGGAAAAAAGATGCACATAAGAAGCGTGTCCCATGCCTAGTCCTTATTTATATTGATTTTATTTGTCAATGGTTAACTTATGATGATTTATTTATTTTTAAAGTAATTTATTCTTGACTAACATAAGTTTTTTTTTACTTGTATATATTAATTCACAGATAGACACATGACTTGGACGCTAATACAGAAATCCTATTGCTGCCTACTTATTGCCCGTCTCAAGAGTAATCATTGATTTGATATTTGTTTCTTTTCTATTTCTCAAACTTTTTCTTTAATGTATTTGTTTAGTGCAAATGATTATGATATTTCAATTAAAAGTGATAACCATCCAACAGCACAAAGAATTGTTATTCTAATATACATATCTTAATCAATATATAGTCCAAGGAAAGGAAAAGAAAACTCCATCAAAGAGTTGGCAGTGTCTCGACTTTTTAATGATTGAACAACAAGAAATGACAACTAAACCGATTCATAACCTTTTAAGCTCCAATCTTGAAAAGCCCTTGAAGTAAATAATTAATGAGGGAAAATAATAGGAAAAATAAAGGCCAATCATATAGAGCCAAATATTCAAAAGGCTTCTCCATCAGTGTAGGACCAAACCGACCTGTTATTTTTATCATAAGTTTTTATAACTATAATTTCATGGAGATGAAACATATGACCTGTTTTAACGTAATTTCGGGCAAACATCCGAAAATACGACTTGGTTTAATGATTCATCGGGCCATACCACTATCATGTTTTAAGACAGGTACACGCGTGCCTAACCTCAAAACATATTCCTACACATAATTTGGGCATTGTAATCTTATAAATATAATAAGACATTCCACTAGCTATGTACTTATTTAAGTTGTTGCTTAATAGGACTTTGCACGAGCTTGTTTGCTTAGATGAGTCTTGTCCCTATACATCAAAACAATCTTACTGTTTTTATTACCAACTGTGCCATGTTATCATCTTTAAAATGAGTCTAATGCTTCATAAAAAAAAAAAGTAATAGATAACTATATCTAGTGATAAAAATGGATATAAAGTTACAGTAAAAGAATATATATGAGACGAGCACAAAATATGATTGATATAGAATATGCATTTTTCAGTTCAAGAAAATGGGCGGATGTGCAATCACATCATCAGCTGCAACACACACGTTTTATAGTGTTTAATAAATAATTATTCGACATTTATTAATCAATAATGTTGAAAATAATTAACATAAAACAATAATAAATATACAAAACAAGAAATCTATTTATAATATTATGTTTTCTATTAATTAATAATTAATAATAACTACTATGATTGAGCGAAATAATATTTGCCCAAAAGCCTATACTTGACGGGACGTGTGTTGAATCAAATCACGCAGAATTGAAAAAGTCAATAGCCATCGCACTTTCTTTTATTAAAAAAAAAAAAAAAAGCACGTACACAACTCAAGCTTTAAGAACTACTTGTTGGTCCCCGTTTACTTAATAAAATAACGTCTAATGCTTTCTTTTTTTTCTTTTTTCATGACCTTATATTAAAACCAAATAACTAACTAAATCTCGTTCGATATGTGTATTGATGTCATTATGGCAGTGTCTATAATATCACCCTTTTTCTGATGAAGGAAAAAAATTAACTGGTGTGATGTCTCCTCGAAACACAAGAATGTAATCAAGACTTTACAAATGAAGTTTACAACACTGACAAATTGTATTGTGGTCATTGAGTAAATCTTAATAGTTATTTATTAACTAATAAAAAATATAATAATAAATGTGATACACCAATAGTATCATGTATCAATTATTTATTATTTTATTGCTTACTAAATATCCAATAGTTATTCGTTAACTAATATGAGGTTTTTGAATTCAAATACACTGACATGTGTACTAGAGTCACGCTTAAATCAAACGAGTCAAATTAGGAATGTCCAAGTTATAACACACTGTTTAATGATAATGTGGACCATACTGTAATTATTATCGAAGTTACAATCAACCATTATAGACCGTCTAATTTTATAACAGTGGACTTATGTGAAGTTATTATCCATTTAAAATCTTAATTGATGGTTATACTTCATCCTTAAATAAACTCATTTATTTTTTATTTAATCAACAAACAAAGGACAAATATTAAAATCTGTCATCACATGACGTGTCTTGATACATGCGTATCTATAACTTATCTCTGATAACAAACTTCGAGTCGCGCTAACATCTAAATTGGTTAGAGATGGTTTTCCCTTATCTTCATATACATCCATCTATGTTTCTCTAATCAACCAATATAGAAAAAATCTAAAAATATGTCATCACGTGGCAATGTGATTTGAATCCCTCCTTTACAACAAACCTCGAGCTAAGCTGAAATCTAAACTCGAGTGAAACGCCATCATGTAGCAAGGTGTAAGTCTGCATATAATAAAACGAACTTTAGTATCATGTTAAATTTGGTAGTGGTTTACGTGGAATGAGACACATATACCATCAAAACTTTAAAACAATGATGATGAAACACATAAATTTGTTTCTAGTTAACCAAAACAATTCTCAACATTCTTTCCTAATATTAATTCACAATTTTAGCATGTTACTCTTACTCAATGAGGGACTAATTTCTGTTTTGTCTCTTTTAACTAATGATTATTTTTTTAATTCATATAGTCCAGCTCATTTAACTTATGTTGACAGTAAAACAAATGAAGTGGAATAAATGAGGGATAACTTAAATTGGAAAGCATCAAATATTAATAGGGCAATGCGACAGCTGCGAGTTGAAGAAATTAATGTCCAAAAGTACAGCTAAGTTATTACTACCACATCACAAAATGTTGATTCAACGTGTGCAACGGTCTGAATGTTTACTTAATTTATCATCAATCTTGAGGATGTTGAGAGATTCTGCCATAATTAACGCCTTGCTCTTACTTCTATCTCTGTTAAACTAGATTTGACCATCTTGAATCCCGTTATAACAGCAAAAATGTCTGAATAAGCTTTGTGCTGTCCTTAATTTTATTATTCTCACGCTCAACTTTTGCAATTGTAAACTCCTGTGGTTCTGTGCACTTCTTTTCTTTTCTTTTTTTTTTTTTTGGGGGGGGGGGGGGGGGGGGGGAGGGGGGCATTCCTTGTCTTCTTTGTGGACTTCTTATGCTTGTAATTTTTATAGTCATGCGAAATAAATTAAAGAAAAATTGTCTCATGACGAAGATTTTGAACTAGAGACGTTTTTTTAAGACTTCAACATGAACCACAGAGGTAAAGGTAAAGCTCATTGGCTCTTTATGCTTGTACCTCTTTTGCTCATTGAGTTCTTTTCTAATGTACCCTCTCTTTTTTAATCTTTTTATCATAAAGAATGAAATTCCGTTACTACAACAACAACTTTATCGCCTATAGCAGGTATAGAGTCAGATGTACGCAACCATAATCATGTGTTAGAAAAACACAAAGGTTGTTTTCCGATATGACCCATAATGAAAATTGTGTCAAACTGTGTCGATGAACTGCTACCTTACAATATAAGAAGCGCGGCCAATTTAGTGAGTCATTTTGCTTATTTCATCACATTCCAAAGTCAATGAAAAGTGTGTATTTGGCTCCTAAAATAGAAACAATGAAATTCCGCTACTAATTCAGATAAATGTGCTTTTTGCATGAAAAGTCATGGTGTTCGGGTTAAGATGGAAACCTCCTACAAAATGAAGAGCCAAGATGTTAATCGCATACTTAAGGTATTTATTGTGCATGTTTTCAATGATATGAAGAAAATATTATTAAGATAATGAAAGTTAACTCTCTTGTGGGACAAAGTACATGATGGTAACCGCCACATATGAGTTATGGTCATTAAAAACTCAAATAAGACAACATAGAAACCTAAAAAAATAAACAAGCAACATAAAAATCAATTCATTTCAATCTTATATGAACGGGAGGGTTAGGATTGTAATGCTAACCAGTGTATCATAATGAAAATTCAAGTTGTCTCTAACATTTGCTTTTTCTTTTTCATTGCTCGTTCTGTTCCATGCTCCCGCGTTTGTACAAGGTCTGAGGAGGAGTCGGATTGTTTTGCAATCTGATGTGCGCAGTCTTACCATACACTTTACGGAATAGGTTGTTTCCGCAGCTCGAACTCGTGACCTCAAGATCAAAAAGCAGCAATCTCACCAATTGCTCCAAAACCCGTCCTCCCACCAATGCTAAATAAAAAGGCTAAATTATTTTATATCATTTGCAGCTGTATTTAATAAAATTATAACAAAATCTTAAGCAAAAGACCCAAAAGGAATGAAATAATGGAACCACACTACCAGCAGAAGAAAAGATACTAACTGGAACCAATTCTTGCTGGCAGTCTATTTGTTTTTTGGTGTCTTTTCTTTTTTGCTTTATGAGTTTTTTTTTTTTTTAAATGCTTTGCTTTATGAGTTGAAAAACACTAAAGTCTCTTCTCTTAACCACCAAAAGCAGCAAATAAAAGATGCAATTCTTACCACATTTTAACATTCGCCTCTCCCCCTTTCCTTCTTTTAGGTAAAATTGTATCCTTTGGATCTAATTGCATCTAAAATTTTCTTCTAATCTTTTCTTAATCCAACTTTATGTCCTTTAAATGTCAGTACATCTTTATTTTACCTTCAGAACCTCTATATTCCTATTTTACTTTACTTCTTTGTCCCTTGCATTCTTTTAATATACCCCAGCTTTAATTCATCAAAAGCAGGTCCTAATTTGGCATTTTCATAGATTAAACTGGGAAAGAAACAAGAGTTAACCTTATTTCACCAAAAAAGACAAATGTTTCGATAGATGCGTTTCAAGATTGTCTTTTGTCCTAGCAACAACTGCACAGAATTTTAAATTTGTGTCCTGAAACCTACATCTGAGATGCTTTACTCACTCTTTGTTTGGTAAATACATAATCCTGGAGCAATATACAGCTGGTTACAAGAGGGAATATCATCATAGTTTAAAATTTTAAGCTGATAAAAAGATGTAAAATTTTTGTAGATAGATAGTTTGTTCATAGACCCTACTGTATCGCATGCATCGTTATTTCAAGGGTCGGATGCACATGTATATTTTTTTTATTTTAAAAAAAGAATGAGATTATATACTTAAACTTATTAAGAAATACGGTAGTCACCTTAAGACGTACAAATATATTTCTTTGTACGATTCCGTACAAAGAAATATATATTCGAGCACTATAACACATGGCACAAGAAAGAAAAGGAGCCCTCATGGGCATAGTCCAGTGGCAAGTGGCAAAGGTGATTGGGGCTAGAACTCCGACGTCCTGAGTTCGAGTTCGTGTGGAGACAATCCTTGTTAAAATATTACAAGGGTTGCCTCTGGACTGGCTGAGTCTCGTGTGTCCTCTCCCTTTCTAGGGCTGCCGGTTGAGCACATCCTTTAATTTACATTCGACCTGGCTAAAGAGCCTCTAGTATAGGTGTGGGAGAACCAACCCCTCATCAAAGAAAGAAAAGGAACAAAGAGTTTATAATGGTACCTCATCGACAAAATCATTGTACATATATTTATAAGACATGCCAATAGAAAAAATAAAAATGGTACCTCATCAATCAATAAGAAAATCGCCTGCTTTATTTATGTTGTTATTTCAATTCTCTCAATTCTTATACTAACTTATATATCTAGTTGGTGGGATATCCTAGGTCAGAGGCTAGAGTTATAAGATATAGTTAATATATTTATAAGATGCGACTTTTCATTTAAAAACTACTGTATCAAACTATTGACAAAAAATACTTGGGTGCAAAAGGCTATATTTGAACTTCGAAGGCTTCTGTTGTGTCCATATAAGTCTTGTAGGCTTCTGTTGTGTCCATATAAGTCTTGTAGATGATGTAAATCAATTGTTCACTAAATAGAAAAATACTTGGGTGCAAAAGGTTATATTTGAACTTCGAAGGCTTCTGTTGTGTCCATATAAGTCTTGTAGATGATGTAAATCAATTGTTCACTAAATAGAAAAAACGGTATGCTAATGTCAACAAAAAGACCTGTTGTGTCCATATAAGTTTTATAGATAATGTAAATCAATGGCTCACTAAATAAATAAATAAAACGGTATGCTAATGTCAACAAAAAGACCCAGACACAAAAATAGAACATATATTCTTCAGGTATAATGTGTTCTTTAGATATAATGTATTGTCTTAGAATCAATTAAACTACACCGTAGACAATATTGGAAACACTAATTATATTGATTGATGGCGATCGTCTTTGAAGACTTGGAGTTGGAAATACTGTTACAGCTTAGTCTGTTAATGTTTTCTTATAAAATATTTAAAATTAAAAAAATTCCTGGTTGGCTTATTTAATTTAGGGACAGATAAATTATGTTTTGTGAGCAGGAAAAACTAGTATCAGCACTGAAGTTTGGTTATAATACAATTCTATGAATCTTCTCAGGATGCATTTGCAAATTTAAAAACTAAGCAACTTATACCGAAGCATGTGGAGTTATTCCCGCCAGAATTTGTTTGGTCTCCATTTAACTATTTCTGTTTTAATCCTATTTATTTATGCAGGTACATGTAGAGTCGGAAGTCTCACTAGAAGCAAACTCTTTATTCCTTGGGATGAAGATATTGTTTGTCAAGATGAGATCTGAGGAGGTCTCATATGAGCCAAAATATGAGGCATCCAATCTTGCAACGCCACGTATACAAAAGGGCCCATTGTTTACTTTTTTTCCTTTTTAAAAAAAGACTCTTTTGTACACGTGGCGTCGCATGATTGGAATCCTCATATTTTGCCTCACATGAGGCCTCCTTAGATATCATCCGTTGTTTGTCTGTCTATCCCCCTCCCCAAACTCTAGCGATAGCTTTTGCTATCGTTGGGATATATTGGATATAATTGTTGTTGCTTGTTTTACTCCTATTTCCCCAAACAAAATCTGGATAAATTTCAAAGACGAAGTTATCTGCTCAAATAAAAGTATGTAACGGCCACATACTAATAGATTCAGAAGATATAAACCCTTTAGGAAGTAATTGATTGTTTAAGAGTCAAATGCTAAGTTCCTAAATGATTATTGACCAAAACATAAATGAAAAATTAATTTCCGAGCTTCATTAATTTTATAACCATTTTGTTGAGTGGTTCTTTATATTTATCTTTTTCATTGTTGATAACCAAACACTGAAGTACTAAAAATATTATGCATCAAAATACATTTATTTGTGCATATACACGGTTATAACTATTTTAATGTCAGAAGCTGTCTATTTGTATTTACTAAATTCATGCACTAACACACTAGCACACTATATCTATATTATTGTGTCATATATGCAGGTACATATAGAGCCGAGGCTCTCACTGGAAACAAATTCTCTATCCTTTGAGATGGAGATATTGTTTGTATGTCGCTCACATTCCCTAGACTCTAGCGATAGCTTTGACTGTCGTTGAGATATATTGGATATATGTTGTTTTACTTGTTGCATGCAACATTGTTTGAAAAACAAAATCTTGCACCTAATCAGATTAGACTGTGTACAATTTTACCAAACATGATACCATCCAAAACAATACCATATAATACATATACACATATACATACACATATACATATGCATACACATATACATATACATATACATATACATATATATATATATATCATTTTTTTATCTATGTTTCAAAGTTGATGATTACTTGGTAAGCGTACCCTACTAACACTAGGAGCAAAAACTATTGAAATTTTGAGAAAATAACAAACTTGGTGTTTACTGATGATCAACTTATGTCTACAAAAAATCTTATTAATTAAACAATTGTTTCTCCATCTCACAGGAAATACACGAAAAAAGATGGAGAGACATGCAAGCTCTGCCTACGAGGTCAAAGTCAAAGGGCAAACCAAATGAAAAAGGCCAATGGTCGACAGCTTTGTTCCTCCATCCACATGCAAACAAAATCTATCATTTTTCCTTTGACACCCATTCCTTTTACTGTTTGTAAACCACTACGGCTGATATCGTTAAGATATAATAAATGTGATTGTTGGTTTTAACATAACCAAATTCTACATGTGACATCCTAATGTCACCAGTATCTTCTTGCATATCAAATTCATAATTAACGAATAAATAAATCATAATGTTTTAATAACCGCTTAAGTAGAAATCAATTGTAAAAGAAGGCATCGGATATTGAATAGATGTATAGAGCTACGAAATTAGAGTTTTTATTATAAGAGATTTTGTTGAACCTCAAGAATGAAACTGTGACATGCCAAAAACAAAGAGTAAGCCTTTCATGCTTTTGTGCACGTCACAACATCAAATTTACTCAAAAATAAAGTGAACTGAAATTGGCCTTAGACAAATATATTGTTCTTTACTTTTCTTCAAGATAAATGCCCACCATCTCTACCACCTTAAGCTCAATCCACATAATCAAGAACCACATATCTGTGATTCCGAATGGGATCCAAATGAAAATGCAGAGATGGTAGGCAATTTAGCATTAAAAATTAAGTAATTTATTCATCATTATAGCCATGCCTAATCCAAATAAAAGCTCAAGATATCTGATGGGCACTCCAGCCGAGCCCTCTTTGACAATGGTTCTGGTGACGAAGACACCGAGGCTGCAGCAACTGCCCATGAATCATTGGAACTATCTGAACTAAATGATATGTCCATTACACCTTTAGGACTCCCTGGCATTGCTCCATTGAACTTACGTTTGTTCAAGTTAAATGCAGATTTTACTTCAGATATCAGTCTATAGCATTCCTCCACCTTGTCCTGTTTCATCAACATTTCCATTAAATTAATACTCCAAGACATCATAAGATGCATTAAATTTATGTCACATGACAGTCCTATACGATGTATGCCTATTACAAAAAGGATATGTAGTCAATAAACTATGCAAATATGATAGTCTACTGTACAAGTTTTACTAAATAAGTATAAAATATAGTATGACCATTTATATAGTAATAGGACTTCATTTTTATAAGGCTAACCTTGTCAACTTGTAGAATCTCTGGGAGTTGTTCTTGATAATCATCAGCAAGAAAGAGATCTCGGCTAAAAACATGCAGCATTGTGGCAACTGACATCACTGATGGAAGAAAACAAACAAATCTGCAATCTGCATAATGCACATATTGAGATTAACCGAAATGCAAGCAAGAGATACGAAAAATCAAATAAGACAAGTTAATCTTTGATTCAATGCTCACCAGAAATGATAGAGAGGAGAAGACATTCACATCTTCGGACAAATTCCCAACATCTATGGTTTTTTAGACCTAGTCTTCTTGCAACATAGTCCACAAAGGAAAGTGGGGTCACAATGTTCATCTTCCATTTCAGAGTAGACAGCACAAGAATCTCCATTTTCTGGATCGTTTTTGCTTCAAACACATATTTAGATTCCTCCACCTAATCAAAACAAAATCACCGACGAAATATTAGGAAAAAGTTTTATCGATCAGTAAAGAGTGATTTAACACTAAAGGTTCGATTTTTATCGATGGGTTTCATACTTGGAGTTCTAAAAGGAGAGGCACTTGAGTTTCTTCGACTTTTGCAGCAAGAGAAAGACAAGCCACAGCAGCAAGTTGAGTCATCCATGGCTTCTTCTCACTGTTCGACGAAATTCTCAAGAGAAATCTATCCAAGTAACTGACAGCAAGAACCGCAGTCACAGCAGAAAAGGAGTAGAAAGCAGTAACCTTAAGCATCCACTCTACTGCTTCACTTCTAGCCTCGTCCATTGATGGATTGGCGTCAAGAATCGCATCGCAAAAGTCAAAGTTTCTTTCTTTATCAAACAAACTGCATAACTCGTCCTCTCCCCAAAGTAAATCTTGTTCTAATGGATTTTCATTATGGTCTTTGTTATTGACACAGAAACTCTCTTTTTCTGTTAAACAACCCTCTCTATCAACTTCCTCCTCCCATTCCTCTTCCTCACAATACAAAGAATCCAGCAAAGATGGAAACTTTTCTCCATTTTGATGCTGATTTGCCATCTTGCTTTGTTTGGAGCTGTGTGAATCCTGTTTTTGATGCTTTCAAGGAGATTATTTGAAGATTAAAGGGAAAAGGAAAAGGCCCAGAGGCATGCCTTGAGCCATCCCCTTGAGGAAGAGGTCTCTATGAAGTTGGGAAATGGAGAAGGAGACTGGGGAAAGGGCAAGTGAAGAGGTTTTTAATGGAGAATTTCTTTAACGTTTTCTTCTTTTTTTTCCTTATAAGATTAATGAAATGAAACGAGGAATACAGTGTATGCGCCATTGTATCATGCATCATACCTGAATTATGTTACACATTTACTCCACACGTGACATTTCAATGTATGGCACATATGTGTTAAATTAAATTCTCGTCCACGATTATTTTTCTTTTTTAAAAAAAAAGAAAAAAAAAAGTAGAATTTTGTTTCCTTAGGAGTTTTATTCAATCCAATTTTAGATATGATTTGATTTAATCAAGTTTCAAGTTGAATTTGATTTACTTAACATCTAAAGGTGTGAAACAAGAACTATGTAAATTTTCAATCAAAAAAACTAGTGAATAGTAATATATGTTTGTGTACGCATATGTACACTTAAATACGAGTATAAAAAAACTTTAGTTTGTGATGCCCATTTTAAAAAGACAAATACTTGTTAACGCCACTTACACGAGAAGGTTATAGGGATTCGATTCTTTATTAATATCAAGAACTTTTACAACTAGATTTAATATAAATCTCTAAAAAAAGAAAATATAGTATACGTATATTCATTCATGAAACATTGGTTTGTGTAAATCCATGTGAAAAGAATATCGTTTTCGTAGTAAAGAACCTGAAAGATAAGGTAATTTATATGATTTTTAAAATTAAATGAAATTTGACTTGCTTCAATTGATTAAAAACTTGATCTTCACTAAAATTTTTAAACTTTCTTAGATTGTCAAGCTTGATTTTGAAAAGATTAAAAAAAAATAAACATGTGCTTGAAGTAGTATTCAATTTTATAATGGACTCTCCATATTTGGATGATTACTTGATGCAAATGGGCTCTTCATATCCTTATTTCTATCTAGTGAAGGTTCATATATGATTTTGAATTTAGAATCATGTGCCGTTGAACATTTAATTTTGACTTTTCTTTATGTCAAAAGGTATCATACAAAATTGATTATCGGGTAGTAACTTTGTAAATCATCATCTTTGTTACATTGTATATTTGTTAGAAGTGTTAAACTAGTTTTGGTTGATTGAAAAAAGTAAAAGGACGAAGCAGAACAAAACGTTGCGCAATAATGACTTATGATTACAGCAGCAACGTAACAAAAAGAAACCTATTCTGTGGGCAAAAACCTAAAATCGAAGGAAATTGATGTTGGATAAATATTAGACGTAATGTTTATCTTTAAGATTTATCCCGTGATTTATTAATTTAAATCACATATAGTGTGGATCACCATGTCATCTTATCTCCTAGACTTGTATTTGACTACAACTCCTTGGTGGTAAGGGTTTATCACCATACAGTAGAGTTTGTGATGGTACGGACTCTAATCAAGACAGGATTAGGGGGTCCCTAGCGTAGCCTATAAATAAGAGCCTATGGTTGTCCATCAAACCATCTCATTCAAGCCAAGAGGAACAAGGCTAGAAGACTACCCTAAGGACTACATCAACGCGAAGAAGGCTTCTACAAACGACAATGCCCGGAGGTAACCTTTCTGCTTCCGCTATTTATTTTGGCCTAACAATTGGTATCAGAGCCACCTCTGACCATATCGTTTGTTTGAAGAAAACTTTCTTCCGTATCCTTTAATGCAATTCAATCGTTCAAATGTTACGGAATTATAGTTTTTCGAGGCCTTAATTATTCGATTCTGTATAATGTTATTCTGTCGAAATTGATGTATACAATTGCACTTCGTTTCTGCTGCCAGAAGAAATTGCTGCTTTAGTTTTTAGGATAGAAAGTGATGAAAGCATGTGAAATCCATGTTAAAAAAAAAATAAATAAATGGAGTGGAAAAGGCTGCAACTTTTCAACCGATTTCTTCTAACTTTGACCAAAAGAAAAATATTTTGTTCTTGAAATTCATTCTTCATATTGTTTTGGACTTGTTCTTTTGGGTTCTTTCTATTACAATGTCACTATTTTAGGGTGGTTGGAGTTCACTTGCTTTTGATTAAGAGAAAACAACAGTTAGGTTTTGCAATTTCTCCAGCAATCCGGTGTTTACTAAATTGTTGTTTACTAAATTGTTGCTATGGTATTTTAAGTAACCGCAGTTATTAGTTAAAAAAAAAAAAAAGGGAAAATTTTAATACATTTGATTTTGTTTTATGGTTTCTGTCTCTCATAAAGAAAAAGGAAAATTCTTGTTGCGTATGTTCAGCACATTTGGTATAGGCAAATGGGGCTTGGAATTTGGGCGTCGGCACATTCAATCCATTTGAGAAAATTTGTAGCAAATACAAAAGGTGAACTATTGAAATTGTGATAAATACACCGTACACGTAATTTCTGTCTAGAAAGTCGGTACTTAAGCGGGACCGTTTTGACCCCACCGCACGGCCTGGGACTTTACGTGGAATGGTAATACCTGTCTAGGAAATTGATTCATGATCTTTTCTGGGGTATTGCTGAATCGGTTCACTTCACATTTTCATTATGATTTCATCTTTTGTTGATGTCATATAAAGGGTTTTGAAGTTGATGACATATAAAGAATTATTTTCTTAATTTTAAGATTAGCCACAGGGGTTAATTGCACCTGGTATCCATTGTTTTCCACGAAGTTTTAAGTAGCATCCAATGTTTCATGAAACACACTTGGCATCCAGACTTATAGGGTTAATAGACATCTGACATCCAGATGACCGGCTGGACGACCGTTGACCGCTGAAATCGACCTTTGACCGGACCTAACCCTACTTTTAACCTGACTTTAACCACAGTTTACAATTAATAGAATAATAAAATCAAAATAAATTAAAAGTTTAATAAAAATAATTCAAAAATCAATAAAAAACCTACACCCCACCTCATCCCCACCCCTTTCATCTTCTTCCCTTCTTCATCTTCTTCCCCTTTCCCTTCTTCCCCTTTCATCTTCTTCCTCTCTTTACCAAACTTCTTTCATCCTTCTCCTCTGCTCTTTTCATTGCCAAAAGAAAAAATTGACGAAATAAAATTGAAGAATATGAAAATACCAGGATGAGGACTCTTTCCCTTTCATATGCCAAAAAAAAACAGAGCATCTACAGGTTGTTGCAAGAAAAGAAAATCAAAAAAAAGTTCCCCCCTTCAAAATAGCATTAATTATCTCAACATTCCAAGATTAGAATTCACCAACCTTTCTCCAGTCACTCACCCATTTTCCTTTTTTTCTTTTTGATAAGAATCCGGGATTTCAATTTTAATGATAGAATTGAAGCAGATTAATTAAAGGGTTGTTGCTGAATTGATAAAAGAAAGAAAATGAAGAAGGCGATTGTGGGTGCGGCGATTGTGGGTGGTAGCAAACTTAAGATGCTCATCAGCTATGTTGACAATCTTCCTACTGGGTTTATGTTCAAATCATGTGCTGGATCCTTGAACAACTTTGGTGGGTTCTTGAAGAGCTTTGCTGGATTCTGGAATTGGTTTGCTGGGTTCAGGAACAGCTCTGCTGGATTCTTGAACAGGTTTTGTGGGTTGTGGAACAGCTCTGCTGGTTTCTGCAAATTTGCTGGATTTCTTCTTCCTGTGAAATTTCTGCAAATTTGCTGGTTTCACTCTTGATGTTGATGAAATTACCTCCTTCTTGCTTGGAGGTGACCACGGGTAGGGGTGCTTGAAGGAGAAGAAAGGAGGAAGAGAAAGATGGTTGAAATAAAGTGGAATTAACCATGGTTTGAAAATTTTGGGCCCCAAGTGGGAGAAAAGTGAAAAATAAAAGGAAAATTGCTAAAAACCGCCTATAGCAGGTGCTTTCCCGGTTGCAGGATGCCAGGTGTCTATTAACCCTATAAGTCTGGATGCCAAGTGTGTTTCATGAAACATTGGATGCTACTTAAAACTTCGTGGAAAACAATGGATACCAGGTGCAATTAACCCTTAGCCACAGCATCTTAAAATTGTCTGGTATACAAGAAAATAAAATGTCATCATAACTATGGTGTTGATTAATAAGGTAATCACTCTGCCCCACAGGGAAGTGGTTGCTTTATTGATCAAGAAAATTAAACATAAACATTTCCTATGCCCACAGGTACGGAAATATTTTGTTTGTTTAATTTTCATATCGTTTTTAAAGAATAACTATATAAATATGTTGATGGCATATAAAGAATTATTTTCTTAATTTTAAGATTAGCCACAGCATCTTAAAATTATAAGGTATAAAGAAAATAAAATGTCATCAAACATATGGTTTTGATTAATAAGGTAGTCACTCTGCCCCACAGGGAAGTGGTTATTTTATTGATCAAGAAAATTAAACATAAACATTTCCTATGCCCACAGGTACGGAAATATTTTTGGTTGTTTAATTTTCATACCGTTTTGAGTATATTCTATGCATTAGTGCGACCTCTACCCACAGGAAGGTTTAGAATATACTATTTGAATTAACTTGATTAATTCATTCTGGTTATATATGTTCATAGCATGATATGTGTTTCTTTGGTTATGCAGTTAGTCCCACTACTGCTTTATTTGATTCTGCTAAAACTCCAATGTTGACTGGTGATAATTTTACTGAATGGAAGGACAATATCCTTTTGACGTTAGGGTGTATGGACTTAGACCTGGAAATCCGTGAGGAAAAATCACCAAATCCCATGGAATCAAGTACGCCATCTGAGAGGTCTAGTTACGAGCGTTGGAGCGATCTAATCGCCTCAGCATGATGCTCATCAAGTCTTGTATAAGTCCAAGTATTAGGGGTTCTATCCCTAATCTTGATAATGTCAAAGCTTACATGAAAGCCATTGATGATCAATTTGTAAGCTCTGACAAGGCTGTAGCCAGCACCCTTATGAAGAGGCTTTCAAATATGACCCATGACAGAACTCATGATGTGCGCGAGCACATCATGGAAATGAGGGACATTGTTGCTAAATTAAGCTCCCTAAATGTTGAAATCTCGGAGTCATTCCTGGTGCATTTCATACTCAACTCTCTCCCTTCGGAGTTTACTCCATTTAAGATCTCATACAACACACATAAAGAAAACTGGTCAATTAATGAACTCCTGACCATGTGTGTTCAAGAGGAGCAGAGGTTGAAGAATGAGTCCATTGAGTCTGTGCATCTTGCGACTCATTTTAAGAGAAATGCAAAGAAGGGCAAAGGTGTTCCAATGAAGAAAACCGGCAATAAAGACACATGTCGGTTTTGTAAGAAAAAAGGGACACTGGAAGAAAGATTGCCTGAAATACAAGGGATGGCTGGAGAAGAAAGGTAATTTTTCCTTTGTGTGTCATGAATCTAATTTTACTGAGGTTTCTGATAATACATGGTGGATTGATTGTGGTTCTACAATTCACATTGCGAAAACCATGCAGGGCTTTCTAAACCTGAGGAAGCCAAATGAAAGTGAGCAATGCATCTATTCTGGAAACCGGATGCGCTCTACTGTTGAAGGAGTGGGATCTTATAGGCTCATTTTGAAAACTGGTTTTCAACTTGATTTGGAAAAAACACCTTTTATGTACCTTCTTTTTCCAAAATTTAGTTTCTCTTTCAAGACTTTCGATTATTGGATATGATTTTTATTCACATCTTTTTGTAATGAATGTACTGAAAGAGAATAAAGTTATTGGTTCTGCGAAATTGAATTTTTTTTTTTTTTTGTTTCAACTTGAGCTAGATCCCATTTACGAGCATACTCTTACAAAGCGTTGTATTATCAATGAGAACTCATCAAGTCTTTGGCATAAAAGATTGGGACATATCTCAATCGAAAGAATGAAAAGATTAGTGAATGAAGGAGTTTTACAAACTCTAGACTTCACTGATTTAGGTACTTGCGTGGGATGCATAAAAGGGCAAGCAAACCAACAAGACCATTAAGGGTGCCAAAAGGAGCTCTCATCCTCTTAAAATCATACACACGGATATCTGTGGACCTTTTCATACACCTTGCTTGAATGGTCAGAAATACTTTATTTCATTTATCGACGACCATTCAAGGTTCAAGTATCTCTATCTTCTATTTGAAAAATCTGAAGCACTTGATGCGTTCAAAATCTTCAAATTAGAAGTAGAGAAACAAAAGGAGAAGACAATCAAAATTGTCCGATCTGATAGAGGTGGTGAATATTATGGACGTTACACAGAGAAGGGGCAAATGATTGGTCCATTTGCCGAATTCCTTCAAAAGGAGGGTATTGTTGCTCAATACACCATGCCTGGCACACCACAACAAAATGGTGTTGCTGAAAGAAGGAATCGGACTCTTATGGACATGGTCAGGAGCATGATTAGCATAACGAATTTACCTATATCCTTTTGGAGTGAGGCTCTAAAAACCGCTGTGTATGTTTTAAATAGGGTTCCATCTAAGGCCGTTCCTAAAACACCTTTCGAGTTGTGGAATGGTTGGAAACCAAGTTTAAAACATTTACACATATGGGGTTGTCCAGTTGAAGTTAGGGTATACAACCCAAGCATAAAGAAACTGGATGAACGAACGAAAAGCGGTTATTTTATAGGATATGCAGTCAACTCCAAAGGATATAGATTTTATTGTCCCTCACATACTCCTAAATTGGTTGAAGCTAGAAATGCTAAGTTTCTAGAGGATCATGAAGTCAGTGGGAGTGATTCGAATCGAGAATTCAATTTTGAGGAAATAAGGATACACATGTTGTACCTTTATATGTGGACAATTCGGTTGCTATTCAACTAAATAAAGAGCCACCAATTATACAACCTCAAATTGAAGAATCACATCAAGAACAAACTGAACCCACTAATCCCACATCTACTGAACCAGTGGGAGTACGAAGATCCTCAAGAATTAAAAGACCAACAATTTCTAGCGATTATGTTGTATATCTTCAAGAGTCCGATTATGACATTGGACTAAATCATGACCCTATCTTGTTTTCACAAGCCATGAATTGTGACAAATCGTCACTATGGTATGATGCCATGAAAGAGGAGATGGAATCAATGGCTAAAAACAATGTCTGGGAACTTGTTCTGTTACCAAACAAAACCTCTGTGGTGGGATGCAAATTGGTCTTTAAGACCAAAAGAGACTCGTTTGGTAACATTGAACGATATAAAGCCAGACTTGTAGCCAAAGGTTTCACTCAGAAAGAAGGCATTGATTACCATGAAACCTTCTCTCCAGTCTCAAAGAAGGATTCATTTCGGATAATCATGGCATTAGTAGCTCATTTTGATCTCGAGCTACATCAAATGGATGTGAAAACTGTGTTTTAAGTGGTGTTCTTGATGAAGAGGTATACATGCGTCAACCTGAAGGCTTTGTCAATTCTGATAATGATCAACTGGTTTGCAAATTGAATAAATCCATATATGGGCTTAAACAGGCTTCACGTCAATGGAACATAAGGTTTCATGAGGTAATCTCTTCATTCGGTTTCGTAGAGAACATTGTTGATCAATGTATATACCTCAAGACGAGTGGGAGCAAATACATTTTTCTTAGTCCTATATGTGGATGATATTCTACTAGCAAGCAGTGATCTTGGGTTATTGCATGAGACTAAGCGATTTCTCGCTTTGAACTTTGATAAGAAGGATATAGGTGAAGCCTCTTATATATTTGGCATAGAGATTCACAGAGATAGAACAAGTAAAATACTTGGTCTTTCTCAGGAGGCCTACATCATCAAAGTACTTGAGAAATTTGCTATGCAGAATTGTGTGTCACCTATTGTCAATGGAGGCTGAGACCATTGCATGCTATGAAGCTACGTCACAGGCCTTATGGATGAGAAATTTCCTCAGTGGTCTAAAAGGTTGTCGATATTGTTAATAGACCCATAAAGATTTTATGCGACAATTCAGCTGCTGTGTTCTTTACGAAAAATAATAAAGATGGGAGTCGCAGTAAACATATCGACATAAAGTATTTGAAGGTCAGAGATCATATCAAACAAGGAGAAATAAAGATTGAACACATTAGTACGGAGTCAATGGTAGCTGATCCTATGACTAAAGAATTACCGGTTAAAGTTTTCAGGGATCATGCTGCTGATGTGGGACTTCTTAATTCTCCTTGATTTGTTGTACTTTGATCTTATTTTGTCTAGACATTTGTTGACTTTGAATATGCGCAATTAAAGTTGTAGGATCTATTTGATCCATGGACGAGGACCCATTTTGAGATGATTTATAGTAAATCATTCATTTTGTTTGATTGTTTGTATAATGCATGGTAATACTTGGAAGGGAGTGCTCGTTGTTTAATCTAAGAGCGCAACCGCCTTGATTCGTATGTGTTATATTTTCGATCGAGGTAGTCAAGTTGTTCGAGTGACATTTTTGTTTTGGCCAAGTTACTTAGTCACTTGTGTAGCGTTGTCTAGTGTTGACATTTGATCCAAGTGGGAGAATGTTGGATAAATATTAGACGTAATGTTTATCTTTAAGATTTATCCCGTGATTTATTAATTTAAATCACATATAGTGTGGATCACCATGTCATCTTATCTCCTAGACTTGTATTTGACTACAACTCCTTGGTGGTAAGGGTTTATCACCATACAGTAGAGTTTGTGATGGTACGGACTCTAATCAAGACAGGATTAGGGGGTCCCTAGCCTAGCCTATAAATAAGAGCCTATGGTTGTCCATCAAACCATCTCATTCAAGCCAAGAGGAACAAGGCTAGAAGACTACCCTAAGGACTACATCAACGCGAAGAAGGCTTCTACAAATGACAATGGCCGGAGGTAACCTTTCTGCTTCCGCTATTTATTTTGGCCTAACAATTGGTTATAAAATATTACCATATTTACATGCTTGTTTGATACAAATCTTCTATCGTGTTTTGCTAACAGTGCAATTTATGGTAATACTAAAATTTGATAACATACATGTATATACTAGTCTTATCAAGTTTTTCCATGTTTAGAGAAAGAGTAGGTTAAAATGAATGATAATGTGCATATAAAATATCCTCTAAGGCAAATCAAAGTGCTCATTTAGCTAGTTACTAGTTACCTTTAAACAAGAAAATATAAAAGTCATGCGTAGATCTCTTCTTTGTTAAACAATCCTTTCTAAAAAAAATGGTTGAACCCCAACCAGTAAGGGTCCCTACCACACCCAGTCCCAAAAATAATATAGAAAAGTAAATCAGGTATCCAACGGCATGCTAAGTTTGATTTCTAGTTACTATACATAATTGAATCCGACTTTTTGATCTTGAAACTTGGACTCTGTCACTTGAACTAAGTCTTGATGGGTCACCTATATAAAATTGGGTGAAGATATTCTCCTAAACTCTTTTATGCTTAACATCTCTATTTAAAAAAATATTCCATAAAAAACACATGTTTAAGTGTGTAATGCATTAGGCCTACATGTAATACACATCTGCCAACATATAGTAGGAGCTCAAGTATGCATTTTCTATAATATATTTTTGTTTAAGTGAATGGTTGAGGAAAGAAGTCTTAAGAAAATGACCATACGCACCGACGGCACCTAAACTTTTGAAACTAAAAGGTTTATAGGTGACCTGGCTACAAAGTGGATTATAAGTAGGGAAAGGGGTGTGCCCCCAGGGGCATAGTCCAGTGGTAAGTGGCAAAGGTGATTGGGGCTAGAACCCCGACGTCCCGAGTTCGAGTCCGTGTGGAGACAATCCTTGTTGAAATATTACAAGGGTTGCCTCTGGGCTGGCTGAGTCTCGAGTGTCCTCTCCCTTTGCAGGGCTGCCGGTGGAGCACATCCTTCGATTTACATCCCACCTGGCTAAGGGGTCTCTGGTACAGATGGGGGGAGAACCCACTCCCTCATCAAAGGGAAAGGGGTGTATCTAGTAATTCTTGTCGGTCAATGGGATGGATTTCTATACCATGAATTGATATAACCTATGGTCCCGGCTAATGATATTGTCAACAACATATGGCGTGTTAGCCTAGGGATGGAGAACTGTATGAGATTCTGATGACTTAGATAGAATATACATATAGAATGAAAATGTTTGTTGACATTTAGGGGGAAATCTCCAGATCAAAAATACTCAACGAATGTTCTTCAAAAAAAAATAAATGGGATCATTTGATCGACGAAGCTAAAACTACATATTAATAAATCATCGATCCAATCATCAACAGCTTGACGCAATTTTTATTATGAGTTATCAGGAAATAACTTCTGTGTTTTTTCAACGCATGAATATAGTTGTGTATATTCGACCTCCTAATACCCCGCTATAGACGGAAGCCTCTAAAATGATAAGGTAATGTTGTTGTTGTATGGTATTGTACAAAAATATCGTGGAATATATATATCACGCAGTGAATCAGGCAAAAACCGTGGAATATGTTTTTTGTGTCAATTTTACTTAATGTAATGCACAATAAAACCGGATGGGATCCCCTCACCGCGCGGTGACTCACCGCACTCTCCACTACGTGACACGTGGCAGCAGGGAGGGGTGGTGAGGCTGGATGAAGGTTAGACTCATCCAGTCTCACCATCCCTCCATGCTGCCACGTGTCGCACAGTAATGCACGCGGTGAGGGAGGATATGTGAGAGGATCTGAACCCAATAAAACCATGTAGAGACCGAAATGGATGGACAAAAGGAAGTGGAGCTACTAAGATATATAAAAATGGGACCAAATGTTCCCATATTTTGCCGATGCCCCAACGGTTAGTTTAGTACCATGTAACATATAAAATGCGTCTATAAACATTTTATAATTTTCTCTGTTGGGAGTAGGAATTATTTCTCAATTTAAGGATAGACCAAAGAAGGTGGAGATGCAAAGTCTTAAGGCAAATGAAGTATTCAATTCGGAGCACATTTGATTAAACAAGTAGTTGATTATATATCACTTAAAACAAGTTTTTCAAACTCTTTACCACAATAATTTGTTAAAATAGTTTTCACATTATTTAGAATTAAATTTCAATGAAAAATGTTTAAAATACTTTGAGAATTAAAAAATTTTAATTGTGTTTGATAGCATATTTGACATGATATGACAATAGTTTTGAAACATAATGAATACATAATTTCTGCAAGAGTTTTTGGAATTGTTGTAATATAATTCTTTAAAAATAAGTCGATTAGACTAAGTTAAAGTGGTTGCCTTGATCTCTTGGATTTTAAATCCTTATTGTAAGTTTTCTTTCACGCTATAGATGTACCATTCCCATTTATATGGTTGTATGTTGTGTACTTGTGTCACATATCAATAATGGTCATTCTCTATCACGTTGTGCTATCATCCCATGTAAAATTAAATGAGATGCAAACGATTATGATAACAATATCAAAAGACATGTAAATCAAATCATGGTAAAAAAAAATTCATAAATAAGAGACTAAATTGTAAATAAATAAAAAAGAAAAGAAAAGTCATATTGGCTTCAACAACTTTGAGTGGATGAAGACAAGGATATGATGGGACAAGAGGTAGAAAAAGAGGAAATTAATTTTAATTCCAATTACAAGTTTGTGAATAGAAGTGGCTGATCTATCCATGGACTGATCATAAAATATTCAAAGTTTTATTTACTTTAATCATTTCAATAGTATCTTAAATACATGCTAATCTATTTTTACAAATATTATCACTATTTTATGCTAAAGTTTTTTTATCGTACGGTAAAAAGAAAAAAAATAAAAAAACTGAATTAAAACTTTGTTAGGATATATGTTCACATTATAATTCTCTATTACGATAGTGTCCCATACAGTACCTAGTCTCCAGGACATGGTTCAATGGTTCGGTGACCGAAGCTCGAGAGAGTGGCGATAGTTCGATTCTTGTCTCAAGCAAGATATTCGACTATCTTTCTAGGTAAACGAATAGTATTGGAGCTCCACTGCTTGCAGTGAGCTCCTTGTGTAGCTGCCTGAGCAGTCTAAACGCTGCCATAGCAGATCTTGGGCACCTGACTTTCATCTCTATCACGCCGTGGGACAGGCTGATAGGAGTCCAGTTAGGTTTCCGGTCATAAACTCATAGAGTGCCTAATAACAGTTATGGATAGGGGTTTCTACATTCATCATCAAAAGTAAATTTGCATTACCTCTCCTCGTCGAATAAAAACATATAATAAAAGAAAAGAAAAAAAATCATCCAGATATACTTCAATTGATACTTTGTTGATAGATTGTGTCTAATGCTATCAGTTTGAATTTTAGTAGTCACAGTGCTGAGTGTTTGGGGCATGACGTTAATTGGTTATACCAAAGCTGATTTGTGCTCAGATATCTTATAAACACCAAATTTTAGACCTCTTATTTAAGAGGTCGCTGACTAAACTTATTTATATCTTATACAAATTTTTTTTTAAACTAAAATGATGATAACTTTCGTATTAAAAGTCATAGTATCACCTTTTTCATTCAAGAGATAAATATAAAACCATTAAAAGAATAAATGATATACAGAGAGATGGGAGGAGTGGGGATAATGAAAAGAGAAAAGCATGTTTTCCAGTGTCTTTATTTATACTCAGAAAAGAGTAGTACCCAATATAAGTCCAAAAAGAGTACAAGCACAAGGCAGTTGTATTTACCAGAAATATGCTATTGAAATTACTGGCCACTGCCTCTGTGTGCAATTAATAATTACGTAGCTGTACAAGTTGTTTGCCAACATAAACGCCTGTAGGGCTTCCTGCTATGATGAGTTGCTTTTCTTTCTTTTCTTTGGGTTTTGCTTTTTTCACCTCTTCTCCATTCACTCTTTTCTTCACTTTTTTTTGAAGGCTCAATCCCCTAGGGCTCAAAGAATGATAAAAGAGAGACAAAACAAAGTACTGCTCAACCTGACCTTACCAAATGGTGGTTGATGGCAAGTGGTGGGAACTTCTCACATGGCCCTCATCAACTACTAAATAAGCACTTTCTATCAAAGTGGAGTTCTCTGATTGTGTAGGAAGAAAATACGAAATTCCTCGTTCTGGGAATCTACACCGTTCTAGTCCTAAGGAGTATTGTGGAGGATGCAGATCGGAAGTCTATCGGCCTTCTAGGTTGGGTGAGGTTCTACGCACTGACCTACACAAGGTGTCCCCTGCAAATCAGGCCTTCGACCTAGAAGCAGTGGAACACACACACTGTGTCTGTCTCTATGATCGAATTTTTGACCTCTTGAAGCAAATCACAACATAAGTACCAATTGGACTATGCCCTGGAGGCTGTGTAAGAAGAACATTATACGTGCCATGGATGGTGCTGTTTATTGATTCTATAAGATGACTTGAATAATTTCATCCTCTCAAAGACCTTTATATATATTCTCAAGAAGGAAAAAAGAACAATTCACATTAAAGATACAATAAACAATACCCAATACTATAAAAAGGAAATGTTGTCATTTTAGTGTTATTCAGGAAACCATAATGTAAAAACCTTTTACACAATGTGAAATCATTTTTCACATAGAAAAATAATATTTTATATACGGGGTTTTGCAAAAAAAAAAATCTAGTTTTGACAAAAAAGAATACTTAATTTTCACTATATTCAGAACAACAATATACGTGCTAATTCTGTGTAAGGTAATTTTTTTATCTTTTATCTTTGAATCAGGAGTTTAAATAGAAACAACTTCTTAGCTTCTGATTATGCTTATAGTCAGCACAATTCAAACCTGATTTTGACACTATAAATATGTACACAACTATAGTATATACACATGTATATGTAGATGTACTTTGGAAAGGCCAAATCCCATACCCTGTGGTCCTCTAACGTCTTAACTCTATAGATTTTTGTGAAAAATGAAAATCAAAATCACCCAACGGCCTTTTAGTTGACAGGCTCAAGCAAGCGGTGACTACAAGATATCTACTACAAACTGGGTCAGCATCCATACTATATTAGGTTGAAACATCTGACCAACACAGTAGTAAAACATCCACAATATGGTTACTACAAAAATCGAACCTGCATCATTAGATGTAATCTAATATCTAAATATCAACCGAGCTACGGCCGAAGGCTATATGTACATGTACCTACTTATACATGCAGAGGGTAACAATTAATGCAAAACAATGGGAAACTTGGTTTAACTTGTGACACATACGAATACGACATTCCCTTTTTCAAGATCTTCAATATCCCGTAGTAGATTTGTTTGTTCAAAATGGTCAAAGTTATAATGGTCCTACTGTTGAAACACTTACTTGTTGGGCAGTAGAAAGTTGGCTACTTTCTCTGGATATTAATCACGGCCACAACAACACTTCTCTTTATTATTGGAACTCAAAGATCATCTCTCCCATATGATATAGGCAGGCCATAGTAATGCAGCTGTACCGGCGTCCTAGCATTGAATCTCCCTAGGCCAATGTCTTTCCTCATTTAATGGGGTTGTTCCTCCTCTACTTCGCTTATCAACTGTAAGCTGCAGCCAAAAGTTTTTAGATCATCCTTAATTGCGTACATCCGAATCTTGGAGTCTCCCGACTATGATAAGATATGAGAGGGTCGGATGTACGTAATCATATCTATTTGTTACAAACACACTTAAATTGTTTTTCGATGACCCATAATAAAAATTGCGTCACGGAGTGTCCATCAATTGCTACTTCATAATATAAGAAGCACAACTAATTTAGCGAGTCATTTTGCTTTATTACATCATATTGCAAAGTAAAGAAAGAATGTGCCCTTAACTTTATTAGAAATGGAAAGAATGCCATTAATGACTTAGGTTTGTCTAATTTACTTGGTCCTCTATTAAGATTATGAAGTGTCTATTCTGATGTTATGTACATGTCGTAGTGTGGTTGGAATTTATGAATTATCATATCTGTGTGGTGATTGGAATCGTGATTAGGAACATCAGTTCTACCATTTACATGAGATCGGTTTTGGAATAACTAGTAAGGTTAGTGCTTTGTAATTTTGAGATCACAGGTTCGATCTACAGAAACATCCTCTTGCACTGCATACATAAAATCGCAAAACGATCTGGTCTCCCTCAGGACCCTGCGCAAACTCGGAAATCTAGTATACGGAAAACACCTTTTAGTTGTATCGTTTACATAATAGTTTTACTAGTAACTTATGTTAAATTTGACATTTATACGTTTTATTTAGTGAGATGTAATAAAATTCAATATATAAAAGAGAGAATTACAATTATATGGATGGAGGATATCTACGTATACACGTTTTACAACGTCAAAAAGGAAAAATAAAAATCGATTTTGCATGGAAAGTAAAGGAATTCTATTTGTACGGAGCATGTGGAGAAAGAATACCAATCATGCGGTCTGAGTTCAATGATACATGTTTGTTCCATAATCATAGCACGGCTTTATACAACCAACACAATGATTGTCACATACTAGCATAGTCGTTAAGTACCCATAAGTATTTTCATTAACACTAATTATCCTATTACCTCTAAAGTTTGCCTGCTGCATGATTACCCAAGAATTGACTTCTGTTGCCACAGTAAGTGTGCTTCAGCTTTTTCTCTTGCTTTATGAGAACACCTTGGGAGAAGGAAACCGCATCAATACCCAAAATCAAAAATTAACTCCAATAAGCAATTAACGAAAAAAGTAAAAAAAAAAAAAATGTGTTATAGAAGTTCATTTTTTTTTGTCTTCGGTAGCGAAGTCTTTCGGCTTTAACCTTTTTCAGTGAGTAGTGACTAATTGCATAAATGTCATCTGATAAAATCAAAAAAGTATACAATTAAAATAGTAATTGAGGAATATATTCTAAATCGTCACATACCTATGACATAATTCGGGTCCAAATGACCTGTATACTCGTCTCATAGGCTTTTCAGGGAAGCTATCACGAGTCAAACTAATGATAATGTATCACGGGTTTGGTGTGACCACTGCACTATTTTATGAGCCTTCATTTTTTCTTGGAGCATAAGCTGAAATCTCTTGGGGGTCTTCATCGACTCATTCTCAAAAAATATGTGTGAAAGATGTAAATTAAGAGTCCAACGACCTCTTAGATTGAGTGAGATGTTACGCAGTAACCCACACAAGCTCACACAGGTTCCTCTGTTGCCTTCATTTTTTCTTTTGAATACAAAAAGTTGAGTCTCTCCCAAAGCTCTCACTTCACATTCTTGAAGGATTCAGGAGGATGAAAATCATGTAATCCATCCCCTGTTCTCCATTACGCAAAAGACCTGATGTCTGGTGCTTAGGAGGAGTCCAAACTCAAAGCTATTACAATATAAGTCAAAAACAACAATAAGATTTAGACTTTATATTGTGACCGTTAAAACTCGAACATACATACAACTTTAAATGCAGACTATTGTCTTGATACTAGTTAGGCTACGCATGGGTCCCTTCATTTTCGGTCTTGCTTTTACTTGTATTGCAAAAAGATTATACTCTTACTTTAAAGCCTCCACTGTCCTAGTCCTAAAGAGCTTTGTGAAAGATGTAAATCATGATTGTTCAGCGGCTTCCTAGGTGGGAGACCCTTACTTGGTGTCCACAAAGTTTCAAGTCCAAGCCCATTTCTGTATGAGAAGCTCGCGGCAGGACTTTAACAACTACATTGCGGCTGTCAAGAATCGAACCGACGTTTTTTTATAATACAATATAACACCTGAGTACTAACTGAACTACGTGATGACGGTTTTTAATTCAGGTTCATGCGTCTGTTTCAGTAGTATACAGAAGGAGGGCAGTGCAGACTCTTGCTAAAAAGCAAAAGATAGCACGCAAAGCTCACAAAAGGTAGAAGACTTAATCCGTATCAGATTCTGATACATCACATGCATGCTGCTTTGCAGGCGGGCGTTTTATATTGACAAATGATTTAATGTTCTCTCTCATAACATGTTTTATTATGATTTTAATAGATTAACCTTATTGATAAGTTATGGAAACTACAATAAGGGAAATTTTTATCCAAATGCACAGACCTATACACATGTAACGTCATCCTATTACTAAGAGATACATTAAGGCATGAAATGATTACTACACGATTACGACTACACATCACATTATCAGACATTAAGAAAACAGAGAATTGCATATGTTGCAGAACTTCATAGGCACGTAATCAACATTTTTCAAGTCATTCTAGTGATTACTCCTCGACTGCATGTTGAAGGGTTTTTATGGATTTTGGTTGGTCCAAAATAAGTTTGGAGGTTCCCCTAAGAAAAACAGAGGAAGCTTGGAGGTGGGCACTGAATCTTCAGGTACGATACGATTAAGCAAGCACGGAGCTAGCTAAGGAGATCATTCTTCCCGTTACCAGTTCGATCCTCATGGTCCCGAATTTCGAAAAACGCAATAGGCGTTTTGTGATATTACTGGAAGAATTTTTTGTCACAGTATAATCAGATCACATGATTTCATCGTATTAGCATTATGGGAATTGTTGTATCGAATGAAGACATGTGCTCAAAGCAAAGACAATATATGGTTGGTTTGGTCCCCACGTATGTTCTTAGCCTACAAAATTTTGAACTTCAAGAATAATGTCAAACTTGCTAAACCATTAGATACAAGGATGACAAGTTAGGAAGATGGACATGATGGTATATTATTATAAGTCGTTATTGTTAATTACGAAAAATTGAACGATGAGAGTATGCTGGAAATCATAGAGTAGATATAACAAGGCAAATCACTACTCTTGCAAAAAGTACAAAATGACCCTATAGTATGTTAACTTGCTGTTTAGTATTTCTATAGATCGTCCATTCGGAGATCATAGAGTAGATATAATGAGATAAGTCATTGTTCTTGCAAAAATACAAAAGACCCTATAGTTTGTTGAGTTGCAGTTTAGTATTATTATACATCGCCCATTTGATAATTCTTACAGTTATTCCGAATAACGATGGAAGACATTAAAAACCCGTTTAGCATTGCAACGGTCCTTATAGCAGAACTTACACCCTGTTTAGATGAACAGTTAGTCATATTTACAAAAAAGACAAAAAGAATAACTAGTGATATTCACACATAATATATGGGATTATGGGTTAAGGAAAAATAAATACTTCCTAACAGAATATTTTTTAGACTGAAGAAATATTACTTGGACCAATCTTGTCAATGTATATCATCACATCCTGACCCACACAGCCTAAACAATGAAAAGCGAAAACCCTTTAAGAAAAAATGAAATCACAAAATTGAAATTTTTCTATTTTCTTTTCATGCCAGCACATTGTGGTCTTTGTTTTGCCAGTTGCCAGCTGAAAATGCAGCAGCTACATTGACAAAACAGTGAAGCCACTCATGAGCCACAGATGCAGAAACAAAGGTCTCAAAAATGAAGCGCTCCGGATCTTCTTAGCTGGTAAGAGTACTTACCTAGGTATGCAAGTGCAGCACGGTGCCGTTTCGAATTATTAGTAGAAAAAGAAAGTTTCCGTTTCAGCCCGAAACAAGTGGACTTCAATTCATTCGTTGCCAAATGCGAAAATCAACCCTCTTAGAATCGCTAAGTATAATTAGGTCGACAAGTGTAATCATACCAGTATAAATAAGCCGACAAGTGTAATCAATATTCGCCTAAGATGTTGCATTACATGTAGTATAATAGATAGGTATTGTTTAAAGATAAAATTAAACTAGAGTGATAACTGAAACAGAGGCTTTGAGACAAATTTTGTGATTTAAGAGTTAATTACCAAGAAAAATGAATCATACGCTGCAATAGTTGAGAGGGAGATATATATATATATATATATATAACCTTTCATCAAATAACTGTTGGAGTTTGAACGGATGTGGGTGCATAAACTTAACGCAGCAACGATCACGAGAAAAAACAGGTGGATACATCGTCACATAAGCAGGAGAAATTTAAGTATGTCCCACAGGAAGAAGAACAGAGCAATTATTATATACCTCGGTAAAGAGATGGATTTCGAAGGAAGAAGATGGTGTATGTTCCTATATCAGGTACAAGTGAAATCCCACCATCCATGGAAATCAGAAAATACAGAAACAACCGTTCAGCTTACCATCAAGGACAAGTAAAGATCTATACATCTTAAGACAGCAGAGCACCAATCAGTTTGTTCAATAAAAATGCTAGAAATCAAGTACAGTATTCATAGATCAGCTTCTCAAGATCCATTGCTTCGCGCCATTTACAGTAATGGAGATGTAGTGGCACAGCATATTACATCTTCTCAAGTGCAGCCCTTTCGCCCCCCATCTTCCTTTCCGGTTACTTCATCCACCAAGCAACGGACAAGCCAAATGATTATCAAGCGCTACTCTTCTTTCCAAATTTGTCTGAGGTACTCACCCGAGAAGCAGAAATGTGTTTCATTGCCTTCACTCCCAGGGGATTGTTTGCGCTCTGAGTATTAACATAAGAAAAACAACAAAAATAAGCGAAATGACACAACAGCAGGAATTTGTCTCGAGTTAAATTAAGCCACAACGCGATATACTTACCACTGAACAGGTGCCAGCATTTACATTGCAAACAGGGTAGTCATGTGGGCAGCAACTGTAGTGATCCTCACAGCAGGTAGCACCTTCAAGTGGGCAGCATCCCCATTCAAAGCACTCGCCGTAGAATTCATAGACACAGCAGCAGGTGGTTGACTCAGGACATTCATAGTATTCATCACATACAGAAGGGGGAGTGGCTGGAGATGGAGGAGAAGGCCCTGGATTGGGTGGATTTACACCAGTCTTAGTTGGGTAGGATGGCTCTATGGCAATACCGCATAGCCCTGAAGATTGTTCCACGTTACGTTGCATCCTGACATAACCATTCTCACCCCAGCTCGGGCCCCAAGAGTTCCGAACAATCCAGTAGTCGAGTCCATTTTCTGTACCATATCCAACAGCATTAACACCATGGTCCAAAGAAGTTCCACATTTCCCTGTGAATATGCCCTGAAATAGCACCCAAGTGACAAAGAATAAGTACTTTGAATATGAGATGTAAAATCAGAGGGGGGGGGGGGGGGGGGAATTTGTTGGCAAACAACAATTGTAATGAGGCGAGGCATGATATATACCGATTCATAAAGCTGAAAGTCCCTGCCACCACCTTCAATTGCAACACTAACTACTTGATTTGCAACTGCCTTTTGAAGAGCTTTTTCATTGTTTTCAGGAACATCTTCATACCCATCAATAGTAACCACTTTCGCATTTTTCTGCATTGGAGAAAAGAGCAAGTTACAACCTGATGTTCATCATTATTACGGGATAACATTTTAACGGTAAGAACTAGATACTAACTCTGTACTGGTCACATCTACTATCTCTGGATTTGTATGGATAGTCCATCTCTGTGTCAATGCCACCATTGTCAATAATGAACTGGAAAGCATAGTCCATGAGACCTCCATTACAGCCTTGATTGTAAGTGCTGTCACAATCTACAAGCTCTTGCTCGGATAGTGATATCAGATCTCCTGTCACTATTTGGTTAATACCTTCCACAGCTGCGATCGTTGAGAAGGCCCAGCAACTCCCTTCATTTTCATCAACGGTACAAACGTATTAGTGTAGTTACACATCATTGTCCCAATTTCTTAACAACACTAATTGCATCATAGACAAAGATAAACAAACATCACAAGCTGACAAACTGCAGTTCTCAATCTAGAAAAATAAGATTTAAAGGTTAAGAGTCATTGTTATGTAGTTGGTGATCACATGAAATGGTGTATTAGTGTAATTTAAGACCAGCATCAATACTAAATAATAATAGACATGGAGACAATTCAGCTGTGTTATGTAGGACCTACATATATAATTGAACAAGATTGACGGTTTTTAAAATAATTTCGTATCGTGAGTAGTATGTGGGCCTGTTGATATGAAAATACTTGGACTCTACTCTTGGAGCAAAAGCCCGAATGTCCGACCCCGCCCCCTACTAATACAGCAGTGTCGAGCTTTGTGAGGATGTAAATTATAAACTCAGCCGTCTCCTATATTGATAAGGTGTTATCACAATCCACACAAGGAGCCCATTGCAAACCATATATAATCATGCACCCAATTAGGATGGATATAGCTATTTGGTCATTCAGGCTCAGATAGCAGTGTTGCTCCTACCCTGCGCGTGTTCTTGTTCTAATCTACGATCTTTCTTGAAGCAGTTCTCCAACACGAGTACCAACTGAGCTATCACAATAGCCACATTGGAACTTCATGCACAAGGCCCAATCATAGCCCATTACTCATTATTCTTTTCTGTTTTTATAATTACTTTCCTTTATTTATAAAATAAAAATTCAATGGCGTCCCCACGTCCCGCGAACAAGCCCACAGAAAAGTCCAAGAGGAATCTCAAGAGATTCATCAGTTACCAATCCTAAAGCCAAGAGACAACTACAATATAGAACTTGGCAAATTCAGTAAGTCAAAACAATTTTCCCACAAATTGAATAAATATAAACTAGAGGTAGTGAAAAAAAGTCATGTTAAAAGTTTACATGGCTCTGACACATTTGGATGCTTACAAGAATTAAAGTAATAATTTTGGAGGCCTGGAAAGCACTCATCTATCCACAACATCATTATTCATGAACGATTAATGAAGGAAATCCTAAGTTATAAAATAAAATTTTCTATATAAGGTGCCAGAAAGCACAGTAAATTCCTCGCCTTTACCAGGGTCCAGGCATCCGATAGATCTAGTATTCAGATAAACCACATGTGGCTTACAATAATTCATTATACATGTTTTTATTATTACATACACAGCACGAAATTCTTTCCTGCAGCGTCTTTTTTTTCTACCGAGTCAAATTTTATGTTCTATGAAAGAAATTATATTACTTTACGGGGAATAAAAATTAACAAGCAATCGGTCAACTGCAAGTCTAGAGCTCACCTTCACAACATTTATCACTCTCTGCATCTTGTGTATTTCCGTGGATTCCGATTACACAACTTACAACCAAAAATTATAAGGGAAAAAAAAGATACAGGAAAAAACATAAACCATCCGATCTTGTTGGGGTAACAAAGACCTCAAGATTTTAGGATCCGACTATGTTAAATTAGATTAGTCAATTTGTGTATCATAATTATTTCGTACACATAATTTAAAAAACAAAAGGCGTTGACCAGCGAGATGAACCTAGACATACAGACTAAGCAACAGCCGAAACCAGAATACCTCCGATCCTCAATCTTACTATATGTTAAAGCGTATGTAATTCCACAGATATTCAAATTATAAGTTTAACACATGTCATTCATAGATATTAACAAAGGCAAAACTTGGTAAGAAACAGGTAAGAAAAAGAAGATCCAAGATAGAAAAATAAAATATTTACATTTATAAAGAAACAGAGAGACTTACCACAGCTACCCTGATCTTTGACCGGAACAACAGCACCTTTCGCTCTCCAGTCAACAGATTCCGGCAAGCTATCACCGACTTTAGGAACATAACGATCGCTATGACTTTTCAACAACCTACGTTTAGGATCGGGTCGGGTACCCAAGTAGGTAGATCTATACTCCTCATTTGTCAAGTCAGCGAACCGGTTCAACCCGAGCCTAAAAGTCCGGTTACCAACGGCGTTTTGCTCATCAACATACCTTAGATTATCCTTAAAGATCTCGAACCTTTTTTCTTTTTCTCCTAAGGCGTTGTAAGACTTCCCATGTTTCACTAGCCATGATTCGTACAAGGCCTTGACGTCAACGTCGGACCTTTGATGTTTTTCGTTATAGCTAACGATGGACATGTCTGCAGCAAAAGAAAGGGATACGAACAATGAAAGGAAGAGAATTTTCAGAAGGGTACCCATGGTAAGAGTATTTCCTGTTTTCATGGAGAGAGAGAGGAAAGGGGACAGAGAGAGAGAGAATGGGAAGATGAAAGAGGGAGTGAAGTTATAAAGGTTTTAAAGGGGTGGGGGCAAAAGGGTCAATATGCAAAGAAAGATGGTTGTTGTCTACTTTTAACAAACGTGAACATCTGTTATTTACTTATATTACAAGACTGGAAATGAGTAGGAAAGAAAAGAAAAATAAAGCTGAAAAGAAGAAAAAAAAATTGTTGGGTCAAAAAGGAAAAAAAAAGGGGGGAGAATTGATTTTTTTTTTTTAAAAAAAAAAACAAGTGGAGGGGAAGATATATATATATATATATATATATATATATATATATATATATATATATTATTGAATTAGAGGGAGGGAGGGGTTGAAGCCGGCAGCCAATGGAAAAGAAGAGAAGAGGAAAGACCAGTGACTATCAAAAGTTCTGCCGGAGAATTAGGGGATGGATGAAGGCTGAAGTTTTTGCGTTATTGCCACAAGTGGATAATGAAAAGATCGCCTGATTCTTTTCTTACAGTTGATTTTCAGTTGCGTGTCAAACGACTTATAGCAACTTAGAAACAATGGGACAACAAATTTTATGGTAAGAACATAAACGTAATTAACCTTTTTTAATATAATATATTAAATGTTGTATGTTGTTACATATGTTTAATTTAGTTTATTACATTGGTAAGTAAAGTGTCATCAATTTTACATGACTTACCCGAACTTATTAGGACTTGTAAAATATTAAAACGTGATGGATCAACCTTTCTGTAACTGAGAGCTTCCGAAGTGACTAGTCATCTTGTAATTAATTACGACTTATTTTCTACACGTTCAAACAAGATTGGGTTCTTTTTCAAATATACATATAGTATTTGATACGACAATGAAATTGTTATGTTTGTGGTACTAGAGGGCTCTAAGTCCTCTATGATAGAGTCTAAAATGAGACAACATCATCATTTTGCAATAGATCAAGGTTTGTTTCTGTACGAGTTCACACAAAGAATATTTTTAAGCACACATGGTACTTAGTATGACAATTAATTAAATTATTATGTTTGTCATATTAAATGACTTCACATCGAAAAACGTTTTTGATGCACTAGTCTTCCCCATTACACAGAGTCTGAGAAATTATCGGATTGTTTCGCAATCTGATGTACACCACACTTTATATTAGAGATTTCACATCCTCAACGATGTGAAATCTCCAACTTATGCGAAATATCTGCACATGGTTTTTAATTTTATCAAAATAATAAAAAGTCAAACATGTATAGAGTGATTATTATTATTATTATTATTATTATTATTATTATTATTATTATTATTATTATTTTGTACACATACCACATTCCTAAATACTAATGCATTAAGCATTTCTTAAATTGAGTCTCTCTCCTCTGCGAATATCTTGGATGAAAAAAGTCATATTCTGTTGATGTTTTCATTGCTCCGGTCTGAAATAACTTGGTAACGAATATAAATCAGATCACTCAGTAGCCATCTAGGTGAGATACTCAGAACTTGGTGTCTAGAAGATGTGTAAGCCTAAATTGTTTCAATATAAGGAGGTGACGGCATAACCCAAACAATAGCATTGTAGCTCTAAATTCGAACCGACGATATTAAATACGATTATCATCGAAATATTAGCTGAACTACGCCTTCAAGGTTCCTTTAGGAATATCTTGCATGTCAAATGGTTAGGAAAGAGGAAAACAATCTGCTTTCTTTTTTTATATTAAAAAAGATTCAGCTATATTATAAATGTAAATCTATATACATCTAATATATGATGATGGGCTAGAGTTAATTAATTTCAGCAATATTGACCAAATAAATTCATCAGTTTCCACATGATTCACCCTCTACAAAAACTAAGGCAGACAACGATCAGCTCTTTATAACGAAACACATTTCTTATGAACACTAAATCTTAACCCTTCACATAAGAAACTACTAAATAACTTGATTTATATTATCTACACAACTCTTAATACTAGAACAATGGGGATCTGTCTCCAGGACATAGTCCAACTGGTTCCAGACAGAAGTTCTCGAAAGGGATGTCAGGGGTTCAATTATTGCTAAAGGCAAGAGAGCCCCTTTCAATCAAATGCATAGTGTGGGAGCTCCTTGGCCTGTAGACTTGCCTGGGGGCTTCACTACTGTATATATGACCAAGCTCCTGCTAACGGGCCGTTGGATACCTGATTTACATCCCTACATTACCTTTGAGACTGAATGTCACAGAGACTCTTACTGGTCCGGGTTGAATTTTTTTTTAGAACAATGGGGATCTGGTGGTTTTGGTCACTTCACTATCAATCACCGTCCACAAATTGTACACAATCCCCAAGGTATGTTCACTATAAAACGGAACCCTTCCTTTCCATGTAAAAGATTTAAACTCGAAAAACTCATTAATAGAGTTATTTCTAATCGCTAGCTGTCTTGATTGTAGAAAGATGTCCGGAACACAAACTCTACCGGTCTTAACTGTTTCTTTTGTTAGGATGCCGTTCTTGAAGTCAAAGGTCAGTTGACACTATTAGTGATTGTGATTCGATCCGATCATTTTGGACCGTACACATCATACACACACATATATGTGTGTATACACTCGCATATATATACATACACACATACACATATATATACACACACATATATGCATATATACGTACATATATATATATAGATAGATACATACGTACATACATATATACACACATACACATGTACATATACACATACACATATATACATATATAGAGAGACCCACACTATGTTTCTCCTTGCTTAAACTCGACTGAGTTACCAAAGGAGAAAACTTGGAAATACTCCAAAATTCTATTCAGGAAGATGCATAGAAGCCAAAAGAATCTTCCCTAGGGCCAGAGCGGGCTATTAATTAACAAGTGGGAATCGTGACGTATTAGTCAATAATTTTAACATTTCATTCGATACAACTGCGCAATAATTCATTTGATTGAGACCATTTATAATCCTCCATTTGGAGATTCCATATGCTTTGTTGCTTGCACGGGATTGGCTCACCATGTTCCATTATTAAAAGGATAGCGAATTAAAAAAAAAAAAAGTCTACCTGTCGTGGGTTAGTTATTTTTCAAATCGATGTATTATCAAATTCTACGACGCATAATTTTGTGAAAGACTACAATTATTATGTCTCTTCGCACAACTTCAAAGGATACATCTTTTTGATGAAATGTCGTCTTTAGCATACAATTTTGCACCCTTGTTTTTAACGGGTGGTATGTACAGTGGATGAGCTGGTTAAAAACAATTTTGTCCAAGCATATCAAATGCGTATTGGGACGACAATGAAAGTTTGTTGGGGGCAAAAAGACGAAATTTTTCACCACTATTCCAGCCTCATGAAGCTTGTGCAGGATGTAAATTAGGTACCCACCGGCTTCCTAGGTTGGTAGCCAGCAGACGAGGACCACGCAAGTTGACTCCTACAAACTAGCAGAAGTGGAGCAATTGCTCCCTACATACTAGTAGAAGTAGAGCACCTATACTACGAGTATTTCCGGATTCCAACCCTTGACTTTTTGGAAGCAATTCTGAACCCGATTACTAACTGTATTATGCCCTGTGGGCAACCATGAAAGTTTCTTTGTCCTTCCTTTTTCTTCTTCCGACGATTAATGCATAGTAATAAGAACAACAATATTACCTTATTATGTTAGAATCTCTCCTTTATGATGTTGTATGGAAGGCTTAGATATACGTAACCATATCTATGTGTTAGAAACATACAGAGGTTGTTTTTCGATTACCCATGATAAAAATTGCGTCAAGATGTGTCGATCAACTGCTACTTCACAATATAAAAAACGCAACCGATTTCGTGAGACATTTAATACGCATGAAACGAGTATAAGATAAACTAGAAGATAAAGTCTGAGCACGTTTTTATTTCATTTTATTTTATTGTACCTTGCTTTCCATTTAGAATAGTACAATAAAAATTGGAATACACACGTTCACTGCAATAAAAATTAGACTGTCCAAAAACCTAATGATTATAACGCTTTGTCTTCCAGTAATCATTTAAAATAATTGAATCATGTCATAACACAGTAAATGATATTGTACTCACACATCAACTTATGTCAAAAGATTATAAAAGAATGGGATTGGGGATACTAAAAGTACCTTTATATCGGGAACCATGAACTTTAATTATAGTTGTAACATATTTGCCGTATCCAATCTTATACATCATAATAAGTGAAAACTGCAGTTTTGGTATCCGTTTATTAAAGTCCATATTTAATAAGATATGTTAAATAAGTCACTTAACTTTGCAGGATCACTTTACTTTGGCTAAATTTTCACACTAACTAGTATAACTCACAATTAGTTTACTGAAAATCCGACATTTCTGGTATCTGGTTATCAAAGTCCATCCTGTAAAATTAATTTCATTTAACTAAGATAAAGAAAAATGGCTAAGATACAAATTATGATATATTCGCTGAAATTATAAAATTCCCCGTGCCTAGAAACGATCAATGAGATTGGTTGACATGGTAACACTCAATTACCTAAAGTTACACGTACATTTACAATAGAAAAGTAACAAGTACAGTGAGGTGAAATAAGGCTTGCATTATTTTATCAATTTTCCCCCTTAAAGATTATGGAACAAGTTCGATTCATAATGAACACATTCACCTACACAAATCACATAAAGTTGATCAAAAGTTAAACCAAAAATTCATGAAATTCTTTATGATTACACAACCGAAAGTCATGATCTCTTTGCTAAACCAATCAGTCTTAATTTATAATTATATCACTACTTCCTATTATGATGTATCAAAAGCCACCAAAATATGGACCCATAGGCGTGACTTCCAGGATGGTGTGCTGGCTCTACCAGTCTGGTTGGTCTGCCATAAATGACAAAGAGGTACGGGAATGTAGCTTCATATACACTTCCATCTTCTGCAATTGTGTCTTCTTGATGGCTTACCACCCTGTTTCATATAACACATTTGTTGTTGTTCGTATTATTCTTGTTATCATTATATTATTATTATTATTATTATTATTATTATTATTATTATTATATTCAACCACAGCACATTCCGTCATCTCCGCAAGTTGATTTTTTCCGATCCAGAACTTTTTGAGGGTTTTGTATTAGAAAGTAAACTTCTTTTTTTATTTAAAAAATATATATGAAACATTTTGTTGGATAATATTTAACTAAAATAACCATAAAACTATAAACATTCTTCTTGAAACGTATGGGAAACTGGTTGCCCTTATTTGTCCATTTAAATTGCGGCATGAACACAAATACAGACATCACTCTATTCGAGACAGTATGAATTGGGCTTACTTGAGGATGATTGAACTGGACCTCAACCTCACAGCGGAAGTAAAGTAACCAAAAAGGAAAGGGGGGAAACAATCGAAATAAAGAGCTGCAAAAATTATGCATATTGGGAGACAATGACATATCAAGTCACATGTGCACTTACTATATAATTGTCGTATCCTATAACTTATGTGTTTGCTTGCGATGTCTAACACATTCTTAGTGCCATATTAGGATATAGAGGTTGTACCTTTACTATATATTTTCCGAACTCCAAATAGAATGCCATAAGAATTAGGGTTTTGAAGCAAGACTAGTTTATGACCGATGATAAAATGTACTGAGAATTGGTTTGTCATAATTTTAGCATAACCGAAATTTCACACCAGACAATATCATAACAGAATACAACCCCATTCTTCTCACAGCTTAACAAAAAGATTGAACCCCAACCCTAAGGGCTCTCACACCCTGACCGGATAAAACAGTTGGAAGAATGTAAATCAGGTACTCAATTGTCTGTTAAAGGAAGCAACAGAAAACGCAACTCACAACTTAAGTTTCCGAAACCAAAAGAGTGCCAAACTGTGCATTTCAGTAGCCAATGAAATTCCAACAAAAAAAAAAAATGTGCAAGTGATATATCAAATCAAATGTGCACTTATCATACATCTGTAGCCAATGCGTCATAACCCACTCGTAGTGAAACTTAGGATATTGAATATTCTACTTTTGCTATGTTTCTGACTCCCAGTATAATCTTTATCGTGCCATCTTTTTATTAAATGCTGTGCAAAAGTTTATAAGATTCTGATCAATTCATGGTTGTAGTAGCGTAAGAGTATGGTTAAAAAGAAAAAAGAAAAAAGGAGTGGATCAATTTCCATCAATTATGTGTTTACTGATTGTTTGTCTACCCCATAATTATGCATTATGATTATGTATATTAACATACCAGAGATATGGACATACTCACCTAGTAAGAAAAATGAATTATGACACCCATACATGATATACACTTATGAAGATAAACCAATCAAACGTTTGTCACATTTTTCGTGAGCACAGTAAGGCGATGAGACACTTGAGGGAATAATGGCTAGAGACATGGGAGCATGGTCTCTTTTTTACAGTACCACAGAAGATACTTTCTCTTGAAGTAAAAGGTCATACTTTCACTCTGAAGACCCACCGTCTTAATATAAAGAGCATTGTGGAGGATGCAAATCAGAAGTTCAACGGTTTCTGCAACTCCCAACCCAAATAACAACTGAGCTATGCTCTAGGCAACCGATACTTCCTCATTTGTATGAAACGAAGTGTGAGAATTTCTAAAATTTTTAACAAGGGCTTGAAATCTTAAAAACAAAATTTCGATTTGAAAACTCCATTATAAGCTATTTTTTTCAAACAAAACTTAGACGAAAAGACCCCAAATTCGTAAGTAGTCACTATTTAAGATATAGAACGAATATAATTGTAGAAGTAGAATATGTTGGTTAATTTCCTTACATGAATAGGATAAGGAAGTCTCCTAGTTTATAGGAGTTTTTAATTTGGTATATTTCATTTTATTGTTATTGGTTTTCCTATTAGGTTAAGGTTTTGCTTAGAATAGTTGGCCTATATAAGCAAAGGGTTGCTAGCCATAGATGATAAGTGAGCAACGTGAGTAGCGAAACCAAGAGAGGCGTGTACGCAATAGTGCTAGAGTGCCTAGATTGTTTTGTTTCGGTTTTGAGTTATTTTCCGAATAATACAAAGCGAGTTATGTTTTGTATGTGCACGTGTGTTGTGTTTTGAATCCGTTGTTTACTTCAATTGGTATCAGAGCGAGCGTTATTACTTCAATTGGTATCAGAGCAATCGTTGTTTACTTCAATTGGTATCAGAGCCGAGGTTGTTCGAAGAGGGAGGAGCCACCGTGGAGGGTTGCCGTGTGGAGGTTGATTCCGTGAGGAGGTTGTCGTGTTCTTCGTATCAACAAGGACAGGATTCTGTACAACGAGTAATTAAAAAAAAAAAGCCGCCGCCAAAGCCGAAAGGAATCGACTGATAAACTTTTTCAAAAGGCCGAAAGGAATCGGCGAATTCAGATTTCAAGGGCTGTTGGTGCCGTGGTATAATGGAAATTTGAAAAAAAGGAGACTTAAAATTTTTGAAAGGAGCAGCAGGCCATTTAAAAATAAAAAATTTACAAAAAAAAATTGAAGGCCGAAGGAATGGCCTTTCAAAATTGAAAAAAGTTAAATCTTTCCAGGAAGGCCGAAGGGTATACGGCCAACAGGGATCAAACAGGGGTTTTTTGATCATCGAGTTCTTGAAAGGATTCAACCACAATGAGTGAAATCGGTGAAAGTAGCGCAAGGCCCGTGAGTATGGCAAGTCAACCGCGAGTGAGAGAGGTTTGATCGACTGCCGTACAGTGCCCGATGCTTTCTCCAACCAATTATGCCGTGTGGGCTATGCGAATGAAAGTTGTTCTAAGAGTTCACAAAGTGTGGGATACGATTGATCCAGGTTCAGATGATGCCGAGAATAATGATGTTGCAATTGCTCTACTGTTTCAAGCAATCCCCGAGAATTTGATCTTACAAGTCGGACATCAAGAAACATCGAAAGGAATTTGGGAAGCCATAAAGATGAGATATTTGGGTGCCGAGAGGGTCAAAGAGGCGAGGCTCCAAACCCTAGTTGCCGAATTTGATAGACTCAAGATGGCGGAAATGGATTCTATCGATGTTTATGCTGGAAAGTTGTCCGAAATTTCGGCAAAGTCGGCCTCCCTTGGGCAGCCCCTAGATGACTCCAAGATGGTCAAGAAATTCCTTAATGGTTTGCCGAGATCGAAGTACATACACATTGTTGCGTCATTAGAACAAGTGTTGGATTTGAACAAGATCGATTTCGAAGATGTTGTTGGTCGCTTGAAAGCGTACGAAGAACGAATTAACGAAGAAAGTTTCAATGCTACGTCAGACAGTACTTTGTTATATTCATCTTCTTCCGATCAACAAAATAAGGGATTTTCGGATCAGACGGGTAGAGGCCGTGACTCACGTGGAAAAGATCGAGGCCAAGGCCGAGAGACGAGGAAGGATCGCTCGAAGTTAATATGTTTTAGTTGCGACAAGCCCGGACACTTTGCAAGCAATTGTCCCGAGAAGTTAATATGTTTTCGTTGCGACAAGCCCGGACACATTGCAAGCAAGTGTCCCGAGAGAAAAACGAAAATGGATGAGGCATTTATCGTTGATGAGCATGATGTAGATGAAACGGTGTTTGTCCACGAAGGTGTTGGTTACGTACCTCAAGAAGTGTGCTTGAATGAAAGGAGCCTGATGCCGAGTAAATTGACTTCTGAGCCTATGGAAGATCATATATGGTATCTGGATAATGGTGCGAGCAATCATATGTCAGGAAATAAATCTTACTTCTCCAAGTTGAATGAAAATGTTAAAGGCAAAGTAAGATTTGGAGATGGATCTTGCGTTGAAATTAAAGGCAAAGGAACGGTACTTCTTCAAGGCAAGACAGGGGAACAAAGGCTGCTTACCGAGGTCTATTATATACCAGAGTTAAGGAGCAACATACTCAGCCTCGGACAAGCCATAGAGGGTGGTTGTGAGGTGAGCTTGAAGGGTGAGCACTTGATGATGTATGATAGGAGCGGCCGTTTGTTGATGAAAGTTCAAAGGAGTCCAAATCGGCTGTACAAGATCTGCATAAAGCCGGGTGTCCCGATATGTCTTCAAGCTGAGAAGAATATGGAGATGGAACGGGAGGAAGAGTTGAAGAGGTTAAAGCATCAGAAGGTAACTGAAAAGGCAGAACAAAGGAAGCTTGCCACTGAGTATGAGCAAAGGAAAACGCAGTGGATCAAGAAGGCAGAGCTCGTTGGCAAAAATAGCACAAGGTATAGAGCTAATCGACGTACGCAGATTAAGAAGAAGGAGGTGTGCCAGCATGGCAAGAACTTCTGTGAATCATGCGGGAAGTATGTAGTGAAGAGAATACTGACAACCAGACATCAGCTTATGTCAAGCGATGGAGTATGTGAGTGGCGACGAGCAAAGAGCGGATATCTTGACAAAACCGTTGGCGGGAACGAAGTTCAAGGAGATGCGAAGCTTGCTTGGCGTGGAAGACCTTCCGAGGGTACATTCGGAAATTAAGGGGGAGAATGTTGGTTAATTTCCTTACATGAATAGGATAAGGAAGTCTCCTAGTTTATAGGAGTTTTTAATTTGGTATATTTCCTTTTATTGTTATTGGTTTTCCTATTAGGTTAAGGTTTTGCTTAGAATAGTTGGCCTATATAAGCAAAGGGTTGCTAGCCATAGATGATAAGTGAGCAACGTGAGTAGCGAAACCAAGAGAGGCGTGTACGCAATAGTGCTAGAGTGCCTAGATTGTTTTGTTTTGGTTTTGAGTTATTTTCCGAATAATACAAAGCGAGTTATGTTTTGTATGTGCACGTGTGTTGTGTTTTGAATCCGTTGTTTACTTCAATTGGTATCAGAGCGAGCGTTATTACTTCAATTGGTATCAGAGCAATCGTTGTTTACTTCAGAATAGACGTGAATGCTAAAGGTTTGAAGGAACGTGGAATTTTATTTTTTGTTAGTGAATCATTTTGAGTGCATCTTAATGCATTTCTTTTTTTTTTTTTTTACCGAAAATCAATATGCATATCTCTTTCAAAGAATTACATGTCTTAGATTGCTGCTAGAGTAAATATAAATGTCTCCACTATCAAGATTGATTTGATTCCTTTTTCAAATTAATTTGTTTAGTATCATTTATAGAACTTCAGTTAATCTTTCGTGAAAACAAACACAGTCATTGTGTCCTAACATCAAGTCCAACTTTGAGGTTGCTTTTTTAATACCTTAGGAGATATCGTTATAGTTTTCTGATAATGAGAAAAGGCACAGCTGTTTGACAAATACTATAGCTTACTGTTACAGACATCGATAAAATTAATATGATCTTTCTATGATTCTATCAAATATTTTTATTGATTATCGATTATATTTTATCATGTACATAAATGATAAGATTTGTATCTATCCTTTTAGCTATAATTTAAGAAATAGATTAGCATCATATATCAATTGTAATTACTATATGAAATGAAGAAAGAGAGACTTTCGTTTGTCAAAATCTTTCTTAACATAGTATCAGAACATGTTTAAATGTGGACACATACCTTCCTGGCTCATGGTTGGCTATTTATAGTCTCCTCTCATCAAATTCAGATGTTTATGTCTGTATTGTGGTTTATGATAAAAGACAGGTTCTAAAGCGCGTGTATAATTTAGGAAATAAATTAACATCACTTATCAATTGTAATTACTATAAATTCATATGATTGAATGAATATCTTTACACTTACCTATCATATTTCTCATTACAGGACACTATAGTTGTAGGTAACGAGTGACGCGCCTTTATTTTCTATGTTCTGGAAATATAGTCATCTCGTACTCCTATCTTTTAAGTTAATTAAACTAAAGAAAAAGAAAAAATGAATACAATTTGTTGCTGTCCACAAAATGAAGGCTTTGATATTTTTCCAGACAGGAAACCACGAATCCCACCAAACACACGACACTCACAGAAGCTGGAAAAAAAAACACACAAAATGAGAAAGGAGAAATAAGAATCCGCTGTTTTATTTTATTTTATACGTATTGTAACTAGACTTAATGCTTTTTTATTTTTATTTTTTTGCTACATGGAGTCATCGAGTATAAAATGTTGGCATGGGTCCAATGAAACCCTACTTTTATAACTGATGATCAATAATGATTTAGCAATTCGAAAGAGACCGGCTTTGTGTTTGGATCAAGATATCCTACAATCTGGATTGGACCGATTTAGTTTGGTTGGAAATTATCAAAATTGGGCCGAAGGAAAAGAATCTAAATTTTGATTTAAAAAAAAGGAGTGAAATAAACTGCAAATGTTAATCTTGTACCATCATTTTCATCGTATTTGGCAAAGACTGTCTGGTTTCTGAAAAAAGAAATAAATGTTTCATAATGGTATATGGAAGAAAGAGCTTTATGATGTATCATCGAGAAACAAATTCGGTCTATTTTTAACACATGAATATGATTGTGCATATCTGACTCATCATACTACGTCATAAGTAAAAGCCTCTAAGATAATAGAGTAATGTTTTTGTTTTATACGAAAGAAAGAGAACTTTAAAAATTGCTCAAAGTTTTGTGGAAGGAGCCTGAGAGCTCCACAAGGAAAACCAATTTTTTCAAATTCTAATCTGTTGGGTTAGAAAACTTTCCAAGATCATCATTGATGTTACTGTGCTTTGGTGTGCAGCATCATCATCTAAAATCTGGTGCTATTTTTCTGAGAGCAAAAGTTAGTGCCCCTGGCCCGTGGATTTTCTTCGCCTCCACCTCAAGAGTTTCGTAGAAGATGTAAATTATGATTCAGCGGTTTCTTAGGTTAGTAAAGCATTGTCAGAAATCGACACAAGGTGCCTACTGCAAACTGAAACAACAACCCTCTAATCCAATTGGGCCGGATACAATGGCGTAGTCATTATTGGCGCAGACAACAGTAAATCATCCACGCTGCGTGTGTTCTCGTTTGAACCTGCATCTTTCTGCGAGCAATTTTTAAACTTGAATACCAACTGATCTATATCCTGGAAGCAATCTGGTGCCAAGCTGACAGTGAAATACCACGTTCCACCTTTAGGAGAGAAAAAAAAGGATTGATACATAAGTCAATTTAGGTTAATCATATTCAAACAATGATGACAAAACATAAAGAAAAAAACACATATTTTTTTAGCTTAGACGAGATAGTCATGTTCGGAAACGGGAGTGATTAAACGACACTTTCCAATCTGCTATTTCAGTAGAGCCCGTCAAAAAATAAACATTGCATTTCGGCCATATTTCCATATATTTTCCAAATATTTAATTCATAATCTTTTCTTAAATTTCCTTTTCCTTTCGGCCATAAGAGGAAGATGTTGGGTGGAGGACAAAATGCAGGTTGATTCCTGAGTAGTTGGATCTGATTTTAGTGATATATTATACTTAATATTGTCCTGAGATTGATTGCTCACTTGCCCTTTACTTTGTAGCTTCATCCCGCTACCCAGAGGAGTAGGAGATTCCCACTCTTTTCCTCCAAATTCTACGGTGTTGTCTGCCTAATTATTTGATTGGGACCTTATGGTCAAAAAGTTTTTCATAATCACAATCTTCACCATTTGAAAAAAATGCCCATCATGTCTTTGATTACAAACTAATCTCACTAGTGTAATTATGGTGCACTAGGCCTCTTGAAATATTTGATAGTGAATTTACATTGTGTGATATCCATATTCATTCAAAGTTCTTCAGAGTGATGATATCTCATTCTATCACATAGTTATGTGTTATCGGAAAATAAGCTCTGTGTGTTTCAAACATATGGGTATGATTGTGTATATCCGACCCTCACATATCCCGCTATAAGCGGGAGTCTCTAAGACGATAAGGTAAATGTTGTTGTATCACATATCATCATCATCCTTACCCAGTCTATCCCAATGACAACAAAAGCTATAGTTAAGGTATTAGAAGGGTAACTGGTAGGCAGACAATATCTCATATCTATTTATTTTTCTTTAATTAATCGATATGAGACGATGTGTATTAAAGTCAGAGAGAGTAGCTCCCAGGGGCATAGTCCAGTGGTAAGTGGCAAAGGTGATTGGGGCTAGAACACCGACGTCCCGAGTTCGAGTCCGTGTGGAGACAATTCTTGTTGAAATATTACAAGGGTTGCTTCTGGGCTGGCTGAGTCTCGTGTGTCCTCTTCCTTTGCAGGGCTGCCGGTGGAGCACATCCCTCGATTTATATCCCATCTGGCTAAGGGACCTCTGGTACAGGTGGGGGAGAACTCACTCCCTCATCAAAGTCATAGAGAGTACGTGACCTCGGGTTATGCCGAAGTGGTTCGGCTTTTAATTGGATCCACTTGAGTTGTACCTTTTTCTAAAAAGTAATACGTATATGCAACACTTAAGTTTTGTTTTCTACACATATATATTTATATCTATTTATTCTGTTTTGCTTATCTGTGTTGGTATTCAAAGAACCTTTTTAAGTAATTTTTGTTCAATAAATGTGAAAAGAAGAGAGAGTTGATTTTTCCAAATTTTAACCATCAAATGCATATATTTGACTAGAAAAAGTAGTGGACTGAAAGGAATACACTGCAACAAGAACCCGTACTTATATATATTTCATCGGTTAATGATTTATTATTAAATTATAGTAAGGAAAATTAATATTGGGTGGAGATAATTGCTGTTAAAACAAGAGGTACACTTTCATATATCTATCTTCTTTTGATTAATAAAGGACGTTTTCGATAGGGCTGTAAATGAACCAAGTCGTTTGGTTGTTCGGCTCGTTTGGTTCAGACTCGAGCTCGAGTTCGGCTCGGATAAAAGGTTAATGAACAGAGCTTAAACACCCTTTTCTGTTCGAGCTCGGTAAGTGGCACCGTTCGTTTAAGGTGTTCGGCTCGTTAATGTTGTTCGTTGAGTTAAACGAACCAAGCTTGAACAAGTAAATATGTTCGTTTAAATAAACAAACAAACGCGGCTCGTTCGCTAAGTTAAATGAAGAGAGCTTGAACAACACAATGCTCGGCTCGTTCGACTCGTTTACAACCCTAGTTTTCGGTGCATTAATCTCTCGCATTTGCGTAGGATTCAGAGAAGGGCCAGAGTGGTTCGTGATTTGATGTGCGCAGCCTTACCTTACATTTTGTATAAGAGGATATTTCCGCAATTCAAACTTGTGACCTCAAGGTAACAAAGTAGTAACATTACATGTTGTTCTAAGACCCGCCTTTCTTCTTTTGATAAGTAAATAACTAAAATGCATAGTAATTACCGATTGATTATTTTGAAATTTTCTTAAATGAAGCAAAGCTCCAAATTCGAGTGTAGACGATGGAGGGAAACTGTAGTAATAGAAATTGGATACATATAGAACTCATATATATAAACAGAAGTCCGCCTATCACTTGAACAAAAACTTCCATATAATCCATTCGGCTATATCCAATATCCCAAATGCAAGTTTGAATGAATACCACAAGATACATTCAACAGGCCCTCAATGCCTTTGAAAATTTGCTGAACAATGAAAATCTGAAGCTTAAAATACCGCTTTGAAATTCTTCAAATTTGACATCTCCAAAATATGTATACAAATCAAAAAATACGAATCGTACTTTGGTCTTTTAAATCCTGAACTGAAACGTTATAAGTAGTTGAATAGAGCTTTGAAAATAATAAGAAAAGAAGGGATCTGGTATTAGTTGACCAAGAAAATTGTTTATGGTTATTACACAGCCTAATACGTTTGACGCTGCTCACTGCTTACATAAGTTGCTCACCAAGTACATAAACTAAACTTTAAAAAACTGTTGACTTTGTTATGTCCGATTACAGATCCTACGTATTTCTTTAATTTAGACATGTATGTGACCAGTGACTTTTGGTCCATTTCCAATGGAGTAAAGGACACACTCTTCTTTGACTTTGGAATATGATAGAATAAAGCAAAATGACTCACTAAACGCATCATTACAACCTCTGTGTATTTATAACACATAGGTATAGTTGCGTACATCCGACCTCCTGTACTCTGTCATAAGCGGTAACCTCTAACTCAATAGGGTAATGTTGTTGTATGTGACCAGTGACTTTGCCGTTGGTGAACATCAATTTCAAAGTAGTGCACAACTTTCATGTTGATGATGAGTTTAGTAGTTGACTTGTATATTTTTTTAAGATCAAAAAATAGTTTCAAACCCTCTAGAAGGTTTGACATAACTATACCAAGCTTCTTCTTCTCTTTTTTTTTTGGATTGAAAAAAAAGGAAAATTAATTCTTCTCTAATTTGCTATATAATGGTGTATTTATTAGTATAATTGTGAGGGCGGTAGATGATGCACTTGTATTGCTTACCTAAGTCTTATAACAATTCCATGTAAAGGGGTGTCCGAACCGGTAAAACTTCTACTTATGTCATTTTTGTAGTTAATTTATTCAAGTATAAAATTTATCTAACTTTGACTTTTTCGAGATGTATTTACATATTGTGATCAATAGATGATTGAGAATTAATTTCGATGGAGTTGTTAGATGTGACCCTGCCGATGTTAAATGGGTGGAGATAGTGGTTTGACTGAAGCAATGCAAACGTTTGTCTTGCTTTTATTGTAGAAGTAGATTAGATAGCCGGCGTCCTTATGGAGATGAAATCTTCTGTCTAAGTTAGGAGTTTAAAACCCTTTTTTATAGAGATGAGACGTATCGTTCAACTTCAGAGCCAAACGAAAAAATAAGTACGAAGAACACACTGAAATATGAGATTTAATTTTCATTATGTATCATCAGTAAATAACCTCTATCTGTTTATAAAACATAGATATGGTTGTGTACATTCAATCTTTTTATACTTTGTTATAGACGAGAGCCTGTAAAGCAATAGTGTAATGTTGTTGCTCTTGTTTTACTGAAATATGAGATTTGCTTTTCAAGTTGGGCCTTCAGCTTGGCTGTAAAGTGGGCAAAAAAAAAAGACTTAATTTTGTTAAGAAGCACACATTAGAAAAGTATAGTATATAGTGTGGTCGGTTCTCTCCGTCCTAACCCCACCACACTCCCCCCCCCCCCCCCCGGGCCAAACACACTCAAAAATGGACCTCTTTGTGCTACTTTAACGTAATACTTGAATTTGCCAAAACAGAAAAGAAGAAAAGTTATGATTAAGTACATCAATTTAAGTGCGTCTCTAGACAAATTAAATAGTGATGTGTAGATAATTTCAAAACTTGATGGTGCAACGACACACATCTTAGTAAAGCATGTCTATATATGTGTTCCGTAGCATATTCCAGAAAAATGGGACATCAGAAAAAGTCAACAACTCTATATAATTAAAAACTGAACTCGTAATATTAGAGGCACCAAAGAGTTGAAAAAGAAACTATTATATATACTCCATGTGAAATCATATAAAAGAAATTGATACGAGATCTATCCTTTCACACTTGTCTGTAATAAAAGAATAGTAATCCCACCAATTACTTACCTCTTTAACTATGTTTTCCCCTTTATTCTTTGGATTTGGAATACCCAAAGCTGAAGGCAAGGAGCAGAACTATATTTATCATATAATGATAGCTACTTTTCCTTTCGTATTAAAAGAAAAAAGAAAAAAACTGCTCGCGAAGAGCATGCCCGGCAAAGTCAAAAGGCATTGCAATGATTTTTCATCTTCTAGACGTTGCAATATTATAAGTAGAAGGCTTAATGACGCTTTGGGTTTTGTTTATCACTATATTTTATGTTAGTGAAAAATAATGAACTATATTTAGAATTTCTCTTCTTACAGTTTACTTGCTTAATGTTGGTCAATCCAATTAAACCACCATATCAACCCAAGTATTCATACCAATTCTCCATTGAATAAAGAAACATATCTTATTTTGTCATCAGTTTACTGGATCCATCGATTCGACCACTAGACCAATTATAGTTTACTAACTAGTATGTTTTGTTCGTCGACAAACTATAGTTAATGAGAGATTCACCCCATACTTAAGAAATAAATATTGTGATTTACATGGAGTACTCTATTAAGTTAAATGTTCTCATTTCCAATGGAGCCAATGACACACTCTTCCTTGACTTTGGAATATGATAGAATAACGCAAAATGACTCCCTAATTTGACTGTGCTTCTTATATTGTGAAGTAGCAGTTGATCGACATAGCTTGACGCATCATTATGGGTCATCGGAAAACAAACTCTATGCGTTTCTAACACATGTGTATGGTTGCGTACATCCGACTCCCACATACCCCACCATAGGCGAGAGCCTCTAAGGCAATGGGCAATGTTGTTGTAGTAATTTATTAAGTTAAATACAACAACACAATATTCATATTCAGTATATTCCAGCGACAACAAAATCTATCGTTTGAGAATTTATTAAGTTAAATATTTGAATCAAATAAAAATTAGGGAGCATGGTGCTATAATTATTGGTTCCAATTTGTAGCAATAACAAAACATGTCTTTTTTTTTTTCAAAGCTAGAGACGAATAACAAAGAGGCACTCTTTACTTCGTTCTTTGTATTAAGGCAAAGAGACAAATCCTTAAAGTCAACTAAGAGAGGAATAAGGATGGAACAACGTGAAAATAATTGTCTTGATTGTCAATCAATCCTTATCTTTTTCTTTTCTACTTGTCTGCGCAAACCCTCTGGCGATTTTTACGACGACTTATACAAATTCACCATAACTAAAAATATATTATATTAGCTGTAGATATAGGACCCTTGCACATTATGGTCTCTTTCCGAGTCTAATCATAGAGGAAAACATCAAAATTGATTAAAAATCAGCATACAGGAATTTTGAGATTTACTCTATTTCTGTAAATGAAACATTGCATAAGGATTTCACCCTTATTTTTCAATATTTTATTTATCCGTTATTTTTTCGAGTGAATATTGAATATCATCATCATCCGGACCCAGTATATGCCAACGACACCAAAAGCTATCGTTAGGGTCTGGAGAGAGTAAGTGGTATGCAGACAATACCTCTATCCCAAAGGATAGAAAGCCTGATTCCAGTGAGACCCCCGTCTCTATATGTACCTGCATAAATGACATAATAATAATAGAGATATTATGTGTTAGTGAGGAAATTCAATGGAAAAAAAGACTTTCGATATTAAAATACACATCACGTGTATATGTACATGTAATGTAAAACAACGGTATAACATACACAACCAAGTGGAAAGTCAACCTAAAGCGTAGATAGTGTCTACGTCTATCTATGTCCATAAATATACTCTAAAATGTCCCTATATAGGACCTATACCTCGTTAACCTTAATCTTATGTCACCATGAACTCCTATCATGTATCATGTCCTCAGAGAGGTGCAAATCTAGTAGGTCGTGCCTTATATGCTCATCACAAGTCAGTTTGGGCCTGCCTTTACTCCTGTTTTCCTCTAAAATGAGACTTTCAATTGCTCTGACCGACGCCGTTGTATGTCTCCGCTTCACATGCCTAAACTATCTCATTCTTCCCTCCCTTATCTTATCTGCTATACTAGTCACGCCTAACCTTTCTCGAAACACCTCGTTTCTGATCCGGTCTAACCTTGTATGCCCACACATTCACCTATTATTGTTCCATTAATTAGTCCATTCAAATAATTAGTACATTTTCGTAGTTCGAATTCATCAAATTGGCATCATTTCTTCTCATCAACCTGTAAATACTTTTTCTCTAAAAAAAACCTGTAAATACTTTCATTATCTTTTTATCTTTTTTACATAAAAGCTTTTTTGTTTTAGTAAAACAAGACGAACAGTTTGAAATTTAAAGAAATAAAAAGTGTTCAAAATTTGAATAAAATAACTTTTATAAATGCACTTATAAACATTGTGGAGGAATACCTCTTTCCTCCTAAAAATATATTGTCTGACTTTCCTATTGGTTATTCCGAAATTATCGTCGTTACAGTTAATACGGCAGAGTGAAAATAGAAATTAATTTGACCGTAAAGGTAGATACAAACTACAGAATAAACTATTTCAACACTAACTAAATATCTTTTAAAAAAATTTAAGTTAATTGGAAAATACTATTCTTAAGAATGGAGAAAGTACCATCGAACGCATACATCATCAAACATGAACTTGATATTGAAGTTGAAAAATTGTTCCAAGAGCAATTATAACCATTATGAGTAATCATTAACTAATTAATTTGTTTGTTTATGTTTTGCCGGTGTTTTACATTATATGTACATATATACATTATGTATATTTTAATATCGACAGTCTCCTCTTTGTATTTCCTGAATTTCTTCACTAACACACTAGCACATCATATCTCTATTATTCTGACATTTATACAGGTAGCGAGGGTCTAACTGGAAGCAAACTCTCTATCTCTTGGGACAGAGGTATTGTTCGCCTGCCACTTGTTGGATAAATATGTAAATGGCACAGGAAAAACCAAACAATAAAGACAATGAAAGCCGAGACGAGTTCGAGATAATTCTGTCCTTAAAGCAATTTAGCCTCTACCGGTGAGCAAGGTAGGCTGCAATGGCTAATGCTTCCCAAGATATAACGGCTTACCCTCTTTAGTTTGCTCTACTAGAGAGAGTTTGAACTTGATGGTAGAAGAGATTGATAGTAGAGTGAATGAGAGAAGAAGTACTGCAGAAAATTTTACAAGTTTTCAAGAATTTTTCATGTATATGTTGAAGATAGCAAACCCCAATATATATAGGCTTTTGGTTTTCAAAACACATGTTTAAAAGACCATTTTCTGCAGTTTTCCCCCCTAGGATCGGCCATGAACGTTCAATATGAAAGGAGATGTCATTTGGAGGAGAAGATGCATCTTTTATGAACAGTCGGGGGCACATTAGACGTTTCATGTCACTTCGAACGACTGTACAAAATGACATAGGAGCTTCATGTGACATCGAACGACTGTACAAAATGACATTAGGCGCTTCATGCGACATTGAACGACTGTACAAAATCACATTAGGCGCTTCATGTGCCATTGAACACCTATAGGCGTTCGAAGTGTTCTGAAAGTGTTCCCGAACACTTCGAACGCCTACATAAGGCGCTTCAAGTGTTTTGGAAGTGTTCTAGAACACTTCGAACACCTACATTAGGCGCTTAAAGTGTTTGGAACACCGTCATTTCCTTCCATTGTTCATAAAACACTCCAAACTTCATCCAATCTCCTATCAATATGTTACATAACATTATACAAGGTTGAATCACAAGATTTAAAGTACTTTTAAGTACATTTTCCAACAACACTTACCTTTTCCAAACCCTAACGATAGTTTTTACTGACGATCACGATGATGATCGGTTCAGGTTCACTGTTGTTCCATCGGACCCGTAAAGTTAGTGTTGCGTTAAGGTGGGATTTCAACTTTCAATTCAAAGTTTGACTCCCACCGCAGTAAATCCGGTAAATGGCATCCGGTGTCTGGTAAAGCAATGTCAGGTGGGCCCTGAAAACTCCAGAAACTCATCAATGCCCTTTAGCTTTTGCATTAAAGAAACTAGTAAAAGTCAACCATACCTCACCGGCACAAACCCATCCGGCTGACTTTTACTACTTCATCCAACGGTTTATAATTATCTTTTGACTTGTTGTACCCACCACCCACCTCAACCGGACTCCACATCCCACCAATATACGGATTGTGATCCCCTCACCACAACTTTCCTCACCCTTTTGTCATCACGCGCTACATGACAGCAAGGGATCCACCCCTCTTGCTGCCACATATCGCGTGATCACGTGTCACCATACCCCTTTGTGTTGAGGAGATTCTATCCCCCAATCCACCGTCCAAAAAACTAAGAAAGATATTCTCTGATATCACTTGGATTAAAATATTGTTTTAGAAATGTATAGGTTCGAAGCAAAACAATATTAAAAGTCTAAGGGTCTGAATACGACTTAATTGTTTGATATGTTACGGATTTTTTTTGCAGTGAAAATTTTTATGTTTGTCTAAAAAAGTTTTTACCAATCTAAAAGGACGTAAAGTTTTTAGTTTACATCATTTATTTATGTTGCTTTATAAGATTAGAAGAGTATAAACTTCCGAACTAGAAATTGACTTTTTGTTTAGAAAAAACCAAAGAAAGAGAAAAGAAAAAGGAAAAAGATGTTTGTGGAGTCAATGGGCATTTACTTTCACAGCTCCCCATTAAAGTCATAAAATGCAACGTGGCATGACCAAAATCCACCGTTGGTTTCCACTTCCCTAAGATATGATCTCATTTTTTCTATTGTTCGTTTTATTCAATATATATATTGTCACCTTACAAACAAAAGTATGAATAGCCAAAGTTTTCGTCATATCTTTGTAACTACAAATAAAAGTTAATCTAAAGAGAGAAATATACGTTGACAATAATGGTAAAATAAGAATATTATAATAAGATATTTTAACATCTTATTACATGATATCACATACTAAGTCAACTATAAAAAAATTTTGTTACAGCAGAATATTATATGTTTATACAAATGTTTGCATCATGTAACCATAACATTATACCACATACTATTAAATAGTAATTCTATCTATTAATATAGTACTAATATCATGTTGATGTAACTAACATCCAAAGTTTGAATTAAACGCAGATATAAATGTTATTCTTCTTCTTGATCATAGCTTGAATATTAGAATTTGAATTGAGCGTCCATGTAAATAACATTCCGGGTGTCAATCATAATTCAAATTTTCATTTATTCTCCCTTATATGTTATCAATATCTTTTTTCTTAGGTGGCTTGCTTAAATAATGACCTAAAATAAAATAAAATAAATAATGCCACTATCATAATAACAGTCTTTTTTAGTATTAAGTTGGGATATCATGTCAACACTATTGATATTCTGTAGCTTTTAATAAAAGCTCATGGGTCCAGCCCGGCCCGTTCTGTGCTCTTTTTATATTTGTTCCATGCTTTGCATTTGCTTCAAGTTTCAGCTTTCAACGCCTACACATTTTCTCTCTCTACACTTCTAAACATTCTCGCTCTACAAATCTCCTGATAATCTCGCAGTTGTTCTTCTTTATGTGGGGCTAAAGAGATGGCTGTGGATTTGATGTCGGGTTATAGGAACGATAATTTCGCGTCAACGATGGAGGAAAACGCTGTTCAAGAAGCTGCCACCGCCGGACTTCAAAGCGTTGAGAAACTAATTAGATTGTTATCCCAATCCCATTCTAATTCTCAACACCAAATCTTTCAACCCAATAATTACGAGGCTGTAGCCGATGCAGCTGTCAAGAAATTCAAGAAATTCATCACTCTCTTGGATAAAAACCGAACCGGTCATGCTCGGTTCCGCCGTGGCCCGGTTCCTGATTCACCACCACTTCCTCCGCCGTCACCACAACAACCACCCCAACAAACCCAATTGCAAAATGACCCTCCTTCATTTCATGTACCAGCGTCTTTTCCTCAACCAATTCGTAAGTTGGTTCAGCCGGTGAATAATTTGGTTCAACCGATGGAGGAAGAAAAAGAAATGGAAAAGGCTAAACCGGTTACGAAAATATACCGACCAGCTCCTGTACAACGGCTACCGCCTCTTCCGCAGAACCATCACCAGCTGGTTAAGAAAGGCGGTTTAGAAGGAAAAGAGTCATCTACTACGATTAATTTCACTGCGGCGTCTTCGGCAAATTCTTTCAGGTCGTCGTTGACCGGCGACACTGAGAGCGTACAGCCTTGTATTTCATCTGGATTTCAGATCACTAATGTTTCAATTTCATTCGCTGGAAAGCCGCCGCTCTCCTCGGCTTCATTGAAGAGGAAGTGCAGCTCAATGGATGATTCAGCACCTAAATTTGGCAGCACTGGAGTCGGTGCTTCCTCCGGTAACCGGTGTCATTGCCCTAAGAAAAGGTACATAAATTAAAGTCAACGTTGATTAATATGCATAAAGATTATTTATAATTGTAACTAATACTATTTGATTGGTGATTAATGGATCTGATGTTTGGGATCATGTGATTTGATTAGGAAATCGAGGGTGAAAAGAGTGATCAGAATACCAGCGATTAGCTCGAAGCTTGCTGATATTCCACCAGATGATTATTCCTGGAGAAAATATGGTCAAAAGCCCATTAAGGGGTCCCCTCATCCTAGGTGAGCCCGTTTCTCCGACAAATTCTTTACTTAAATTATTGTTACTTTGTCAATTTATTCCGTTGACTTATATTTAGTAGTTAGTACTTTTGATCAATAATCTTCTATATTAATATACCACCTTTAACCTATTAAATTGTGTTACGTATATTATTTAGTGTAGAGTTGACTATAAACTGCATGATCTCACACATGAAATGTTGAATGTATTAGTTTGGGAGAGTTGAATGCACATACAACGCAGAATAAAAAACAGTATACTTTTTCTCTTTGCTTTATCGCTAAATAAATAGAAAAGTCCAAACATGGAATCAAAAGTAAGATGGGGGTTTCTACTACACAATTAAGTTAATATTGGAGAAAATTACAAGGGGTAGCTGACGACGGTCTATGATAATTTATTTGTTTAATGTATTTATTAATTTATTTTTGGATGCCTGCAATTACAGAGGATATTACAAGTGTAGCAGTATACGAGGATGCCCGGCACGTAAGCATGTGGAGAGAGCATTGGATGATCCGACGATGCTGATCGTAACCTACGAAGGCGAGCACAGTCACTCCCGTTCCACGACGGAGGCACCGGTGGCTATGGTCCTTGAATCGTCTTGATCGCCGCCCTCTTGCCGTCGGGATTCGCTTTTCACGGCGTTGACAAAACATTGGGCCACCAAGATACTAAGATCCGACCACAGCCGTCCAAACTAAAAGATTAGAAAAGGAGGTCGATGTTGATTGGACAATATTTTGGTGTAAAATTTGGCTAGATTTCACTTGTTTTTACATCTTTTCGAGGCTAAATTTGTAAATTACGTTTTGTTCTTACAATATTTAAGTTCTCCACTGGACACTTTTGACTTGGAGAATGTGAAAAATAGAGGTAAATTTGCGAAAGGATGTTTGGGTGCGAACTTTATCAGAAAAAGGGGGATAAAGTTATTTTGCTATGCAGCAAAGTAGTGAATTATTAATATCATTTTTTAATGATATGTAAAAGTCAATTATTTTGAAAAGGAGGGAATCGATTAGACCCCTGAAAGTAATATTGCAATATAGACTTTTAATACAGAATAATGAACGCACAATCATGTAAGAGCTAAAAGCAATACAGCAACAACATTACATTATTATTTTAAAATCTTTCGTATATTATAAAATATGAGAGGGTCAGATATACGTAATTATATTTATGTGTAAAAACATACATGATTTGTTTTACAATAACTCTTAATAAAAATTGCGACAAACTATGCCCATTTAAAATACGACTTTAACGGGGATATCCAGCGGCACCCCAATTACAACATTACAAAGTACTAGTTACAAAATATTACCAAATTACTGCAGCCCACTTTGTAATTTTTTTGAAAAAGAATTCACATCTCCTATTTTCAATCACACCATACAGATTAAAGAACAGTTCCCCTCTAAAATTTCTGATTAATCGGAGATTGTTTAGCCATCTAATTGTTCACGTGATCAAAACTGCTTAAAGCAGATCCGGATCTCCTGACCCTCCTCCCCGTGACCCCCTCCGCGACCGTCCGACACGTGGCAGCAGGGGGGGTTGTGAGGCTGGGTGAGGGTCACCTGCACCCAGCCTCACCATCCCACCCCGCTGCCACGTGTCGGGCGGTCACAGAGGGGGTCACGGGGAGGGGGGTTAGGTGATCTCATTCGGCTTAAAGCTAGAAATTTTACCATAAAATCGTAGGTCGCAAAGTCCTTTCTCTGGCAGCGCACAAAAGTGTACACGATACAACGACACTAAAGACACTCCCATCAGCAGAAGTTCTAAGCCATTTTATAATAAGTAATAACTTTTATTTAAACAAAAATAAAACCAAATTAAACTCTATTTTTTATAACACAAATTTCCTTTTCTTTATAAAATAAGAAATCAAGACTTTGGATATTATGTTCCACATATGGATGATCCAACCCAACACATATCTCCCTTATGAATATACCGAGGTAACCGCCATCACATATATAGAATAACAAAAGACAAGCTTTTTCAATCTAGACACATCATCCTCGTTAACATCAATTGTGTCCACATAATATAGTTCGTCATGGCAATTAACCACATTAAGTTCATCTTCAATATTAAAAAAAAGCAATATCTTAATCAGTTGAGCCATCCATCTTTCACCACAAACATATAAAGACCAAAATAGTAAATGAACCTACGAACCTCATACTTTATTACCACTTTGTTGAAAAAATAAACAAACAATAAATCCAATTTATTTTCTCCACTTGTATGAACTAAGGAAGACAATCAACAAATCAACATTAAACACAACCACATCAAAAACAAAAGACCGAAGATACGAATTTTAACATAGAAAATATCCCTAAAGACGAACGAGAGTAAAAACTCCGAGGCCTAAAGTCCACAAAATCTCCAATGACGATCAAACCTGATATCAAAAATAACCAACTATCTAAAAGTAATAAAAAAACACCTAACAATGGTAAGATTACAAAATACTAATTGGAAGATATCACAAAATTATTTCAATCTCCTTTGTGAATTGTCTAGAAAAAAATACACTTGCCTTCCAATTTCACAGTATAGATCGAAGTTATGACGAAAGAACAATATTTCTCTAAATTTTTAAACCAATTAGAGATTGATTGACCATCCAATCGACCACGTAGTCAAGAGTGGTCAAAGATGAAAATTTTGCAACAAAAGTCGCAAAGCCTTTTCTCTGGCAGCAGACCAAAGCGTACACGACACAACGTCACTCAAGACACAAAAGGTATTCCATCACTAGAAGCTATAAGCCCTTTTATCCTAAGTAATAAACTTTTCTTTTAAGAAAAAATAACAAATCAAACTCTATTTTCCTTTTTAATTTTTTTTCTCTTATAGAATAACAATTCTAAACTTTATGTATTGATTTCACATGGGAGTGGCCATCCCAACAAGTTATTCCAAGATCAATTTTGGAAGCGATCAAAACGTGTAAAATTCGAATTGTTTATGAACCGTTTGGCTAGACTCAGATACAAAAATTCATCAAATGGGAGCTTGGGTACGAAGATTGGTGGCGAGCAGTAAATAATGAAACTAGAGTAGTATTTTGTTTGGTTGAAGGCATGGCGACGAGGGACAGTGATGGAGCATCCATCTTAAAATTCAACGGATCTAAAAAAAAATATAGTGTGCAAAAAGTCAAAAGAGGTTGATTTTAATATATCGTACGACTCTGAATTCATTAAACTATAAGTTAAGGTTATCGTTGAAGATTTGGACATACTACCACATCTTTACCTTTTACCTGCTTCAAAGTCACATGCAAAGATTTGTTTCATGCATCTTCGTCAATATGAGGCTCCCTTTCTAGATGGTGCAGCCCATATATCTTAATTCAATTATTATTTTATTTTGTATCATATTGTACATGCTCATGCCATATATGTGTTATTTTAGATCGCACATATGTCTTCATGTGACATTTTTTTTTGCAATAAGGTTAAAGAAAAGGATAAATCGAATGGCTGTGGAATTTTTAGGGCTTCTTTATAGCATGCTGAATGCATCTTGACCTTTTGAATGTTATTTTTGCTTGTTCGTCCGATTTCTTTCATTTTGTTGTGTCTTATTTTATTTCAAATGTTGTGATCCAAAGAAATAGCAAGAAGGACAAACAAGGACAAACACATACATGATAAACATCAAAACACATAGAAAAAAAGCTAAAATAACAAATAACTAAGTTGCTTTGTGACTTTATTTTGCATAACGTTCACCTTCTTTCAACCTTTTCTTTCTCTCTGCATATGGTCAAAAGCGAGGAAATGGAATCCTACCTTTACCGACGGCCAGCCACTGTAATTTCCTAACGTGCCCAAAGTTCTTGCATAGCTTTTATATTTATACGTTAGATCATGAATCCACGTCGAGCTGTATGTTGAATATAGGTAAATTTTTTAATAGATAATTCATACCATCAATAACTCATAAATGGCGTTTTAGAAATAAAAAACCGCATTCTCCTTGAAATGATCAGAGTCATAATGCTTGATTCTGGAGTTTTTAAATTCTTCTGACCTGAAACCGTTGCCACATCAGCTTATCTTCTTAACCGCTTATCCACAAAAATCTTTAACTACAAAACTCCTTTCCAAGTCCTAAAAAACCAAACACCAATACCACATCTATTAACTCTTCCACCATAAATTTTCAGTTGCTCCGTCGTATCCCAAAACATGAAAGATCTAAATTCAATCCACAATCCATACATATGTCTTTATGGGATGCACGATTTATAAAAAAGAATACCGGTACTATAATCCAGTTAACGGTGAAAAAGTTTATGGTTTATTTTCTTCTTAAGCTTTAAAAGCACCGACTGAAAATCAAAATACTTCATAAAAAGAGCTACATTTAATATAGATACTTTGCATTTCTGCTATCCTTAAATAGTTTAATTTAATTTAAAAAAAAGTAGTATTTTGATTTATATTTAAATTTTGCATCTTTGCCATTTTATCCCAAGTTGAAAGGAATAGCTCCATTACCTTGTTTAAATTTACCCATATACCACACTCGTCAACCTTATATGTTTTATTTGATTATAACTTGATTCTTTTATGAGTTGACTTATAAATATATAAGCCAAATGCTTATCTCTGAATTACACCCTCATGTTATCTAATAACCGATATATATAAGTTAATACAACTTGAACGTATATGATTATAGTGATTTATCGTTGGATGGATTACAAATTATTAAATATTCCTACCTGTAAAACTTAGGTTCGATTGATAACGAGACATTATTTTTTCCCTAAATTTTTATATCAGTCAATTATTAATATTTATTTTGTTTTACGAATATTGTTTAGTTGATTTTAAATATAATACTGTAAATTATAATATGCTAAGAAAATAAATAGAATAATATTTTTAAAACAGAATGAGTATTTTATTTAGATATGAAAAACTTTTAAGCAAGCCGAGAAGCATGATGACTCCAGATGATATCTCATTTGGTATTTCGAGTTGGGACATTAAACTAAAAAGTCGCAGGTTTGAATCGGTACATACACAGCCTGAGTGTAATACTATTATCTGGACAGTAATCTCTTAAGTTATTATGTTCAGTCCAATTGGATTAGATGAGTTGTTAGTTTAATTTTGCACTGAACACCTAACGTAAGTTCTTGACATTTTACTAATATAGAATTCCGTCCAGTTTCTGATTTACATTCTCGATACATTTTCATAAAATTGAAAAAATAAGGGACTCACGTGGTCACATATTTTACATTTTGCAACGACTAACATGATACACCTATTCCCAACAGTCGGTTCGAGTGTTTGACGTCGGTGTCTGGAAGGTATAGGCATTGGTTACATACTGGTAGAATTACACTTATAAGAGAAACGGGGCTAACGGCCGCAAAATTGCTAGAAATATCCGTAGCTGCACTTTACTGTAGTAAAATTTTCTGGCGTTTTCCTTGACATTCTTCTATTTATTTATTTTTTTCTGGTTGAAAAGCCTATATGTATCGATCCTCTCCTACCTTGTACAGGGCTGGATCGGAACGAATATCTGGGAATTCTTTTGTTTTTCGATTGAAACTTCTACGCGAGCAGGAAATTACAATGCCATGAGCAACCGCATGGACGCTGATATGATGGAAGTGGAGTCGTCGGCGGCTCAGTCGGCCTCTCAGGTGGCGGATTCGAGCTCCGATCAAAATGAGGTGGTGCGTAATCTGCTAGCTTTGGGTCGGCAATTGATTGACCAAGGCAGGCCTTCCCAAGCTTTAGACGCGGTAAAGTTCGTTACTTTTGTTTTTCTGAGGTTAATTTGTGGAACGCTGTGCTGAATACTATGCGGTGCTCGTGTGTATTTCTAGGGTTATTTCTGCCATATTAGTTTTTTGGTCTCTATTTTTTTTATTATGCGGAAATTTAATTCATACATGAGAGATATCCATTTTTACGAAAATATTATCTGTAACTGTTGGCGATTGAGAATCCATAAATCTCTCCCTTTACCTTCAAATGTCATTCATTTAAGTAAGTTTTTTGAGGTGAACTGCTTGTGGAGCGGTGTTTCATTTTGATTGGAGTGGTCATTAGATTTAAGTGTTGTAGCTTTCGTCAAGTTAATTTTATCTTGCATTTCATGCTGGTGGAAGAGAAGTATATTCGACAAAAAATTTCCACATCATTGTCAGAGTTTGTTCATGATCTAGGAATCTAAGGTTGAACCCCAATCAATAAGGTTACCTGCCACCTCCAGTTCCACAGGGTGTATAGGGATGTAAATCAGGTTCCCAGGGTCTAGAAGTTTGTCATAGCATATGGACAACACAAGGAGACTATTGGCACCGAAGAAACAACCGAGGGGATAGCCTGTCAGCTTATCAGGTCGTTCCACGGGCCAATAATGCTCCCACACTGTGCAGCTAGTCTGGAGGGGGTTCAAACATTCGGATCCCTGACGTTCCTTCCAAAACCCCGTACCTGGAACTACTGTGATATATACTGTGGACATGAACTTGGAATCTACTTGTTATAGGATGGCCGAGTTGGTGATGTTGGTTCAGCAGATGTACACTTCATTTCTAGTGGTTGTTCGGAGAGTTGTACTTGACATTCTTTCCATTGGCAGTTTGTATACATCCTACATATTAAAAATCAAGCACAGGTTTAAATTTTGTAATGGTGTGCTGAATCTGCCATAGCAGCAGCGTGACTGGATGTTAATCATCCTCGTTGGTTACTACTGTCGATTCTGAATGATATGCATACTCCAACAACTAATCATGTTCTGATAGGACGGTAACAGATCATCTATCACCTGACAGAGATAGCTTTGTTATTCCAGATTTACCGTCCTATGGATGAAGGCGCTTCTCTGCTCTTGTGTGGAAAGAACTTTACACTATTTACTAAGAGCACCTTGCTCCTCTAAGCTTTCTCCAACTGACCACCTCACTCTTCTTTATAATTTGTTTAATATTGTAAAAATTTAATCTCTCTCTCTCTCTGTGTGTGTAAACTGGGAGTATTTTATAAGTCAATAATAGGGTATTTTTGCAAAGGACAAAGGATCTCTCACAACTTTTAGAAGAGGGGCATGATTCCCTAAATAAACCATGGATTGGTTACATCATGTTAATAGCCAAAACAACCAAACCATTTAGTGATTTGTTATTTTGCCAGTCAAATAGTGCAAAGATCCACCAACATATACAGGGAGACAAGTTTTTTTGTCCTTATCGTGAATCCTAACAGGGAAGGAGAACTCGTACTTCTGAGAATGAAGGAAGAGTTTTCTTGTTTGTTTCTACACAATACAGTGCGAAAATCAGATTTACAAGTTTCCAGGAATGAAATCTTTAGCAAATAGGGCTGTCTATGTGCTCTTTTTTTCCTTTTTTCTTTTTGGCTTTTCGCTTGACAAGTGTATATCACCGAAAAGAGTTGATGAATGTGGGATATGGTCTGGCACCAGTGATGTGATGTGGCCAAATACCAAACATCTTATACCCCTATGGCAGATTTTCCTTTTTTTCCGGTTTTAATTACTATTTTTTTTAAATATATACATATCTTTGTCGTTATTTAAATTTGCATGCTTGTGCTAGTTAACAGACGATTTCACATAGTGGGAGAATAGGCTTAAGTGTTGTTGTGCTGATAACAGGTTTTGAAGGCTATGAGGATTAAAGGCGGGGAAGCAGCTGCAAGATACACTCTTGACCGTGCTCGTGATCTGTACAGGAATAAAATCAAAGAAAGTGCTGCAGCGGATGAGCTGGCTTCTCTTTTTGCTGAATGTGCAATTGAAGAGGCCATGCCCTCAAAATATGAAGCTTCTGGAGTAAGTGTGGTGAACCGCTCTGTTGAAGTTGATTTTCATGGTACTTCGATACTTTCAGAGACAGGAAGGAAGCAGATTATGTTGGACGCTTCTTCTGATGGAAGCAGCTTTGTCTGTTTGCAATGCGGGGGGGGGGGGCTTGTAAGCAATAACAGGAGAGATGAACATTACGCATTTTGGTGTTGTAAGATCTGAGCTACACTGTACTGTGCATGAAGTGTATCTTCTTCTATGACATAGTGCTCTCTGTCTGTGATCTCAATTTTCCTGCCGCCATGCATAAGGTGCTTGCTACTTGTTGCCTGTGTTTTCCTCGGATATAGTCTGAACTAGCAGCTCACTCGTCTTCAAGCTACGTGCTTTTGGTGCTCTCCCTCAGTCCTCCCCCCTCTGAATGTAGACGACATGCTTTGTTGTATGTTGGTTCAATAATAGTGCATGTACATGGAAGCGTAACAATGGTCTACATTGTGGAAACAAGTGATTGTGTTGTATGAATGGATTGTAAGTTACCAGCAAACAAGTGATTGTGGAAACAAGTGATAGTGTTGTAACCACCTCCGCATTTTTTTAACACATAGGTATGGTTGCGCACATCCGATCTTGCGTACATCCGATCCCCTATACCCGTTATAGGCGGGAACTTCTAAGACAATAGGTAATGTTGTTGTTGTATACCACTGATGCGATTGTGGGTATAAGGACAGAAAAGTATGTTTCAGACTTCGTGGTAAATGATTGATCAACCAATGGCTATAGGCGGTCCTTGATTTCCATCCATAGAGTCAATGAAATTCCATACACATATCAATTAATTGTAGGGTAAAAAAAGCTTCGACTGCACATGATATCAAGTCCTTCGTTACGAAATGCATATACGTGTTTAAAATGACAGCAGATGACATTTGTAAATTTAAACCTTACGTGTAGGTGTTTGTCGTGTATGTAGTTAGTGGGTAACTCTATGAAGCATGTACCAAAGAGGACCAGCGTAAGTAAGCCTCCTTTTGATCTATGGAGTTCTGGTGTTTTTTCATTTTTAATTTTTTTATATTGATTCTGGATAAGGTGTCTGCCTTTTATGGATAGCATTAGTGTCTCGTTGAATTCAATCTGGCCTGCCTAGCACCAGGTAAGAGTATGCTGTCAAGTTAATGCCGTAGCAAACTTTAGCTGCCGGAGCTTAGTGAAATGGTTAGAGCTAATGTTGGAGAATGAAGATGCTTTAAATTTGAAATCTAATGAGCGTCTATCAAACATGACGTTTTTTTTCCTGCCAAAGAACTAGAAGAACGAAAAGAAGGTTCATAGATCAATGGATCATCTCTACTTCGAAACGAATGTACGTTTTCGCTTGATGCTTGAAGCAATGTTAAGGGCATTGTACACTTCACTGTGCATTAGAGAAATAGATATCGATTTTTTTGGCAATTAGATTTAGCTATGATTTGAAGAGCTGGCAAAACATAAATATGTCCGAAGGTTCTATGAGATTTCATATAGATAAACTTTGCAAAATAGAAACACTCCAACTAATAATTATGCAAATGACAAGATCAATCGTCCATCAGAAAAGGCCATGCCTTTATGCCCTGAATCAGATCCATCAGATTCTCATACGACGATCCACCTTCCTTCACCGCCGCCTTTATCAGCGTTGAGCCCTCCTTGACTCTGTCTCTAATCTTCCTGCTCTCTTCTGTATCATCCATCAGTCTTTTTATAGCTTCCTCTATCCTTTTGCTTTCCAACAAGTTCTGCACAATAGGGGTCTGATTCCAAAATTCAGCCCCTACACTCACTCCAAATCCCAATACCTGAAAATATTTCTCATTGTAGAAACTTTCAGCAAACAATGGCCAAGTAATCACAGGCACACCTGCTGTAATCGCTTCCATCAGCGAATTCCAACCGCAGTGTGTCACGAACCCTCCAACAGCAGGGTGATTTAGTATTGTCACTTGTGGAGCCCATCCCCTGACTATAATCCCTTTTTTGCTCTTAATCGTTCTTTCTTCAAAACCATCTGGCAACCAGCTGATCCCCTGGTCATCATTTTCTTTGCCCCTGATGACCCAAACAAATGGATGCCCTGAAGCCTCCAGGGCTTTCGCGATATCGCAAAGTTGGCTGTCTGGGAACACAGCCATACCTCCAAAACAAATGAACAACACTTTTCCAGACTCTTGCAAATCAAGCCAGTTTAGACAACTTGCAGCAGTAGCGTCACCAGACTCTAATCTCTGAGATGTTTCATTATGGTCGCCAGGGTTAGTTTTTTCGGGTGCTGCATAAGCAGCTTCTCTGTTGGAGAGAAGGAAAAGTGGGCCAATAGTATGAGGCCTTTTTCCTCTGAACTTTTGATAGAGATCAGCATATGCAGGCTCCAGTTCGTAAACAGAGTCATGCACCAAAGCGTAACTCTTTCTTGCAGCATCTGTGATCTCTTTGTTTAACTCAGTAAAAATGGCTGATTCCGTCTTCCAGATGTCCTCTAAATGGGATATTTTCATTTCAATCTTGTCTGGTAATCCGGGGATCAAGAAACTCTCAGAATCCGAGTTGACATTCTTGTGAGGAGCATGTTTCCCGATATTATGGAAAGCAACATTTGACATGCAGTTATTTGGATGATAAACGAGCCTAGGAATGTTCAGTTTTTCAGCCAAATCAACAGTCCATGGATAAAACATGTCAGAAAAAATGCAGCTAGGACTTAAGCTAAGAATAAGATCCTCCATGGGTTTCTTAAGTAAATCAATGCCTTGGTAAACTTTGACTAAATTATCTATAGACGTGACAGCACTAAAAGTTTCGATCCCTTCTGGCAAACCTAATTCTGCTGATGGGAATTTGATGGTGAGAATTGATATATCATGGCCTAATTCAATGCTGTAATTGACAGATTGTTGGACAGCGGCTGCGTTGGAGGGAGTGGTGATAATAGTTACCTTAACACCGTTCGCAGCAAATAGCCTTGCGGCGTCCACCAGGGGATACAAATGGCTAGGTGTTAAATACGGTACAAACACTGCATGTGGTTTATTGCCACTTTTCACCTCCGCCATTACGTCCATCGGACTGGGTTTGCACTCTTTTGGCAAGAGAAAATTTGCTCAGTTCAGTTGTTTTGGTGAGATTGTGTCGGAATTTTGTGGCTGCAAGGAACAGTTAGAGTAGGAAATTGAAAGCTAAAGTTGTGTGGTCAGGTGAATGGCAAATCTTTGAATAAAGAACATTTTTTAGACAATGTCCACTGGTACATGCAACCATGCTGTGCTCCAGAGTATAGTCTAGTTGGTACTCGTACTGGGATTTGTTTCCAAAAAAATCAAATGTTCGAACTCAGAGATACGTACAGTGTGTGCTCTACTTCTGCTAGTTTGTAGGGGTACCTTGAGGGTGCTCCAGTTCTGCTAGTTTGTAGGGAACACCTTGTGTGGGTCACTGCGTAGGTCCTCACCAATTTAGAAAACCGCTGGTCTCCTGATTTGTATTCTACACAATGCTTTATGGGGCTGGGATGATCTTTTTTGATGCCTCGGAAAAGGAAAGTAGAATGCTTCACATGAAAACATCTATGGCCTCGTTTTCTGATAAAATAGGTCTCACGTAAAAGACTAGCATGTAGACCGTTACATTTGTTGTTACACATTGATAACGTGATCCTGGTTTGATCTCATGATTGATAACGTGGTCCTTGTTAGATATCAATGGATGCTGTGCCTCACAAACACGTTGTCTTACAATTAAAATCATGATCTATTCATGATATCTTTCATGGTGCAATGTGTCTCTCATATGAAACTCACACGTATGACTATTTCATTGTAATATAGTAGATTCTATATCAATCAATCATATCCAGGAGTTAATTGCACCTGGTATCCATTATTTTCCACCAAGTTTTAAGTAGCATCCAATGTTTCATGAAACACACTTGCCATCCAGACTTATAGGGTTAATAGACATCTGACATCCATGCTGACGTCATAAAGGCAATTTTCATTTATTTTTTAAAAGTTTATAGAAAAAATAATTCAAAAATAAAAAGAAAAACCCCACCCCCACCCCACCACACCCCCCCACCCCCACAATCGACCTCCCTCCCCATCCTCTCCATCTTCCTCTTCTTCCTCCATCTTTCTCCATCTTCATCTTCATCTTTTTTCCAACCATGGTCATCTTCATCAGCCCCAACCTCAAGATAAAATTAAGAGACCATTATATGCTAAGCATCCGATGGCCAAATTTTCTTGGACTGTAACAGAAGAAACAGACACAGTCAGTTTTGTTTCTTCCCCTTTTTGGTTTCTTTCTTGCTATGTTTTGGTTGTCCTTTGTTGGTTAGCCTGATTTTTCTGGTTTTTGATCTCTTCCTTTAATGCTCATGAAAATTTGCTTAGCTTGCAGGAACCTCTTTTTCCTACTCTTTTATTGCATTTTGGATGTATGTGCCTAACCTGGTTATGACTAAATTTCTGACAGAACACGATCAACTTTGCTTAGGATTTAGGCTCTTACCTTTTTTTTTGTCCAAATTTTTTGTTGTGCTGACATGCATGTGCGTAACTTGATAAGAAAAAATATATGTATGAATATTTATTTTATTTGTAGAAAAAATAGAAACTAACATAAGATATCTAGACTAATGATTAATGAATTGGACGTGAATGAATTGAATTAAATGCGAAATTGAATAATTAGCATGAATACCATAATAGGAAAAAAAGGCTTACTTATTTAATCATAACGCACGCTAAATAAACTTGAAGAAAAATTTCTTGGACATTTACGGTGTGCATATCCTACTTCACAACACACCACGAGGATAATCTTTTTAGTTGGTTGGTGTAGAATTTAGAGGGTGAGTGTTGGTGTTTGTGGATGTACCTTCTCGGTAACAATAATACCTACAATATCTGATCAATTATTATTTTTATTGGTTATGTAATTGGGGACAAATCAGATAACTTATACTTCTGTCAGTTTTATTTCTGTTTATAGATTCCAAAAGCTTTAGCCAGACTTTGACTTGTTAAATTGTTTCAGAGATAAATTTTTCTGAAAATATGAATTTTATTTCCCTATCAATATGATGTTCTGATTTCCATTTCCAGTAGAGTTAAAGGACACGCCCTTTCTTGATTCTAGAATATAATTGAATAAAAAAAATGACTCACTAAATTGGCTGCGCTTCTTTGTATTGTGAAGTAGCAGTTGATCGACACAGCTTGACACAATTTTCAATATGGATCATCGGAAAACAACTACTGTGTGTTTCTAACACATGAGTGAAGTCACCCGACCCATATACCGCGTCATAGACGGGAGACTCTAATGCAATGAGGTAATGTTATTGTTGTATCAACATGATGTTCTACTCATGGAATAGATCTCTACTAATTTTAATTTGTCTCTGCCATGCCAACACGATCGCATGAAACTTTGTAGCAACAACTAAATATGATTTTCGACTTGTTTAAAACTTCAAATTCATCTCATATATACATAAGGTAGAATGAATTCTTGAACAAGGACCACAAGGATAACAATCTCACATGGTAAAATCAATTATTTGTCCCAAAGACACATGATTTTATGTCCTCAATCAGGGCCACCAGATTTTCAGAAGATGATCCGCCTAGACTCACCGCTGTCTTCGCCATAGCTGCTGCCTCCTTAGCTCTTTCTCTGATTTGATTGCTTCCTTCTGAATCCCCCATGAGGCTTTCTATGGCTTCTTTTATCTGTTTGCTTCCCACCAAGTTCACAAGGACAGGGGAGGGGTGCCAAACATCTGACCCAACTCTAACTCCAAATCCCATCAACTCAATTAGTTTCTCATTGTAAAACTGCTCAGCAAATAATGGCCAAGTAATCAAAGGCACACCGGCTGTGATCGCTTCCATCACCGAGTTCCAACCACAGTGTGTCATAAATCCTCCAACTGCTGGGTGGTTTAGGATCCTCAATTGTGGAACCCATCCCTTGACTATAATCCCTTTTTCACTCTTCAACATTTTTTCTTCAAAACCATCTGGTAGCCACCTGAATTCCTGCTGTTCATTTTGGTTGCTCTTGATGGCCCAGATAAATGGCTGTCCTGAAGCATTTAATGCCTTTGCAATCTCACAAAGTTGGCTATTTGGGAATTTCACCAAACTCCCGAAACAAATAAACAGGACTTTTTTGGGCTCTTGAGAATCAAGCCAACTAAGAAAGCTTGGTTTAGTAGTTTCTCCCTTGTCAGTGTCAGGGCTCAAGTTCTGGCGTATTACATTTACAGTTTCTCCAATAGGGAAGTAGAAAAGTGGGCCAATGGTGTAGCATTTTCTACTCGTTACCTTTCTGTAATAATCGGCATATGCAGGCTCGAGCTCATAGACTGTATTGTGTACCATGGCGTAACTCTGAAGCTCAGATTGTTTGACACTTTCCATTACCTTGGAAAAGTCTGTTTTGGTCTTGATATCATCTTCTATTTGTGATCTTGTCATTAGGATCTTGTCAGGTAAACCAGGGACCAAAAATTTCTCAAAATCCAAATTGACATTCTCATGAGGAGCATATTTCTTTCAAATTATAAGGAATAACATGCGAAATATAATTGTTAGGATAAAACAGGAGCCTTGGGATCTTTAATTCTTGGGCTAAATCGACAGTCCAAGGACAAAACATGTCTGAAAATATGCAATGAGGCTTCAAACTAAGAACAAGCTTCTCCATGGGTTTTTGAAGTAACTGAATACCCTGGTACAATTTCTTAAAATTTTCGGGTGAAATTACATCACTGAAATTCTCGATCCCTTCTGGTAAATCCGATTCAGCTGAGGGAAATTTGAGGGTGAGGATCGATATATCATGGCCTAATCCAATGCTGTAATCCACGGATCGTTGGGAAAGGGCTGCGTTGGATGGCGTGGTGATGATGGTTGCTTTAACGCCATTGGCTGCAAACAGCCTTGCAGCATCCACCAGGGGAACAATGTGGCTAGTTATAAAATATGGTATAAACACCACATGAAGCTTTTTTGCAAGTTTCCACCTTGCCATGACTTCCATTGAAGAGGGTTTGCTCTCTGCAGACG
>AP025050.1:1853435-1871971 GCA_036186865.1 Eustoma russellianum | reverse complement strand
TCCGCGTTTGCGTAGCTAACTAAAGGTTACTTACAAAAAAAAGTTTAAAATCTTCAAAGATTATTTAAGAGTGTCATATCAACTTTATTTTTTTAGACATCAATACTAACTTGAAAGATAATGTATAAGTTAATTTTTTTTTAAAAAAAAACAAAAATTTAGATAGAATAAGATACAATGCCAAACTGGAATTCAACTGAGCAGTGAAATTTCATAAGCTAATATACAAATTTGTAATTGCATTGTTGGTGTTAATGGTTACCTGTGACACTATCCATCTAAGAAATTTCATTTATTGATTTAAACTAGAAAGCTTTGCCACATCTTCCCCTTATCTTTTTTCCCCCATTTTGTTTTATGTTGCTTATATTTCTATATTACTAGCCGAAGTTTTAGGCAATATACATAATCAAGCTCATGAAGCTCGCATTACATGAAGAAGTTGTACCCTTCCATGAATGAAAATGAACATTTCCTGGAGTAAAAAGGCCAATACTTCTGACTTTGTGGATTTTTACCGTTTCAGTTCTAATGAGTTTTGTGAAAAATGTAAATCAGGAGTTCAACGGTCTTCTAGGTTAGTAAGTCTTTTCCAGAGACCTACTGCAAACAGAGACAACAACTCTCTAACCCAATTGGCCAAATACAATGGCTTCATTATTACTGGTCCAGACAATATAATTACATATACACTATGCGTGTCCTGGTTCAAACCTGCGTCTTTCTGAAGCAATGATCTAGAAAATGACCATTTTGTTTGACACAAGCTTTAACACAGTAAAATTCCAAGAAACCCAATTGTAAATTTAATTCTTGCACTCACTACCCGTTGCCAAACGTATAGGGACTACTTTGATATAGTGAAAAATTATGTGGCAACCCCCTCGTAAAAGACTCAATTTCAGGCCCTCTAGAGCATAATCAGCCATTAACCGGAAAACCAAATGACAATTAAGGCGGGAGATTAATCACCCTCTTCAATCGCCTTCCTCTTCCTTTGAAAACTCCAACTCCCTAAAAACTCCCCCCTACTTACGAATTGTCCTCAAAGTTAGAAAATCTAAGAAGGGTTAATTGAGCTCAATGTCGGATCCTCACCAACCAAACGATAGAGCTCCTGCTATTGAACCCGAACCAGTAACAGGATCCGAACCGGATTTTATGAGTATATTTCTTCAGAATTTATTGCAAAGTACTCCGGCGGTGACCTGGCAGGACGATCGGCGCTCTGGCGGCTGCATCTCAAATTCGGACGGGCTCTTTGACAAGGCATTTTCTTCATCTGGCAGTGGAGACTACTCTGATACAGTCATATGTTCTAACAAGAGGGAACATTCCAATGATATGGATAAGGTTAAAGTTCCCAACTTTATTTTAGTGACAGTTAAATTTGAACACAAAGATATCTGCTTTCCGTTTATTTTGTGAAGCTTGCAGGTTACTTTTGTTAGAATGACTAAGTTGGTTCATTTTATGGAAGGCCCAGATCAGCTTTTAAGTGGGGTTGTTTCTTCTGGGAAGTTGAATTTGCTAAAGGTTCATTATTTTTTGGTGTTGGTTCATTATCAAGGTGTTAGAAGCTTCAGAGCTTGCAGGAAATCAGGTTCATCCGCGTTGTTCAAAGAGGACTAGATCTGCAGAGGTGCACAATTTGTCTGAAAAGGTATGGCTCGGGCCACAACTTTGAATATTTTTTTTGTCAAATATAATGTGAATCTTTTGGTGGGTTTGATTCCTTTAGTTTCATGACAGAAGAGAAGATGTAAAATCAATGAGAAATTGAAGGCTTTGCAGACTCTAATTCCAAATTCTAATAAGGTGAAAGAAAGAAAGTCTCCGGTCTTTACTTGTTTCTGTTTGTATTTTCATTCCGAAAAGCATTTCTACATATTTAATTGTCTTTAAGTAGGGGATAGGAGACGATTATGTTCTTAATGTCTTGCTTTTGTGGTGCTTTTGATGGATAGACGGATAAGGCATCTATGCTGGATGAAGCTATCGAATATCTAAAGCAGCTTCAGCTACAAGTTCAGGTTTTTAAACTTACCTCTTGCTTCTTTCTTTTGTTTTGTCTTGCATTTAGTTACATGCCAGTTCTTTTGGCCTATTGAGCTAAATAATTCCATCTGTTTGCTGCACCCTCTACTTCATGATTAGTATATCCAGAGGCCTGCTCATGTATCATTGTAAAGGTGGGGAGATCTTAAGAACTGACTGCAACTTTGATATTGTACTTTTGCTGTTCTCTAGGGCTTTTAAGCGTGGGATACTGCCACCTAGTTGTAAATGCTTTTTGGACAAGCGCTTTAATATCTCTCTATAAGCTTATACACCGATGTGGAAGTGTTTGTAAGTTTGAAATTTTGTTGGTTATAAGTCGGGCTATTAACCTTATTGTGATTGAAAGAGGAAAGCTATACACATGGGATAATGTATCTTTCAGAATGTTATTTTCAGTTGATTGTTCTACCGAAATTTCATAGCTTCGCATCACATTTTGTCGATGTTAGAGCAATTTTCTTTGCCACTGAACAAGCTAGCACTTTGACCGCCCTACCATACTTGTAAAAGATTTTTCCTTTTGGAGTTTGTTACCAGGATCGTTACCGCAGTAATAAACATGCATACTAGCTAGCTTAAGTGTCGATTCTCTTTATATTCAAGTGAACGGTATTCACTTCATTTCTAGGACTATTGCTGCAGTAGTAAATACGCGTGCACTTCATTTCTCGTGTTTACCATATCTTCCAACCATAACTTTTTAATCTGTAAATGCCACAATGCTTGATGTACGTTGAGACCTATATATCTACATATACGCTGCTTGTCTGTATGAACCAATTTGGATGATGCTTTTAATCTGCACTTGTCATCTATCCGCATCTGATTGAACTGGAATGAAGTGTGGCGAGGGTATATTTGCAGGTTTGTTATAGTCCTAGGATTTTGTCATCTGGATGAATATGCTTGAACCCTGTCATATCCTTTTTTTCTTCTTGATTTCATAATTATTCTCATATCTGAATTTTTTTTTCTTTATGAGACATCACATCGTTAACTTAATGTCGTTACTTTTCAGGCTCAAATTTGTTGACAGATTTGCATGTATTTTTGTACATGTCTTAGCATGTGTTTTTGTGCATCTATTACTGGGAGAGTACTTATAATATACTTTAAATGCCTGTGGCCGCTGATGGAAGTTGCTATAAGTGGTTCTAGTCCATTATTTATGTCTTAATGCCATCACCTTGACACTTGCTAAGTTGTGAATTCTTCTCATTCTTTAAAATGGGAAACCTAGACAATAGCCTTTACCAAGCTGAATAAAGATGCTAGCTTTTGGTTGTGAAATTGTTTCTGCAGCATATATCTTATAGTCTTAACTGTGCTCTCAGATGTTGACAGTAAGAAATGGATTCAGTCTGCCACTCAATTATGCACCCATGCAATTCCCCATCGACATCGATGGGAGGACACTGTTGCCTAGTATTGGCAGAGGAGCTGAGTGGTCTAATACAAGTAGAGAAGCAGATGGCTTATCTGGGAGAGGCCAAGAGATGGTGATGCAATCTGGAATTCAGAATCCCATACTCTTAAACCATCAACTTCCTGTACAATCAGGAAACAGCAATTCAAAAACTCCTTTCTTGATGGTATTTTCATCTATAACTGCATTGAATTTCTATCTAACTACAAACTTTTGATACATTTTTTCCATGAAACGTTTAGGATCAGTGCCGGGACGAGACACTGTCACATTTTCCATTCGATATTAGCTGCTCAGGGGATAATTCATCATCCGAAGTCTCTTCCTAATCATAAGAGCAACGTGGTAGAAATCCGTGGCCATATTGTATCGTCTGATGGCATCATATGTGAAACTTTCAGATCTATGAAACATTCGGGTGTCAGAAATTAGGAAGAAACGATGGAGAAGTACTAACACCTGAATTTGAGTTCAATAACTGAAACAGCATTTGTCCAGTTTCTAAATTTCCTTGTATAATTATAGTTCCCCCTGTTTCTAGATGTTTCTTCTAAATGATTGTGGCTCTTTCTATGTTTTAGCAATTCATCACCTTAAGCCTGAGAGACTAGTGCTTTGAACATATGATTCCTGAAACAAGGCAGCGCCTTCCCCACCTTACCTCTCCCCCTGTCAAGGGGAAGAAAAAAAAAAACAAACACAAATGACCTCCTTCAGACAATCAAACAAGCGAACTAACAAAAGTAACAAGGCTGAATCTTGTTGTTATATTTCTAGAGTGGTCATTATAGTATACAGAATTCTGAATTGATTTTCAACTTGGCAACTAAAGGCTTTGACCCGTAATCAACCTGCTGAAACAGATAATGTGAATGAAATTTTCATATGCTCATTTAGAGAGAGGGGGGGGGGGGGGGGAGAGAGAGAGAAAAAAAAATCATAACTATACCTATATTTATGTAGTATGATGCATCTAAGGATTCATTTTAAATTTGTTGGCATTCAATCAGCGTAGAGTGTAGACTTCTGTAGTTGAGTATTTGATTTGATTTTTTATTTACTCATCATCTCTAATCTTCCCTAGAAAAAAAATATTAGTTTTATTAGGAAAACTCACTTTTATCACAGATTTGGAAGTAAATCCAAAATTATGTACTATGGTTTTGCCAAAACCATCGTATAAAATGGATGGCGATTTTGACATTACCACCGTATACACATTTGATCTTTAGCATAATATAGTTCGATGGGACACAATCTTTTTTTTGTTTTTAAAAAAATCTCAAGAACATTAATGTTTATCGAAAAAGAAAATCGTCAATAAGGAAATAAAATCGTCAATATTAAAAGAGTATTATTAAAATAGTATTATGTTCTTAAATTATAAAGATTTCCATCAATATTGAAGGAATGAATTCAACATATTTATTCATAATTGTGTCCATCTTTTGAAAAAAAATTCTCGGTAATATCTCATTGATAGATAATATTTACACAAAAAGCTTACCAAGAAAATCATCTTTTTTATTAAATTAATAGTTAGTAATGGCCCATTATCTCTCAATGAGATATTCTTGAGATATTTTTTTTAAAAAAATAGACACAATTATCAATGAATGTGATGATTTTTTTCCTTTAATATTAATATGAAGCTTGTAATTTAGAAACATAATCCTATTCTAACAATAATCAGTAAACTTTTTTGATAAATATTATCTGTCAATTGGAGATTATTAAGATGTTTTGGTAAAAATATTGTGGTCTCCTCTTCAGTTTGACAAAACCATAGTGCCAAAAATCAAATTGGCATATGATATTTATGTCAAAACGACCGTCTTTTTCAAACCGTGTAGAGTTTTGAATTTCCCTCTAAACCTATGATAAAAGTGAATTTTCTTAATAAAACAAATATTTTTTTTCACCCAATAGTGACAGAAAAAACAAATAGAGTAGTGCAACGTAAACCTTTCTAATATTAGAATTTGGCATGAATGTATGCAAACTTTGAATGGACAAATCATAATCTCTTTTCTTGGGATAATTATATTTACACATCTTGTGTTTCAGCGTAAAAACCTGTAGGCCTCTTTTAGTATGAAATTCGACAATTTTTCTTGGGATAATTATATTTACACATCTTGTGTTTCAGCGTAAAAACCTGTAGACCTCCTTTAGTATGAAATTCGACAATTAGCCTCCCTCTGTTTAGCTAAACTGGAAACCAAAGTTTTGGGTCGAAGTTAATGTTGAAATATAAAATATTTTGATGAAGTTAAAAGATATTTTAAAAAGAGTTAAGAAGGTATTTCATATTTGATAATTAAAGCAAAATGAGAAAAACACACGGTGAGACATCGATCTCTCATATGGATCGATCAATGTATAGATCAGTCTCTCAAGAAAAGACATCGATTGAATTCAAATTTTTATGACTGTTGGAACAAAATTTCTTGTGGACTTTTCCCAAAACCCAATGTGAGAAACTTCTTTGAGAGGACTTTTTTGAAGTTCTTGTTTATAGCTGGTGATGTTGTTGCAAAAAAATTGTTTTATACAAGAAATTGTTGTAGTTGCTTACACTAAGTTGTTAGTGTAAGTTTGCTGTTGTTGTTCTTATTAAAAGTAATAAGAAGAGTAGCTGTTGAAAATACACTGTGTAAACAAAATGATACTGGAGTAGAATCATTCAATATTCGAACGTGTGTATTCATTCATTATCTCTCATCTATTTTCTTTACTTTGATTTGGAGTTCATTTGAGTTGGAGTTAGCCAAAAAAAGAGAAAATTCCGTAAAATTGCCCAACACTCTATTCACCCCTCCAGAATGATTGTCACGGACCTAATAATCAATAAAAGAAGTCCTAAAACGTTTGACATTTGATTAAAACGTTTTATCTTTACATCTCTTCTGATTTTGGACTAAAAGTATATTGCTTATGCGCTTTGACCAAAAAAACTTAAGTTTCCAGCTTAATCCGAAAGTACAAAAGAATAAAAGTCAAATTTTAAACTAGCGGGAGTCCAAGAGTAAAAAATAACTAAACATAGGGGTGTAAACGTAATTATCCTTTTTCTACTGTGAATAAACTGTTGAGATTGGGATATTTATACAGGTTGTTTTCCAGAATAGACAATGGAATAGTCAAATTCAAAATTAATTTCTGGTATCCTCTTTTGTTAAGTAATTACTCCTTGGTTGGTAGTTTTAAAAACAACAATAGAGTAATAAATTTCAAAACTGATTTCTGTTATCCATCTATTGTTAAATAATTACTCTTCGTCTTTCCTTGCGAAATTTTCGTGAAAAGCGTGGCATTGGGCTTTTCTGTTATATTCTTGCTTCCTTCCAAAACTTTTCGTCATTTGAGGTCACATATCTAACTTAATATATGTAATTCAGATATCTACTAGAAGAATTTAAAATAAACTAAACCTCAAGTCAAAAAATGCCCCTTGAACTATTTGTTTAATAATTTTACCCTTGTTGACTATTGTGGATATAGAAAAAACATTACATATGTAAATAATTTGCGTAATAACAAATGCCCGGAACTAAAAACACAACAACAAAAAAAATGGTGAACAAAATCATTTTCTGTCAAGAAAATCTCTTGACATAACCTCACAGTAATATTTAACAAACGACTACTAAGGAAAATAACTTTTGAAATTTAATACCACTCTTATAAGATATATGGATTAGGAAATATATTCTTTTGCTTCCACTATAATGGTCTATAAATGGTTCTTCTATAATACAGTAAATGTTTCACATTTAAGTCTATGGGATACATTAGATATATTGTGAGGAAGATTAGAAAAATATTTTGTTGTCCTTGAAACATATTTTAGATAATCAGATTTGAAGAACAAAACATAGCTTAATCGGTAGTCAGGTCCGAACATTGCAATAAGAAAAGACCTTGCTCCCTTATATATACCAGTAGCCTTTTTGTTGTTTGTATCACATAATTTTAAGCTTCAGCACTCTGTACTTGCGTCCATGGCGAATCCCAAAATCAAGTGCCTCGTCCTATTTTGTATTTGTATTGCTTACTTGTTGCCTGGACACATATGTAAGTTCTGTCTTTTTTATTATGTTTCTTCAATGTTTTCTTTCCTTCCGATTATTTTTCATTATGCCAATTCGATTATTCCTAATGGACTTCACACTAGTTAACAACCGTTCCAGAAGAAATGAAAGGGCAAAAAGGGACATGACACCATCATTAGACATTTTTAATACATCAAAAGTAAATCACTGCTTTTTTACGATCTTTTATTCTAGTCCTTGAATATCATAAATATATCTTCATATCTATACCAATTTTCGTATAGCTTCGTTTTTTCCTGGGATTTAGGGCATCTTTTAAAAAAATCACAACAATTTTGCTCGCGACAGCCTATAATAGATGTGAAAATCATTCTTTTTTTGTTCTATGATAGGTGACAAAAATGACTATAAGAAAAGACTGGAAACTGAATCTTCAGTAGACTCTGGAGCATCTTGGTGCGTGAAAAGGATTGTTGAAGGCAAAGAAAAATGGTGTTGCCCTCAAAGCCTATATGTCTGTTATTCTACCAAAGAAGTGTGTATTGCACTTTGCGCCTAGCGTGGTTTACTAGTTCCTATATGACCTCCATAACAGCTATAATCAATTTGATAGTATTGGTTGGGACATATAGAAGAATGTATGGATGCTTTAACAAATGTGTTACTTTGTATCCGGACATCTTGGTTCATGTATGCAATAATTTTGGATGAATCATATTTCAGATTTTGGATTTGAGATTATCTTTGTTTATCTTTGCTTCGCTTCTCATTGGGTCTTAAAAAACCTCAAATTAAAATGATATAGATTTGTTTGTCACTTGGCACAACATTAATAACTTACCCAATATATTTCAACGACGGCAAAAATTATCGTTCTAAACAGGTGTACATAAGTGTAAGAGTGGGATTATAGATTGTTATAATTACGGGATTCTTTTATCATGTAGACAGACATAACTATTTATCGTTGTCAATCTTATATAATTTAAAAAGAAAAGTTGCATGTATATCATCTTGCTCAATTGTTATATTTGGAGTTGGTCATATTTCAAACGGTACATTGTCATCGCATTTCCGAATTGTATATATCGATCCGATAGTATCTCACTTTCCCGACATCTATTCTCAGAATAGAGGGGGGTGTTTTTTTTTTTTTTTTTTTTTGGGGGGGGGGGGGGGGGTGTGGGAATCAATGAAACAGGTGCACTATTATTACACTTCAAATTTCAAACACATTTACGGAGAATTAAAGAGGATCTGCCGCCACATGTAAACCAACATGGATAATGTAAATTAAATGCTGATGTATTATCTGGAATTCTGGAAGTAACTCGTGTATTCCGCGTAATATACTTCACCACTCTAGTTAATATTTTGATAATATTATGATAATCTATCTCATCACGTGCAGTTAGCTAATATTTTGTTTCAATAATGTGTTATCATCTTACCTTTCAAACAGCCAAATTCGATCCAATTTATCATAATTGATGAATGACAAAACCAACCCATTTCAAATATAATCAACTTGACATCTTTTACTCAACATGTTCTAACTATTTGAGTGAACAACTCAATTACTTAGGTCCTAATACGTAGTTAAATCAGCGTTGTACAAGAGATGCAAGACTTTTCTTCGACATCGGCTCGGATCTCAGGTCATCTCCAGCTGTCAAGTTAATCTTAGCAAGTCGTACTCAGAAACTTACACCAAGGCTAAACACCATAGCCACGATCATCACCTCTGCATCTACCGTCATCTCAATTATGGTCATCGGATCAGTCGGATCTTCAGGGCTCATGGCTGATCAAGTCAGCCCAGCCAAAAGTAACCTGCGCTATGTCGACAGCTTTGCTGTGCAACGCAATACATGACCAGATATGTGCCACCCACATGACGTCTCTCAATTCCACCCTCAAATTCAATTTTAGAAATACTGCTACATTTTTCGGAATGCATGTCCCCTCCACCCCCATTGATCTTTCATATTCTCAAATCACAATTGGCTCTGGAGTTGCAAGTTGTCTGTAATATCGCATTGCTACATCATTACAGCATCATCACATTGCCATGATATCATGCTAGATGAAGTTAGATACACGCGATTTGGTCATCTTTAAGCTGTCAAAATGAAATTAGCATTTGATTTAACGTCGCATCATCTTATGCCGGTTCCATATGTAGTGGTCATCATCATCATTCGTACCCAGTATATCCCAACGACAGCAAAAGCTATCGCTAAGGTCTGGGGAGCGTAAGTGGCAGTCAAACAATACCTTGTCCTAAAGGATAGAGCGTTTGCTTCCAGTGACACCTCGGTTCCATATGTAGTACGGATGAAAATCTGAGGTTGTTGATGTCATGAAATTGTGCATATAGTTGCATTCTGAGGTTAGTTGCTAATGTCATTTTGGCGTTGCAGATGAATAAACTCTACCAATCAAGAAATGTCATAGGACCTTCGTGGTATCTGCGTTAGGGAATAAGATCCCATATCATTTTACTGTTCTGCTGAGCGAATGCAGACCTTGAATTGGGAAACTAGTTCTCTGGATAAAGAAAGGACAACAGTATTTACCACTTAAATGTCTGATTTACCTTAAGATAAACAGTGTTATGTATTGGACGCAATTTTGGTAGATCCATAGATTTATATAAAGATCCCATGGTAGCTTTCATATCCATTTGGGCTAATTAAATTTGTCATTGTCCAAACATTTTATTTTTGCAATACCGTTGATAGCAGGTATGGAGGATATTTTTGTCCTGTGCATAATCCTTTTCTTTCGTTAGTCTTCCTTCTTAATGGAAGCAAAATTCCTACATATGATTTCTTTTACATGTAACCTAAGGAAACCTCACGAATCCACTAACTATTCATGAATTCCTCCGCAAAAGCAGTGCACTTTTTTCCGTTAATATTAGGAGAGTTAAATGCTATCCAACCGTTAGATCTATACAGTTTTTCTTAGTTCATTTTTTTAAAGATAATATTAGTCAATTTGTTTAATTTTTCAATTTAAAACTAACATTCTATTCTCGTGAGATGAATTCATTGACCATGAATCCTATGGACGAGGAAGCTCCTTAAACGTCATCCATCACGAGAATTACGTTGCAACGGTATGCTCGGTAATGACATCGCAGGAAAGGCTCTTAATTGCTATATGCCGTTCAAACATGTGAATGAATTAGAGTAAGTCTTTGAAGTTATGCAAGAACTTGCTACAGTTTGATTTTAAAATATGCATGAAGTATGTGCACAATGTTATCGGTGCACTAGACTCCTATGTTTGCGTAAGGTCAAAGAAATGGTCGAATCGTTTTGCGAGCTGATATATGCAGTTTTATTCTACACTTTGTGCAAAAAAAATATATAATGTCCTAAATCAAATCACTGGAAAAAGAGCTATCATAAAGATTAAGAGAAACTTATTCGTCAAACTGGTATTACAAAATATGAAGTGACAACTACCTAAATCAAAAGAACAACAAATACAAAAGTAACTAAAACGTAGCACAATTAGTATTATTCGACTATCAGGTTGATAGCTCAAATACTAAGACTCAATATTCGACCTTGAATAAAATGTTAAAAAAAATTCATAATAATCATGGTTCGACTAATAGGTCCAATCAATTCCGACAACGAGTGATGCAGGTACATCCTCTACTATAGGGGTTGACTGGGCTAGTAGATTTGTGACAATTTCTAGCATAGTAAGACCTGCCGGAACGTGGCGGACATGGGATTCTGTTAGCCGTAAGTGCCGCATATGAAATATAGTAACGTCGAATAACTGATCCATAGTAATAATGTAGCATCCTCCGATGATCATCATCGCCGCCACCGTAGCCGCCGTCTCTTAACCCTTGACTATCTTCTTCTTTTATGTCATACTTTCCGTTCATGGGCCACTCGAGATTATCAGACATTTGGTCCAAATGTAAGCTGCTGTTTTCAACATGGGCATTAGTATTTGAAATGCCAAACAAAAAGGGGAGTAGAAAAAAGAGGAGAAATGGAGTTTTCAGATTCGCCATGGGAATAGAGCTACTTGGAGCTGAATGGTCAATCCAAGAAATGGGAAGATCTGGATAGGGGAGGGGGAGACAAGAATGCTGCAGGTTCACATGGGGCATATGAAATCTAGCAAAGTTTATATTCTTAATTTGCTCAACCACTCCACCTTCAGTGGTTTGACAATATTAATGTCTACCTCTACCTACATCTACCTAGTATATATTTCAATTTAGGATAAACCCAAAACGAAAAAAGAAAGGGTGGGTTAGTTTGTAAATAAAGGAGTTTGCATCACATTAGAAACTCTGTACGTAGATGTATATTGACTAGGGAAAAACTCATCACACAAACAATTGACCTGAATTTGTCATCTTCAAAATAATAAAATATTAAATGTCTCGGTGTTGGTTTTTTTTTTTTCCCTTTTAAAACCCTCTTATTTTTAAGTTGGTTATGAACATTCAAGTTATATTACAACGGAAGCTTGTCTGTGAATATTTGTCGTGTGTAAATTTGTGAAGTGTTGATAATATTCAGCTTACATCTTCCTCATCGTTGTTGGAATGATTTCATTATTTCGACCTTTTACGAATTTAATCACATAGTCTTCTTATATAAATTCATTCATCTTAGTACCAACCAGCACAAGAGTATATAGGCACATGCCTGGATGCAAGCATTTATGTCCATAACACCATTAATTTTGTGAATGCTCATTTATTGTCATGCTTTCTTGCTTAACATCATATAAATCTTCAGGTAAATCAGATAAACGAAAATAATCACCACTGCAAAATCCGAGGGTAAGATCCTTCCAGGCTTCACAGGTTGTGTGAATTTCGATGACACTCTGAGCAATTGATGGAGAAACACACTTTTGAATCTAAGACTATACCATGACATTAGCTTGATTCCATGCTTGAAACCTTGGATCAGTTATATCAGGTTTCACCATTGAGCCATCAATGAAGCACAACTTGTTCTTTAACTATCAGCGCCATCTTAAATGTCTTGCTCCAGGAATGAACATCATGACCATTGAGAAGTGATGCACTAATATAGCATCTGGAATTTCGTTTGGATGCAAGTATATATAAAGGAAAAGGATCAACAGCAGGATTTTCAAGAAGAATAACATTCATATAGGTAGTGGATGTTGACACCATGATCGAAGGAATCGACTGACAAAACAAAATACACAAACACAATACCGAACACAGACGAGAAAACGAAGAAAATTCCTTCAATGTTCCAATACAATGTTAAGAAACGTAGTTGCAGTCTTATCACGATGAAATCACAATGAATTCACAAAGGAGAAAGCAGGAAAAAGATATGAAGGTACGCAGATAAAATATTGAGGAAGAAAAATTTTCTTCTATATAGATGAAACATGAACAATTCTGTACAAAACTGAAAGGAATAAAGATTACAATACTGAACACTTAAGCTACTATGTTCTACCACTATACTTATATACAGTCTACGAATGTAACCGTCTCACTAACTAATCTAGCTAATGATTCTTCTTTGAGTTACGAATTCTAGAAGTCTATTTAGTGATGGGCATAGTCATTAGTAAAGGAAGCAAAATCCTTTTCAGTGCATAGTGCGTATATGATGCAATTCCCTTTAATGGAAGCCGATTTGGGGGATGAAAGTACCCTTACGAAGTAATCTATTTCTATGACGCTTTATGAATGATGGGATTCTAACACAGCAGTTCCTCCTTTAGACGCCGTGTCATTTCTTGTCTGTCCTGCGAGACGTGTGGGAGGGGGGACATTGGACCTTGCATGAGGTCCGAGATTGTTCTTGGTCATGAGTAATGACACGTTTGGAGAGAGGTGATACATCCGGAGCATTGACAGACTTTTGTTGGACTGCATTCACAGGCCGAGTGGGTGGCGACGAACGTGCAACAGAGTTGGGGAGACCCTGATCCAGTCGGCGAGTGACGTTATATGTTTCGTGAGATACTTTATGACATTTGGCACCATCGGCTCAAAATCAGACATGAGAGCGTCTATCAGAAGGTTTATCCTAGTCATTTTGTCCAGTCTATGAAACACATAGTTTTTGTTTTGTTGAAAGCTTGCTAATAGCGTTGTATAAATAGATTTCTGCGTATTTTCCATTGTATATAACATTTTTTTTTGAAATATATACGATCGAAAATTTCCAAAAAAGGATGTTATTATCAGGACACACATAAGCTTTATCGATTTGGGTCAATATTTGAGAATTCATTGATTTCGTCGTATGATGAATAAATAATATTTCTAAAAAACAAAACAATTACAACTAGAATAAAGACAGAAATTAAATACTATTTTATATATTAATAATTTATTACGTCAAATTTATTAAACCAGATAATTTAAAACTATAACACAAACATATTATAATAGGAAAATTCCAAATAATAGTGTGGCATATTGACCCTAATTAGTTGATCAATCATCTTCACGACAATTGGCAAAGGAAAAGGAAAGTAACGGTAAATATATAAAAATGCCTCGTCTAGTACCCTAAAATCTTGAAGGGCCAACTTGCAAATAAAAAAGAGCACCTTTGCTCCGTCGAACCGCCTCCCAATTTCGCAATTCTTCACAAAGACCCCATTTCCTTCAAGCTTCTTCGCCTCTGGTCAGCTATGGCGTTTCCTCCCCACCCTTTCCAACAGCACCGTCAACAACCCGCTCCAAAACTCATAAAGTAAGTTTCTTTCCCATAATTTCCGTTCCAGTTTCATTTTCAGATTTCCTTTTGATTTTATACTTATTTGGCACAGGGACATAAAAGGCAACATGGATTCTCAGATTCCTGCGCCGGCAGCTTTCTTCAACTGCACTTCTCTTCCAGATCAAACACATCATCCACCATATGTCCCTCCTTGTAATTATTTCCCTCTGATTGAACTAGGGTTTTGCTTTTTTCGTCAATTTGACGAATTTTTTCAATCTTTGATGATTTTTTTTGTTGCTTTTTTTTCTTTGGAGCCCAGTTCAAGTGATGGGTTTGGAGGTATCACCTGTGGGACAAGGGGTTGGTGGTGGACTGGAATTGCAGTGGAACTACGGTTTGGAGCCAAAGAAAGAGAGTCTCAAAGAGCAAGACTTCTTGGAGAACAGGGCAAATAATAATGCCAATAGTAATTCACAGATGTCTTCCGTGGATTTCTTACAGGCCCGATCGGTGTCTACAGGGTTGGGCTTGTCTTTGGATAATAACCATAGCAATGGCCGGTTGGCGTCTTCAGGAGAATCTGGTTTTCTGGGAGCTGTGGCTGATGAGATTTATCGTGAGCTTCAGATACAAGATGCTGAGTTTTCTAGATACATGAAAATTCAGGTCCTCTTTTACTTTTCCTTGTGTTGGTATTTGATAAAATTATGATCTTTTCTGTTTAACCTGTTTGCTGTTGTAATTTATACTTTGATTGAGTTTTAGGGTAAATTTGCTATTGATCTAGTCTGAGTTTTTTTGGTTGATTATTAAGCAAGTTCTGATTGCATTTTCCCCCAACAGTTTGACCTTAATTTGTATCGTTTTCTTTTGTGTGTTGGATAGATTTAGGTGTTTTACTGAGCCAGTTACCCAAAAAAGGAGTGAATTAATTCAACACCTTGCCCTGTCTGGGAAATGGTGGAGTACATGTCAGCAGCATATTTAATTTACCCAGAAAATACTTGGGTCATTTATGTTTTCAGTACAAAATTGCTTCTTTTGGGTTTTGATGAAAAGATTCACATCTCCTGTTTCAGATTTGGACCTTGATATTAACCAAATAATAGTTTGTACTTGCCTGGGGCAACATGTAATCAAGTATTTGATTCTCTCTAATTTCGTGTAACATCTTTCTCTTGCTTTGGTAAGAGTTAAGACTTATATTGACAAACTTGGAGCATTCAAGACGTGTGTACAATGGATGACAGGACAGATACTAGGTCATACCTTATTGAATTTCTATCATTTCATTTTCTTATTGTCTTAATTGCGAGACCTCTCCTACACGTCACTCTGTTCTATGCTACATATGAATGAGATGCTATCTGTACTTCTTTTACTGATCAGGTGAAGTTTATACATACACATTTGTGTGGAATGATCAGCTCTAATTGATTGTTACCTAATAGTTCCATGTCAAGACGAGTTATTGCCTTATTTGCAACTTGTTATGCTTTGAAAAGGGTGAAAATGCTAGGAAAGCCATACTGGAGAAAGTTCAAGCTCAACAGCTCCAGACTCTCTCATATGTTGAAGAAAGAGTGCAGCAGAAGCTTCATGAAAAAGAAGCAGAGGTGGAAAGCATCAATAAAAAGAATATGGAGCTTGAAATGCGACTGGAACAACTGGCTCTGGAAGCAACTGCATGGCAACAGAGGGCCCATTACAATGAAACAATGATTAACAGCCTTAAGTTTAAACTGCAGCAGGTTTTAGCTCAAAACAGGGATAGCAAAGAAGGTTGTGGGGACAGTGAGGTAGATGACACAGCGTCTTGTTCTAATGGTCGACCAGTTGATTTTCACCTGCTTCGCAAGGATGGCACTGACATGACGGAGTTCATGAGTTGCATTGGCTGTAGGTTCAATAAAGTGTGTGTACTTTTGTTACCCTGTAAGCATCTCTGCCTGTGTAAAGAATGTGACAGTAAGATTAGTAATTGTCCCTTGTGTCAAACCCCCAAGTATATAGGGTTGGAGGTTTATCTGTGAGGGGACATCCATTTGATATGTTCATAATGACTGCTTCATCCTGTTGACGTGCTGCATGGCAGCATAGGTTCTCACTGGATGTTGTGACTTCTGCTCTTGTCATTCTATTTCCTGTAGAATCTTAGTCAGGTACATGAATAGCCTATTATACTTGATTTAATCCTGTCGTCTGCAAACTATATCTTCTCTGCCTTGTGAAAGTTTGCTCCAATGCTTTATGGCCCCATATAGAAAAATTTTCATTGAGATGTTTGCCTGCTGGTTGGCATCGGGAGCTTTAATAGCTGATGATGATTGATTAGCAGTATGATTGGCCTCTTAAAATTGTCAAGGGCTGTGTACAACATGGAATGTGATTGAGAACATTAAAGGCATTCTTGGAGGGGTATTCTTTGAGAGATTATTTCATTCGGTTCTGAAACTGAGTGCTAAAATGTAGTCAATTAATGATAATTCGGAAAACATCGTGATTTCTTTGTATATCATGTTTGAAGTTGAACTTAATTATAATTTATTTTCTGGAGAAAAGCGCACTCAGCTTAGAGCAATCTTTACCTTGAGTTTCAAAAGTTAGAATTTTTCATGTGGTTATGGGTTGGCTCTTAATCATGAAGCTTTGTCTTTTGGTTCACATTTCCTGGAAACTTCTTCCTCCCAAGCTTAATAAACCATCAATGTACTTCCTCTTTCCTGACATCAAGTAATATAGGTAAATAATTTCTGTACATAAATCTCATTTTCTCTACTTATGGCTGCTGCTTGATGTACTTGATTTTGATTCGATAACTTTTTGTCCTTCAATTTTTTCCCTTCATGGCTCCGATGAATCTACTTTGAGATTAGGTAGAAATGGAGTTTTGTTAAGAGTAGGTAGCTACTTGCTTTTTGTCTCTTTGACCAAGTATTTTCCTATGGATTCACCTAGATGTGTGTGTGTGTGTGTGGCTTTTTTTAAATATTTTGAATAACTTGAATAAAACTTACCAGCTTAAACCACCCAGCCGCTGCCCACCCCCAGCGGTCCACAAAAGGAAAAGAAAAGAAAAGCAGTCTATGTCTAGTTTCCAGTTCTTCTAGATATGATGCCGTTTCGATGTCTTTTTGTCATCTCATTTGTTGTGTATGGAAAAGAAAATCAATTGGGAGGAACATAAGTTTTTGTAGACTTGCAGATTGTCTTTTCCGGTAATTGGCTGTAGGATTATATTGCATATCTATAGTGTTAGTTGTATTATCATGATCAGACTTTAGTCTGCTGAGCAACATCCTCATATGGCCTAGAAATCTTTGTATTTGGAAAGTATGGGGATCAGAAATTAAAATTATCTAGCTTTGGGAATGACGTAACCTCTCTATTTGGGAAGCCTGTAATCAGAAATTAAGATTGTCTAGGTTCGGGAATGAAGTAAAGTTTGTACTTGAGAAGCATGAGGATCAGAAATTAATATTATCTGGGTTTCGGAATGAGGTGTCAGCATTCCTGACCAACCATATTGATGTACTTGTGGTTTATGTATTCTTGGCCAAAAGGCTTAATTAAAGTTTGTAAACCTTGAGGTTGGGCCGTCTTAATAAATTTTTCATGTTTATTAGTGGTATGCTGTGTTAAGGGTGATATATAATGATCTAGTGGATGCTTTAGAAAATCTAAGCGTTGATTTAGGCAAAATACTGCTATATATTTCCAGTCTACTAGCTGGATGGAAATGGCTCCCTTAACAGGCAGAGATGAGGTAGAGAAGCTTCTTACCTTTTATGTGCGGTTGACACCTTTTGTCTTTGAGAGCGAAATGAGGTGCAGCTATAGATTCTAAGGGCATTTGAATGTTGTTTCTGGCAGTCATAGGTATGAATATAAATTGGTGAAAATCTGAGGTCAATCTGGTTGGAGACCGATGTTTATTTGTGGTTTTCTTTGGGTGCCACGCATCATTCGAGAGAGATATAGTACCCAGTTTACAGATGTTAGGAATGAGAATAACTGGGTGGAAAGGTCTTTCTTTACAATCCAAATTCTGTAGCTAAGTGCTTGGGAAACATGCAAAGAAACTCTGTTGTGAGGGCCACATTAGAAAAATAAATAGTTGAGTGAAAGACAATCACCTCTCCTTAGCTGGAATGAGGAACTTATGACTCTTTAATATAGCTTTTTATGGTCAATATTATGAAGGTTTGCTACAGGAAGAAAAAAGTTTTATGGAGATTAATTATCTAAGCAATATGCGTGTCTTTTTTTTTTTTTTTTTTT
>AP025050.1:1780242-1853425 GCA_036186865.1 Eustoma russellianum | reverse complement strand
TTTTTTTTTTTTTTTTTTTTTTGGTTTGCAGGGGATGGATAGGTGGGGCTGATGCTCTTTCTGTTCATTCATTATAGAGGTTTGCTAGAGTTAAAAAAATAAGCTTTATGGAGATAATCATCGAAGCAATATATGAATAGCTAGATTGAGTGTGTGCGGTACCACTCTAATTTATATGGTTGTTGGGTTTTTCTGTCTTTGAGTAGATTTGTGATTTTTCCGATAAGGAAGGAAGTAATCTGAGCTTAAATGGTAAGTTTTGTTGGTGACAGTGAAGAGGCTAGGGAGTGGGTTAGAAGATATACGCTTGATGTGGGCAAAATATTCACACAATTTCATTCAACTCGGTCAAGCATCATGAGCAAAGAAATTCGTTCATTGGCTCTTGATGTTATTGAATTCCGTTAGGAGCTTTGGTCTGCCTGGTAATTCTGCAAGTTATATCTGGTGTAGCCTGTTTGGGCACTTAGTGTGTTCTAGGAGAAAAGTTACAATAGTTTTGATCCACCGAGTCATCACATATCAACATTGAATACAACGTTCAACACTATTTCATACTATGTGGGGCTGGCTATGTGGATCAATCATTTCTCTTGTGTTTTATTTATTTTGTTTCTATTTATCAAAATTGAATACACAATTCGGGATCAAATTTCCGGCATCATTGATGTATTAAATGAACTGAATCTCACACAACGGACATATCACAAGAGGCTGTTTAATCAATAATACGACTGTAATTATGAAGCTAAATAATTGGAATGTGAGTGAAGGGAGGTATTGCCTTTTGATTGCTGAAAGAACCATGTGATTTTGCATTAAATCTTATGATGTTCAATCGAGTGCACGGTTATGAAGATAATCTATAGCTCATATTTGCTCAAACAGAAGCACTAGGTTTTCCATTTTACGCTCCTTTGCGTCCTAAGCTTTACTGTGTTATTAGGTAAGGGCTCAACGGCGACAAGAATGGTTGATAAACTTGTTGCAACTAGTGACGCCACTTGGTTACATGCGTTTAACTATGCAACTGCTGGTTTCCTATGACATTTGTTTTGTGCATAACGCCTTCTTGCTGTAGTATGCCATTCTGGCAGTATCCGCGGTGCTGCTTGTTGTATTCGATGTTAGTTTAGTATATAGGTCTTCTAGCTAGTAGGCTTTTGAACTTTCTTTGTGCACCGGAGTTTTAGGTCTTGCATCTTAGTCTTTGGTTAGCCATGACTAAGTCTGGTTTGGTGGTCGATATAGGCATTAACAATACCCAGCCCAAGTAGAACGCATATTGCTGCGAACATGTTATTGATGGGGAAGAGAGCCCCTCCTAATTCTATCCGCCAAAACCCCTTTTCAAGTGTACAATCACCATACAAAGTATACACTGGGTGAGTAGAGCGTGTAGACCCCACATACCACACACATTCAAGTGTGTTTTTATGACAGGAGAGGGGTTTTGGGAGAGGATTTCTTCCCGTTATTGATTCACCTGGGAAGATGATGGATTTTTATTTTATGCAACACACCCATTCCACATAGGATAGAAAGTAAAAGTCAAGTATGATATATGCGTATAGTTTAAGAACTAAAGTCAACTTGAGTTGGTTATTATTGGCCACCGTGACCGAATCCAAAAAGTCAGCCTTTAATGCGGCTACATCCATAGTAGCGTCACAAGCCTTATGGAACCTGGGACGTAAACATTTTATTTATTTCAATGCTCTCACTGTAAGAATATAAAGCTCTCGCTCTTACATGTCTACCTTCAACAACATAAATAACGAACGAGCAAAATGATCAGGTCTGGACAAAGTCAACTTCTTGGAGTAGAACCATAAAAACCCAGTGTTTGTGAACAAGTGTTACGGTTTAGTTTATCCTTTTCTCCTCTTTCCACGCTATAGAGAGAGGGGGGAAGGGGGGGAGCGGGAAGCTGCTCCAAGAGGTATCGAGATCGATTCTAAGAACACGCACAGTATGGCTGTTCCATTGATGTCTGGGTCAAATGCCCAATTTGCAGTGAGCTCCTTGTGTATGACCTCCTCCAACCTAGGAGGCTGCTGAGTTCCTGATTTACATCTTCTATGATACTCCTTGAGGCTGGAGCGTTGGGGACCTTCAGGGTCAGGATATGCTCCAAGGTTTTATAAGTAATCAAACAATAATGGTACACTTTTTTTCATCAATAGTTGTTGCTTTGCTGGTAAAGCCTGTTAATCCTCTTGAAAGTGTTTCTCGCAAAATCATTTGATTTGACAAATAAAGTTATATCACGTCCGAAGGAAATTGCCCAGTAAAACAACCCCCCCCCCCCCCCCCCACCATTCCCTTAAAAGGAAAGAAAAGCTTCGGAATTTTTGGGAGAAAGTACAGACCAATGCACACGCAGTATATTATTTGTTCAACAGAAATTGCTCAAATGTACTATGACTTGAATTTATGTTAATATTTAACCTTAAAATGTCCCCTATGAGGAACAGTAAAGGGTCCTATTCTGTAAACTTTTGTGGAATGATAAATCCATGTAAAAAGAAAAAAGGAAAAAAAAAATCAATCTGTTGACAAAGAACATCTCAGGTACTTCTATAGTTTTGATCTTACGTACATTCTACCATGACATCTGTATCCACTTTGAATTTAGGATTCAGCCTTTGGGGTAAATGGGCTCAAAAGCAGAGGAATGTAGATATTCCCTTGGACCTACAAAAAATTTGTATTCTTGTATCAGAAGGCAGAAACTCCACTTAGTAGCATAGCAAAGCAGCCAAAAAAGAACGGGAGAACAGCCTTACAGGTGAGGTTGATATGAAGGGACTCTATTTCCTTCCTCTGGTGGAATTCTACAGGTTTTTGAAGTCTGGACATAGCATCTTTAGCACTTAGATCGAGTTTTCTATAGCACTTTTTATGTGTACAAGGATATAAAATTAACTTGTGTTACGAATAAGTTACGATAAGATTTTAATGATGCTAAACCCACTATACCATAGTTAAATCCAAGTTCTAGGAGCTAACATTTTTGGTTATGAAATAGCCAGATTCCAGGGCCAGAAGAATGATATGTTAACATAGTCAAATATATAAAGAAATGCATTGACTTATAGGTATTGGTGAGAATTTGTTATTCAGCTGTCCTCGAAGAATGAATCAGGAAAAAACAGAAAAAGAAATGTATTGACTTATAGATATAAATAAAAGTTATAATATACATATATGCATGACTGGATAAAGGAAAAGTGGGTTAAGCGACAGAGGTCAGCTGGAGAATGCGGTGGGTGGTGTAAGTGGAGAAGGAATAATGATAAAAGTTGGACAAAGATTGGCATTGCAGATAGTAGTACGTTTTTAATGATGAGGGAAGCATATCCACTTTCCTCTTTGTCATCGTTTTCTATGGCATTATTGAGAAAAAGTCCTTTTGATTTCTTTCACCACAACCAGATCTTACTACATCACTGCACACGATTAGTTTCTTCCATGGTGTCTTAAGCTTGCTTCCCAAGACTCCCCTAGCCGTTTTTATTTTTATTTTCCTTCTGCATTTGGTTTTCAATTAATTGTTATTAATTTTCAGCAAAAACAACAGTTCATAATAATGTTTGTGACAGACTTGACAATGTCCCATCAAGGAAAGCTCTGCTTTTATTAGTATTTTTATCAGTTCTTCAAGTGTCATTGAATTTTTCTTTATGTTTTAGATTCAACTAATGAATTTTGACACTCGAGAAACTAAATTTTTCTAACCACCAAATAGATTGATATTAAATTGGTAGAAAATCCGTACTTCAGTTATGAAATGTTCGTTACATATAGTTCTCAATATTTGAAAATAGTTGTAACAAACAAAAAGATCAGAACAAGTGATATTCACCCTCTCCATCCTATATATTCGTTGAATACCCTCTCTATGATGTACCTGTTGTCATCTTTGTATATTCAGTCTCTCTTTTATTCGTATCTCCAACTTGTTAACAGTTTCTACTTTACATGTTTGGTCATTAAAACAGTAATATATTATAATCCCACGCTTTTATGAGAAACGAGCGCCGAATGTTGTGCTCGTTCTTTTTTCCCCCCTAAAAATTTATTGAATCAGGAATTTGATACTAATCGTCTTTGCTAATAGTCTTTGACGAAATGTAAGGACCAAGTTACTAACTTTGTATTTTCCTATCTTATTAGATAAAGATTATCTTACCATTTTATGCTACTACTTATATATAGAAAGCTAGCACTGAGAGAATCTAGCTTAGTTCTTAACTATTATCTAAATGTAAAAAAAAAATGCCAGGAAAACAACAACAATAACAACCATATTCAGTATATCCCAACGAGAACAAAAGCTATCGCTAGAGTCTAAGGAAGGTGAGAGGCAGTCAAACAATACATCCATCCCTAGGGATATAGAGTTTGCTTTCATTGAGACCCTCAGCTCTATATATACCTGCATAAATATCACAATACTAGAATATGCACTGGTGAAGAAATTTTATTGAACATAAATAGAAAGTTTTCGATATTAAAATAATAATAACACTGGATATGTATAAGTAATTGAAAGATAAAGGTCAAACAAAAAAATGCAAGTCAATTTAAAATGTAGGGATATCTAAACTTTTTCCTCAACACAGGACAAAGAGAGAGAGAGAATGGCAAAATGATTAACTTTTGCTTCGGTTTCAAATTATTGATAATTAAAGGATCATGGTCCGATGATAAACCATAAAGTTGCACTTCAGATTTCAAAAAATAATCATTCTTTGCACGAGATGTTCTAACTTCTAATGCTTTGTCGGAATGTTGCTGAATATAGTGTCCAAAATTTAGAACAAACCAGTAACTAAGGAGGATAAAGAGAGTCATAGATACATGATCAACTGTCTTGCTGTGTGCATCTTTTGTTTTATTTTATTTTTTTTCTTCTTTTCAGACAAAGTTAAGAAAAGAAAAAGGCAAAATCAATAGTTTTGCATGTTACTTCTCAACACACTTTCTAGCATGCATTAGTCCAGAAATGTCATCATGTGATCATAAATTCTTACTCGCTATCAGTGTTTAACCTTGTACTCTAACAGGTCTATCATAATTTATCCTCACGACGTTAATATAGGCCGATGTTATCATTAAATGTTATCTTTTTGAGTTTTGTTTTGTTTTTTTTTTTTGTGTGAAGATAATTGATCATGTTCACATCTTGTCCTTATATCCATTCTCATAATGTCATTTACTTTCCAATATGGGATATGAAATGTTAGATAATAATATTATGATCTGATCCCTTTGTCAAGACTTGATAAGACTTTCCACCTAAACTACAATAGTCTACACCGATACAAAATAAAGAAGCCAACAAAAAAGAGGGAAAAGGAAAAATAAAATATATCCTGTATCTGCCTAATACAAATTTCACTAATTAATATTCTCCTCCTAGCAGATTTTTTTTCTTTCAATTTTGAAAAAAAAAATATACGGTAAATCGGACCGGGAAAGCAGTTGAAGAAAATTAATTAACTCTCCTGTGTAATGAAGCAAATGAAAGAAAGAAAAGATGAGTATAATTTCCCGAAAAGATGCAAATGTGATTTGCACTTCCCCCAAAAACGATACACAGCGATCAACACCCCAATCAAACGGTAGATAAATTCGAATTAATTAATTTTCACCCGATGAGACATTCATTATCCCAATCAGCAAATTATAATAGTTCATAGTTTCTAAGAATTATGGCCGAAAAAAATCTACTTTAAGCATACTTTGCGTAAAAGCGTGGGGCTTCATGTGCATGAAACGATGGTGAAGATGATGGGCCGAGGGACCCCAAATAGTATATGATCATCATGTCGGAATCCCATCGATTGAGGAGCGATAACTCGACAAAACTTACGATTCAATTGTTATGTTGAACCATACTAATTCATATAATAAATGTTCCAGCAAAAACTTATGAGTAACTGCATATCTTCATCTACTGTTTTTTAGAACAAAAGATGAAATCAATCACCCCGGGGCCCCACTGTTTTAGCCCTAAAAAGCTACGTGGAGGATGTAAATCAGGAGTCCAGCAGCCTATTAGATTGGGTGAGATCTTACGTAGTTACCTACATAAAGTGTCCGGCTTAGCATCAGAGGAACACCCACACTGTGCGTGTCTTGGATTTGAACTCTTGACTTCTTGAAGCAAATCCTAACTTGAGTACCAACTGGACTATGTCCTAGGTCAGTCTACTGTTTTTTTTGTCAATAGAGATAAAAGGTGTTCTCGGTGCACTAGACTTCGCGTTTATGCATGATTTAGGAGGAGTCAAATATCTTCGTGATCTGATATACGCAGCCTTACGCACAGTAAAAGAGACTGTTATTTAATATCGCAGCTGTATCAATATAATTTTTCGAAATAGTAGGCCTTGATTATTGAATTGGGACTCTCTAGTAATTAGCTACTTTTCATTGACATTTATCAGGCACGATGTGAAAAGGGACAATATTATCAGGCACACTATAAAAAGAAGTGAAGAGAAGAAGAAAAAGAAGGTGACGTGCATGTGATCCAACAGCCTTTTTGTTCCCATCTCTTAACCGATTTTGCAATGTCCACCGTCTTCCACTCTCCTCCTTTTTAGTTTTTGTCAGTTAATTGTCTTTTTTTTTTCTTTCAACTAGACAATATTTGGTAAATCGTTCATTGTTGCATTTGTCTTAATTATGACATATTGTAAATACATTGGACTATATATACAGTACTAGGTAAGGTTACTTTTTGTATTAGTTTGTATCGTTTGAAAGCAAACCACTACATTATTTGATATGGTACATATCATTATTGAACATATACAAACCTAAATTGCAGACTTTGCAACTATACGTAGGTACGTAGTGATAGTGAATTCGTGGCAAACCATGTTGATTATATAAGCCATTATACTGCTCCAAGCGTTGCATTAGATAGAAATCTTCAAACTAGGAAAGCCAGAAAGAAATGAAGAAATAAATAGATTTATAGTTAAAGGGTTAAAAGAAGAAAGAAATGAAGAAAAAGCAAGTGTTGTCTCGTTACAGACTTTAACTACTCAGGCCGCCGTTTTCTCAATTATCACTTTACCACCACGGATGTTTAGGGGTTCGGTCTATGTCTACATTCTAAAAAATAAGAGATCAAAACTTGATCTCTATGCAGAAAAATGCGTCTTTATCGGCTATGCTACCCATCGGAAAAGGTATTGTTGCTACAACCCTACTATCCATCGCATGTATGCTATTATAGACTGCGAGTTCTTCGAATCTGAATACTTTTTTACCCACCAGCCTAGTATTCAGGGGTGACCATCAGAGAATTACTAGACTGATTAAGCAATCAGAGCTGTCCGAAGACTGTCCCACACAAGCAGATAAATAACACCGCTGAGACTATCTCTGAAAACATAAAAGATGTCAACGAGACAGTTTCCACAGCTAATGACCTCTATTCGTCGGATGTTCGACAAGAGGTAAGTGTTGTGTATCCTGATTGTGAGACTATACTGCCAATGCTAGTAAGGATGAAAGAACTTATCAACAACATGTGCTTACATTGCCATCTATATAGACTATATGAATACTACTTGCACGATATTCATCTGAGCATATTTCTCGAAAGTCTCGATACCAAGTGAATATAGCCAGGAGGAGCATTGAGGATACCAAGTGAATATAGCCAGGAGGAGCATTAGGAGGCAAGTAAATAGGCTGAATGGCGCGAGACCATAGATATGGAAATAAAAACAATGATAACAACGAAATGTGGGAAAAGTGTGCACTAGCAAAGGAAAAAAACCACTCAGGTGTCGATGTGTGTTCACTATCAAGTATAAGACCGATTGCACTGCTGAACGATATAAAAAGAGGTTGGTAGCTTATGGATATACACAAACTTATCGTATTGACTACTCATACACTTTTTTACCGATAGCCAGAATTGACACCATCAGAGCACTCTTCTTGATCACAACAAATAAGGATTGACCTTTTTTATCGCATCCTTACATAGAGACTTAAAAGAATATGTATATACGTAGGCACCACTAGGTTTTTCTAAAGGATTCCGAGTGAATAAAGTGTGTAAACTGAAAAAAGCAATATATATATAGTCTAATACAAAACCCACATGCTTGGTCAAGGCGATTTACAGTTCTATGAAACGAAACGGATACAAACAAAGTAATTGTAGCGCCCCGCTCCCGAGCCCTAGCCTAGGTAGCAGTGCACCCGCCGTATCTCACTAAGGAGAATACAAAGCGTCACATCAACTTCTTACACGTCAGTGTTGACATAGATTTTTTTTTCTTTTTGCGAAAATGATTAAACGCAATGCTAATTTGTATTTAACGAAACTGAATAAAATAAAACATCCTTATTAGGCTGACCAGGCCCTACAAGTCAAAGTCATTTGTCTGAACTAACAGTGTAGGAGAAATGTCTCAATGTGCTACTGGAAATAAAAATGTCAATGTCACCCCAAGAATATCATAACTGCCCGTCTCTGCCCTCGCCGCAATCATATCTACTGGTCACTCGGCCCACTCCACGACATCGGCACCATCCTCGAGGAAAATATAATCATAGGCATTATCGATCTCACCTGGAATAGTAGGGGGTGAGTGATGGTAATCACCCAGTAGGTGCCTCTCAAAACAATATAAAGAGTACATACCCAAAAAGATATCAACACATAACACATAAAATATGATAGCATGGCTTATACGGAAAGGTAAAGCACTCCACATAAAAATGCGCAAGTACGTGATGTATGCTCAAATAACGTGTCACACGCAACTAGAAATATGTCATGCAATATGCCCCTAGACCTATATGCAATGCATGCTCCCGGGTCCTAAATCCAGCGTCGTGGTCTCTAGCCACCACTTGCCGTTTGGACACCCACGCCCTATAGACGCAGTATGTCTCATGACCCCGGTGCCCTATAGACACGGTAAGTCATCCCGATACCCACGCCCTATAGACGCAGTATACCTCATGCAATGCACGTGCCATGAATGCAAGAACAACACAACCGTTATGCACCACACAACAACCAATTCATACACCACTTTCGTATATAAATTTCAAATATGCTTTCAAAAAAAAACAACATGGCAGCAACAAAAACAAAAAAAAAACAAAACAAAAAAAAAACAAATAGGATTCACCGATAATTATATTAATATGCCATTATCAATTTTCTTTCAGCACATAGCTTCGGCCAGTGACCAACATAAACAGTGGTACACATTCTTAAAATTCAAATATACAGCGATCAAAAAAAAATTATATATGTAATTAGTATATATGTCAAATTCTGAAATATTAATACATTTCCATGGAAACTTCTGAAACCCGCTTACATATATAAAATTCTATCACAGTATGTATATTAATATATGTAATTCAACAAAAACAGTGTTTGTATTTAATTATAATCTTGAAAAGGAAATGAATATATAAACCAATATGTCAAGAAAGGAATAAGCAATATATGTATCCATGCACACAGCAACCTACCAACCTAAAAACCACCATTCTTCTTGCATGAATTTTTCGGCCACTGTATTCTTCTGAGTAGTGCCACATTGTACAGACCATTTAGCTATATTTTAGTAATTTAATAAAAACTCAATTTTCTTACAATATTAACATATACACTCAGCGATACACATATAATGCACTAACATATTTCTTCACGCAGCCTCCCTCAAACAGAAACATCACAGCGCCCATTTATCACATAAACATATACATACATATTAATAGAATCATCAACTTATACAAACAATAAGATCATGATCGAATTAAGAATAAAAACACACAGTAAACACATAAAAATACCATTTTGAGCATGCAACCTTCATACCATTTTGAGGGAATAAATATTATGCACCTACCTCAATCCAAGCAAAAACTTAATACAAGAGATGATGTAGGCACGGTGATGGTGATGCTATAGTTGTGATTTCCTACTTCTCTTGAAGCCTTGAACCAAAGCTTTCTCTTTTTTTTTTTTCTTTCCTGGCCGAAATCTGATGGGGGTAGGGGAAGGGAGGTTTCAACCGATTTGTGAGAGGGAGGGGGATAGGGTTGGTCAAATTTTATGAGAGATTGGGGGAGTGAAAGGTGGGATGATGGGTGAGGAGAATTTGGGATAGGGTTGACTAATGGATTTGGATAAAACTTAATTAGTTAGTTTTTTTTTATATTCATACGCATATATCTCACATGACACACGCACACATTTATTCATTATGTTTATTATTATTTTTTGTACGGGTATAACATCCTACCCCCCTTACAAAAAGTTTCGACCCCGAAACTTGCCGTACCTTACTCAAAGAGGTGAGGGTAACGTCCACGCATCTGCTCCTCCAGCTCCCACGTTGCCTCATTCTCCCGATGGTTGCTCCACTGAACCTTGACGTAAGGGATGACTCTCCTTCTGAGCTCTTGGTCTTTGCGATCCAGGATTCGTATCGGAACCTCCTCATATGATGCATCAGGTCTGATCTTAAGAGGTTGCGCATCCAGAACATGACTAGGGTCAGGTACATACTTTCTCAACTGGGAGACGTGGAACACGTCGTGCACCTGAGCCAACATAGGAGGTAGTGCCAATCTGTAAGCCAAATCTCCAACTTTCTCGAGTATCTCATACGGCCCAATGAATCGAGGCTTCAACTTCCCCTTGACTCCAAAACGTGTCACACCCTTCATGGGTGACACCTTGAGATAGACTTTTTCTCCTTCCTCGAACTCCAGAGGTCGTCTCTTCGTGTCGGCCCAACTCTTGCTTCTATCCTGAGCCGTCTTAAGACGTTCACGAATCAGTTTCACCTTTTCTTTAGTTTGCTCAATTATCTCAGGGGCCGTCAATACACGCTCGCCAACCTCGTCCCAGTGAACAGGTGACCTACACTTACGTCCATACAAGGCCTCGAATGGTGCCATGCCTATGGCACTGTGGTGGCTGTTATTATAGGAGAACTCAATCAACTTAAGCATGGTGTCCCAATTTCCTTTGAAATCCAGCGCGCACGCCCTCAGCATGTCCTCCAGGGTCTGAATGGTCCTCTCCGACTGACCATCGGTCTGAGGGTGGAAAGCAGTGCTCAATCGTAACTCAGTCCCCATTCTCTTCTGACAGGCTGCCCAGAACTGAGAAGTAAACTTCGGATCACGATCAGACACTATGCTGACTGGCACTCCATGAAGGCAGACAATGTTGTCGATGTACATAGTTACTAACCTCTCCATTGTAAGTCCGGTAGGGATAGGTAAGAAATGAGCAGACTTTGTCAATCGATCCACGATTACCCATATCACATCATTTCCATTCCTTGTCTTCGGAAGTCCAATCACAAAGTCCATTGTCACATGCTCCCACTTCCATTCGGGTATCTCCAGTGGTCGCATTAGTCCACCCGGCCTCTGATGTTCTGCCTTAACTTGCTGGCAAACAAGGCACCTTTCCACAAACTCAGCGATGTGCCTCTTCATGCCATTCCACCAATAATGCTTTTTCAGATCATTATACATTTTCGTAGCACCAGGATGGATAGACAATTTCGAATTATGTGCTTCTCTCAACAATTCCCTCCTGAGGTCCTCAACATCCGGTACGCACAACCTTCCTTGGTACCACACACTGCTGTCATCGTGAACCTGAAATCCATCTACCTGGCTGGTCAACATTCTTTCTTGGATATCCCTAATCGCTGCATCATCCTTCTGTGCTTCCTTAATCTGATTCACCAGAGTTGGAGTGATGATCAGTGCTGCCAAAACATTTGCAGTAGAATCCACAAGATCCAAGTCAAACTCTACCATTTCCTTTTCTAGAGTCGCCTGCCGCGCATGGCTTGATTTTCTACTTAAAGCATCAGCAACCCGATTGGCCTTCCCTGGATGATAGTTGATGGTCAAATCATAATCCTTCAATAACTCCAACCATCTCCTTTGGCGCATGTTCAACTCCTTTTGCGTGAACAGATATTTAAGGCTTTTATGATCAGTGAACACCTCGCACTTCACTCCATATAAATAGTGGCGCCATATTTTCAGCGCAAACACCACCGCTGCTAGCTCCAGATCATGAGTCGGATAGTTTTGCTCATAAGGCTTTAGCTGTCGTGAAGCATACGCAATGACCTTGTCGTTTTGCATCAACACGCATCCTGGAATATAAGAGTTAGACCACATCTTTAATTGTATACAAAATCAATTGAAATTATATACATTTACCTAGCCCGTTCTTAGAAGCGTCACTGTAAATGACAAACCCTTCTGACGCGGAGGGCTGAGCAAGAATAGGGGCTGTGGTCAGTCTCCTTTTTAATTCAGCGAAACTCTGCTCACACTCGGCGGTCCATTCAAACCTCGACTTCTTCTGCGTCAATCGGCTCAGAGGCACTGCAATAGATGAGAAGCCCTCTACAAACTTCCTGTAGTATCCAGCCAGACCGAGAAAGCTCCTTACTTCAGTCACATTAGTGGGTCTAGGCCACTCGGTGATCGCCTCTACCTTCTTTGGATCCACAGAAATTCCCTCTTCAGAGACCACATGACCCAAAAAGGCTACGCTCTTCAACCAAAACTCACATTTACTGAACTTGGCGTATAATTTGCTTCTCCGAAGGGTCTCTAGAACCTCCCTCAAATGCTCCGCATGAGTATCTTCGTCAGAGGAGTATATCAAAATATCATCGATGAACACAACTACGAACTTATCCAGCTGTTTCCGAAATACTGTGTTCATTAGGTCCATAAATGCGGCTGGGGCGTTGGTTAATCCAAACGGCATAACCAGGAATTCGTAGTGGCCATAACGTGTTCGGAAAGCGGTCTTTGCCGTATCCCCTGATTTGATCCTCAACTGATGGTAACCAGATCGTAGATCAATTTTGGAAAATACTTTAGCCCCCTGAAAGAAATTTTGTTAGGGATGCAATTTAACGAGCAACCGAAAAGTTTAAATTATAACTCCAAATTTATCATTACCCGTAGTTGATCAAAGAGATCCTCGATTCGAGGTAATGGATACTTGTTCTTGATGGTGATCTTATTGAGCTCCCGGTAATCTATGCATAATCTCATGCTTCCATCCTTCTTTTTCACAAACAGGACTGGAGCACCCCAAGGTGATACACTGGGTCGAATAAATTTACGGTCCAGCAGTTCCTGTAACTGTTCCTTCAACTCCTTCAGCTCTGCTGGTGCCATGCGGTAGGGTGCCCTAGAAATGGGTTCAGCACCGGGTACAAGATTGATCTCGAACTCTACCTCTCTTTCTGGAGGTAGTCCTGGTAGCTCCTCAGGAAAAACGTCTGTAAATTCCTTTACTACGGGAATTTGGTCAATCTGTAGAACCTCCTTCTCGACACCCATTGAGAAAATCAGAAATCCCTCTCCTCCTTTCTTTAGTGCTCGGAAAGCCTGAGCTGCAGTCAGATAGATCTTCTGAGGTGCCTTCTTCAATTTAGAGTTTCCTTGAAAAGTAGTTTCCCACAACTCAGGCGTCTTCATGCTGACCTGAAGTCGCCGGCAATCAATATTGGCATGATACTTTGCCAAAAAGTCCATGCCCAGAATAATGTCAAAGTCGTGCATCCGGATCGGTATCAAGGTCGCAGAGAACTGCAGATCGTTAATCTCTAATTCACATCCCTTGTAATGATGATGGGACACGAGTACTTGGTTGCCAGCGGCTTGTATACGGTAGGGAGTCTCAAGCCATTCAGGGAGAACATCCAGATTCTTGGCAAACCTCTTTGCCATAAACGAGTGACTCGCCCCACTATCGAACAGAACATTGGCTGGTACTTTGTTAATTAAAATCACACCTAACACGTTTAAGGTTTAGCACATAACATGCAATCACAACACATAGAATTTAATACAACTTCGAATTTAAATACTTAAATAAATATACCTGTAACCACGTCGCCTGACTCCTCGACCTCTGTATCGGTCATCGCATGGACTCGAGCATTGGTCCGGCCTCGGCTTCCCTGCTGTGCCTGAGTCTGCAGATTTACCTGAGCTGGTGCAGAGCATTCCTTAGCTAGATGTCCTTGCTTCCCACAATTATAGCAAGCCCTCTGAGCCTTCCAACATTGCCCCGGATGAACACGTCCGCACAGTGTACACTGTGAGGCAGGTGCCACAGCTCTCACTGGCTGCGCATCAGTCGGTACTGGTCCCTCAATCATCGGTATCTGACTCACTGTACCCTGCTGTCGCTCTGGTCGGAAAGGTTGCCCGGACTGAGGGCGTCGGGGCACCTTCAGCCATCTCCCCGATTTGCCAGCATGCAAATCCTCACGGGGTCTCTTAACTCTGTCTAATGCAGCAGCCCTGTCCAAGTTCCTCTCAACACGTCTGCATACCTCCAGTAGTCCCTCAAATGTTGTGGGCTCCGCACAAACAATAGCCTGCTGGATGCGAAAACTCAAACCGGTCTGGAACTTCAGCATCTTGGCCTCCTCATTGTCCATGATACATGACATGTACTGACCCAGCTCGTGAAACTTTTCAGAATACTGATCGACTGTCATGGACCCCTGTGTCAGCATCTGGAACTCTGCCATCCTTCTCTGAATAGCACTGCCCGGAACATAGTGCTTCTTATACTCCTCCACAAACTGCTCCCAAGTCACCGGTGGAGTCAATCTGCGCTTCACTCCATTCCACCATCTTTCAGATTCCCCTTCCAAAAACGGGGTCGTTATCTCCACTTTCAGATCCGTAGGTACCTGTATAAGCCTTATCTGTTCGGTCACATTTTTGAGCCAGATCTCGGCTTCCTCAGGCCGAGTGGTACCCCTGAACATCGGTATCCGAGAGTTCTGCATCTCCCTGTAGTAGAACCGCAGGCCTTGCTGTGGTGGTGGTGGTGGTTGTTGTTGTTGCTGTTGCTGCTGAGTTTGCTGAAGTATCTGAGCGATCTGTGCCTGTTGCTGTGCCATCTGAGTGTACTGTTGCGCCATCTGTGTCTGCTGCTGAGCTATCAAGGCCGTCAGATTGGCCAGCGTATCAGCAAGGTTTTGGGGGATCGCTCCTTACCCATGATGCTCGTCTCCGTCATGTCCTCCATTCCCTGCTGGTTCACGTCGTGGTGGCATTGTCTGTAGACAGGTTAAAACATGTTATACAATTTTTTTTTTTTGAGTTTTAAGAGCATCGTGAAGAGATATTAAATGGGAGGGCAAAACGGTAATTTATAGCGTATACTCACTAACGGCGCACACCACCCGAAACCCAATCATAGCTTATGTCTACTTCATCTTATTTAAGTTGAAAAATATCTTTTGAAACAGATCATCACTTATTTCTAGATGTAATTAATTAATTTCACGTTCCCGAGGCGTATCTGAAGCCTGGGCTCTGATACCACCTGTAGCGCCCCGCTCCCGAGCCCTAGCCTAGGTAGCAGTGCACCCGCCGTATCTCACTAAGGAGAATACAAAGCGTCACATCAACTTCTTACACGTCAGTGTTGACATAGATTTTTTTTTTCTTTTTGCGAAAATGATTAAACGCAATGCTAATTTGTATTTAACGAAACTGAATAAAATAAAACATCCTTATTAGGCTGACCAGGCCCTACAAGTCAAAGTCATTTGTCTGAACTAACAGTGTAGGAGAAATGTCTCAATGTGCTACTGGAAATAAAAATGTCAATGTCACCCCAAGAATATCATAACTGCCCGTCTCTGCCCTCGCCGCAATCATATCTACTGGTCACTCGGCCCACTCCACGACATCGGCACCATCCTCGAGGAAAATATAATCATAGGCATTATCGATCTCACCTGGAATAGTAGGGGGTGAGTGATGGTAATCACCCAGTAGGTGCCTCTCAAAACAATATAAAGAGTACATACCCAAAAAGATATCAACACATAACACATAAAATATGATAGCATGGCTTATACGGAAAGGTAAAGCACTCCACATAAAAATGCGCAAGTACGTGATGTATGCTCAAATAACGTGTCACACGCAACTAGAAATATGTCATGCAATATGCCCCTAGACCTATATGCAATGCATGCTCCCGGGTCCTAAATCCAGCGTCGTGGTCTCTAGCCACCACTTGCCGTTTGGACACCCACGCCCTATAGACGCAGTATGTCTCATGACCCCGGTGCCCTATAGACACGGTAAGTCATCCCGATACCCACGCCCTATAGACGCAGTATACCTCATGCAATGCACGTGCCATGAATGCAAGAACAACACAACCGTTATGCACCACACAACAACCAATTCATACACCACTTTCGTATATAAATTTCAAATATGCTTTCAAAAAAAAACAACATGGCAGCAACAAAAACAAAAAAAAAACAAAACAAAAAAAAACAAATAGGATTCACCGATAATTATATTAATATGCCATTATCAATTTTCTTTCAGCACATAGCTTCGGCCAGTGACCAACATAAACAGTGGTACACATTCTTAAAATTCAAATATACAGCGATCAAAAAAAAATTATATATGTAATTAGTATATATGTCAAATTCTGAAATATTAATACATTTCCATGGAAACTTCTGAAACCCGCTTACATATATAAAATTCTATCACAGTATGTATATTAATATATGTAATTCAACAAAAACAGTGTTTGTATTTAATTATAATCTTGAAAAGGAAATGAATATATAAACCAATATGTCAAGAAAGGAATAAGCAATATATATATCCATGCACACAGCAACCTACCAACCTAAAAACCACCATTCTTCTTGCATGAATTTTTCGGCCACTGTATTCTTCTGAGTAGTGCCACATTGTACAGACCATTTAGCTATATTTTAGTAATTTAATAAAAACTCAATTTTCTTACAATATTAACATATACACTCAGCGATACACATATAATGCACTAACATATTTCTTCACGCAGCCTCCCTCAAACAGAAACATCACAGCGCCCATTTATCACATAAACATATACATACATATTAATAGAATCATCAACTTATACAAACAATAAGATCATGATCGAATTAAGAATAAAAACACACAGTAAACACATAAAAATACCATTTTGAGCATGCAACCTTCATACCATTTTGAGGGAATAAATATTATGCACCTACCTCAATCCAAGCAAAAACTTAATACAAGAGATGATGTAGGCACGGTGATGGTGATGCTATAGTTGTGATTTCCTACTTCTCTTGAAGCCTTGAACCAAAGCTTTCTCTTTCTTTTTTTTCTTTCCTGGCCGAAATCTGATGGGGGTAGGGGAAGGGAGGTTTCAACCGATTTGTGAGAGGGAGGGGGATAGGGTTGGTCAAATTTTATGAGAGATTGGGGGAGTGAAAGGTGGGATGATGGGTGAGGAGAATTTGGGATAGGGTTGACTAATGGATTTGGATAAAACTTAATTAGTTAGTTTTTTTTTTTATATTCATACGCATATATCTCACATGACACACGCACACATTTATTCATTATGTTTATTATTTTTTTTTGTACGGGTATAACAGTAATGATGATCACACTTTGTTTTTTAAAGAAAAGAATTGTTGGTTACTTTTTTTGAGAATTTATGTGGACGACATAATTATAACTGAAAACAACAAAAAAGGAAATGGTTCATCTGCGACAAAACTTGTAGATTTGAAATGAAGAATTTGGATGATATAAAATACTTCAATAGCGGTAAGGTAACCGCTTACGCAATTTATTCATGGACGACAGAAACGTAAAAGCATTCTTCTCTCTCACGCTCATGGAAGAGTATACAGTTAACGTCATGCTTGAATCTTTTTATGTATTTTCTAAAAATAATGTATGACCAACCCGTGATTTTATCTCGCCCTTTTTTTGGGCTTATAAATTATTCCTGTGTACTCATGTCAAAAAGGACGGGATCTCCTGCTCCTTTTTTCCCTCACCCCACTATTTATCGTTTGATATGTGTCAGTAGGGTGGGGTGGTGAGGCTAGATGCGGGTGACCCTCATCTAGCCTCACCACCCCTGCTGTCACGTATCGTACAGTGAGGATTGCGGTGAGACTTTTACGGTGACGTGATCCTAACCCGTCAAAAATGAAGAAAAAAAGAAAACCTTACAACAAATTTCCAGTAACTAACTTATCAAGACCATTAAACCAGAAAGCTAATAGTACACTTTCAATTGCTCCCAGGCGGGTCAGATCACAGGAGGTAGATTTGTAGGTAAAATATGAGGTCTCCAATCACACGCTGCCACGTGTACAATCTATTATTTTAAAAAAACAAAAAAACTTTAAACATTTGTCCTTTTTGTACACGTGGCAGCGTGTGATTGGAGACCTCATATTTTACCTACAAATTTACCTCTTCTGATCTGACCCCGCTCCCAGGAGGACAAGCAACGGTACTACACTTCAGCCCAGCAAATGGCAGAATGCAACACCATCAAGGAAATGAGGTTACAGATTGAAGAGAAAAGGACGTCAGAATCAAGACAAAACAAATTAATGGCTTCTTGATATAACACTTGAAATTGAACCACTTTTTATATTAATTTTTAACTTTTATCACTATTTCCTTTTGTAGTTAGATAACCTATCAGCTTGTATAATTTAACTTGTATCTTCATAACAACCTGTAAATTACAAGACTGAAAAGGTAAACTAAGAAAAATCATTACTCAGGTTCCAAACATAATGCACAACTATTGCCATACAACCATTCAAATCTCAGGAGGCTAAAAGTGAGACAAATTATGAGCTCTCTAATCACGCATCGTCACGTGTACAAAAGTAATTTTTAAAGATGTGGTGATGTACTTTATTTTAAAAAAACTGCTTTTATACACGTGTCGACACGTGATTGAAGGCCTCATAATTTGCCTTATAATAACACCCATCTCATGGTCTAATAGGAAAGATTTATAATTGCCCCAGGGGCATAGTTCAGTGGTAAGTGGCAAAGGTGATTGGGGCTAGAACCCCGACGTCCCGAGTTCGAGTCCGTGTGGAGACAATCCTTGTTGAAATATTACAAGGGTTGCCTCTGGGCTCGCTGAGTCTCGTGTGTCCTCTCCCTTTGCAGGGCTGCCGGTGGAGCACATCCCTCGATTTACATCCCACCTGGCTAAGGAGCCTCTGGTACAGGTGGAGGAGAACTCACTCCCTCATCAAAGGAAAGATTTATAATTTAGAAACCACCTCTTCACTGCCACTGATCTCTGTCTCCCTCCTGACTCTGGACACAACTCCACCTCTTCCAAACACACTGCTCAACTCAGTCATCTCGTTCTGCCTCTTTCCTTTGCTTCATTAATGGCTCTCATGTTAGACAATTTTGAAAGCATAATGCAGTCACTAGACTCTCACAAATCAGTCCCTGCACCATTCCTAACAAAAACATACCAACTTGTTGATGATCCAACCACTGATCACATTGTCTCCTGGGGGGAAGATGACTCCACTTTTGTTGTTTGGCGCCCTCCTGAGTTCGCTTCTGATCTTCTCCCTAACTACTTCAAGCACAACAATTTCTCCAGCTTTGTTCGCCAGCTCAACACCTACGTAAGTCCTTTTCTCCCCATTTCTTTCTACTAAATCCTTTGAACTTTCAAGGTTTTCTCTCGAGTCCTCTTCACTAAATGGGAACTTCAATTGTCGTAAGTCGAATTTGTACGCTTTTCTATGTGTTTTTGCTGTTCTCTATATGTTTTTCTTCAAAATGTTTTTTGTATGAAAATACTTGAAAGGAGAAACAGAATCAAATACAAATTGTCTGATTTTCCATATATCTTTTGTTTCTTTTCCTTTTTTCTATATTTTTCTTTTCAAGTGTTTTTGCATATAAAAACATTTGAAAAAAATTACATAGAGAATAATGAGAAATATATATAGAAAGGCAGCTGAAACATTGCAAATCGGATTCACTTTAGAAGTTCATATTAAGTTAAATAAGAAAAACCCACTTTGAATCACTCGTAGAAATATTGGAAAATAAGCTGATTTTTGTGATTTATTGTTTTTTTGGATGAAATTAGGGTTTTAGGAAAATAGTACATGACAGATGGGAGTTTGCAAACGAATTCTTCAAAAAAGGAGAGAAGCATTTGCTATGTGAGATCCACCGGAGAAAGACGGCGCCGCCGCAAATGGGAATCAATAACCACCACCCACAAAAAACAGCAAACTGTCTCTATCCATACCCGATCCGAGTCAGCATTTCACCTCCAGACTCCGACGACCAAGTCAACTGGTCATGTGATGACTCACCACCACCACCACCACAACTACCTTCTCCTCCCGGAATCCAAAACGGCGCCGCTTCAGTCACAGTCACAGCTCTTTCCGAAGACAACGAGAGACTTAGGAGAAGAAACAGCATGCTAGTATCTGAGCTGGCCCGCATGAAAAAATTATATAATGATATAATTTATTTTGTTCAAAATCATGTGAAGCCAGTAGCTCCTAGCAATTTATTTCTTGGAAATCATTCATCTTTGAAGCAAAAGCCATTGAATCAGCTTATTGGGCATCATGCCATGCAAAGTGTGCTTCAAGTTAATAACATTTCATTCAACGATTCTTCGGCCAGGATCCAAAGAAGAAACGTTAGCGTTGTTGATGAAGATGTGGACTGTGATACGGGAAGGACTAAGCTGTTTGGTGTTTCGCTTGATTCCAAGAAGAGATTGCGTCCTGAGTGTTCAAATGTGATACAGATTAACATGGCTCGATTGGTGAGAGACAAGGATGATTTAGGGTTGAATCTCATGCCTCCTTCTCAATGTTAATCAGCTTTGATTTTTATACGATTTTTATTATATATGAAGCGTTGGTTATCTTCTTAGATTTTCTTGGATTAATACTAGTGTGATTAGCTATTGTTTTTTTACCTTCTTTATCCTTTTTCTATTTATTTTGAATCAGAGCTGTGTGATTATAGTATGAGGCACTTTAAGCCTTATGATCACATGTGTGTGTCTATATATGTATGTATGATTTCATGTTTTCGACCTTAGCAAAATGGTGTTGCATGACTGAACCCAAGAAATAGTGTGAGTTTTATTTTGGCTTAAAGTGAAAGATCAGGTCGATCAATTATTACAAAGTTGTCGATCTTTATTTTTTATACTTTCTTGCAATGGTTTTCTTAACATTTCATTGTAACTGCATAATTTGAAACGGTGATAAACCAATTATTAATTGGTGTGGATCGTTATCTGTTATATTTCTTCTTTTCTTGCTTTGATTTCAAAACACGTCAAAGACATATGAGGAGAGGAGGACAAAAAAGGGGACGTTGGGGTTTGGGTCATGGGAACCAACAAGAGGAAGGCATGAAGCATTTCTTTTTCAGGTAGAATACCTCAGAACCCAGATGTGTTGAAGCAGGTTGGTTTTCTATTTCTACATGGTGCTTTCTGTCTCAGATATTAATGAATCATAGTACATTGTAAGAGCAGAGTGCGAGTTTAAATCCTTTTTCTATTCTTTTTTTTTTGGCTTTCACCACGAGGTGTCCTAGATGGGTCCGACAACTTTAAGTCATATCCACATCCAGACTAATCATCGATCGCCAATTTGCGGGTGCCTCGAAAGGCAGGATGACTGGCTCCAAAATTTAAGATTGCTTCATACATATTCCAGGAATCGATTCCGAATGAATGCTTAATGATAGACTAGTCCCAACCAATAAACCACATCCTTTTTTCTTTCTTGGAAGGAAACTAAGAAAAACTCAATCAGCCACACAGCAAAAATTGGTAAACTTGTAAATGAAAAGATACACACCACCATTTTAATGCTCCGTTGATAGATATTTTTTTAGTTCCGTTTGCTGTTATAACTTCTATAATATGTCAATGAATCTCATGTTTATTAATTCAGAGCATTTATAATTATTTGACATAAATCAACATAGTAGATAGTTAAAAAAATTAACAACAATCTTTGCACATATTCTTGTTTTTTCTTAGTTGTAGTATTATTCAATTTGAATAAACCTTTCTTATTAACTAAGTACAAATCAAAATTAATGGTAAAGCAATAACGTTGATACGTTGGATTATAACAACAGAAGTGAATAATAAATTGGTCATTAATTATAAGATAAAATTAATACTATCTTTTGTTCAAACATAAAGTACTATGGTTCAATGTGATTGATGGATAGCTCAGATCAAATACAAGTGTATAGTAATGATGTAATAACCCATATGATAGAAATCATTTAACTAATATTATACTAGTAAGGATATGATGTATCATCAACCTTTTTGCAAATCTGCTGCAGATCACGAGTGGCATTAATTGTCAAAGATATGGTTGATGTTGATGGTCATGAGCAAGGAGGATGATCAGGAAGCAAAGCTTGATGGTTTGCTAAATTGGAATGTGAGAGTGGTTAATAAGCAGCTTATGGTGTAGCTGGGATCAATGGCGAAGCAGAAGAAGTTGATGAAATCATTGGAATGTGCTGCTGTGGAAGAAGTAATCGGCTGAGGCGTTAGACGAAGGAAGAAGGAGCTTGCTGTTTGGCAGGAGAGATTTAAATGAGTGTGAAAAGTCAGATTTGCCCTTATTTCATTAACGTAGGAGTAACAGCTAGTGGGGGTATTTTTGTAATTTCGGCAGGTAGTTATTCTGTTATTTCCTTCTTCCTTGTATATAAACTGTTTGATGAAGTCCCCAAAGAGATGAGGAGAGGGACCCGACGGTTATGCAACTTGTGATGAAGTTTTCTCTCTGGATTTTCATTATCCAATACTTTTTCCTTTATCTCTCATGATCTCTCATGGTAGAATGTCTTGCTTGAGTCAAATCGTTTGAAGCAATTTTCTGCACATTACGTTCGGTTGAGCTTGTTTGTTCATGAATCAGAAAATTCGCATGGTATCAGAGCTATTCAAACCTAAATTGGTTGTAATTCGATGAATTTTGGCACATTTATGGCTTCGAATCAAAATTCACCTGCGAGTTCTAGTCAGTCTCCCGTAAATGCCTCCACCTCCTCAAATGATCCGTCAGAAGATCCACTATATATTCATCCTGGAGATAGTCCATCGCTTGTTCTTGTACAGCCACTGTTGGATGGTAACAACTATCACGGATGGAGCAGGACCTTTCGAAGAGCTCTTGAATCAAAGAACAAGGTCGGATTCATTACAGGTAATATTCCTAAACCTATGGAAACTAATCGTAGATATTCTGCTTGGACTAAGGCGAATAACATGGTTGCTGCGTGGATTGTGAACTCTGTAATTCCTTCAATTGGCCAAAGCGTTATGTGGTTTGATAATGCACTGGACATTTGGAATGATCTTAAGCACAGGTATGGAAATGCGGATGTGTTTAGATTGTCGGATTTACAAGAACTGTTCTATGCTACCAAGCAAGACGGTTCTTCAGTTACTGAATATTATACGAAATTGAAAACTCTATGGGAAGAACTTATGGTTTTAAGAGCAATTCCTAGCTGTGTCTGTAATAGATGTACGTGCAATGTATCTAGCCAAATCAACAAATTTCTAGAGGATGATTACGTTATCAGATTTATCAAAGGGCTCAGTGATGAGTACGAGCCGGTAAAGTCCCAAGTCCTGTTATCTAGTCCTTTACCAGACTTAAAAACAACGTTTGCTATGGCCGTCAAGTTAGAGAGAAAATTACATTACAGTGGAGGACAGATTCAGTTTAGCAATAATCCTTCGCAGGTGTTGAATGTGAACAGTGTGCCTAGATATGAGAATTTTGGTCCTAGACCTATGAATGTCAATAATTCAGGTATGAGTTGGCAAAGACCTGCTGGAAGAGGTGGCAGGGGAAGTCAGAGGTATGGAAGTAATAATCCTAAAAGTCCTGTGTGCACGTTTTGTAATATGTTGGGGCATACCGTCGACAGATGCTATAGGAAGCATGGTTTTCCCCCGGGTTACAAGCCCAAGGGACAGGTGAATTGTGTGGAAGGTGGTCCGTCTCTGTATAATCATGCGGATTGTGATGCATTTCAGGTTAATGAGTCCACTAATGACAATGTTACTTTAACTGCTGCACCTGTAGTTCCTTCATTCACGCAGGAACAGTATACGCAGCTGATGAGCTTGCTGCAGGACCACAAAGACAGGGGATTCTTGATGAAAGGAAATGTGACAGAAGACCCTGCCAGTCACCATGCTGTTATGTCAGCTCAACAGGCCACTGATTCAAGTAAGTTGAAAGGTAATGTGATGCATGAGCATTCAAGTTTATGGATTTTAGATTCTGGTGCCACCGACCATATCTGTTGTTCTCTTTCTTTGTTTGATTCATATACCCCTGTCACAAATATATCCGTCAAGTTGCCCAACAATCTTTCCACTTCTGTCACACATATAGGGACAGTAAGTGTCAGCCCGTGTCTAACATTGCATAAGGTCCTGTGTGTACCGTCTTTCAACTTTAACTTGATCTCTCTCAGTAAACTCACGCATTCTGGGAACATTGATTTATTATTTCATGCCAATATATGTCACATCCAGGATCATGCCAACAAGAAGATGATTGGTTCAGCTAGGGTGATCCGTGGCCTATATCACTTTGTTGGTCAATCTCAGCATGTCCTTGCTTCAGTCAATCCTTGGCACGCACTAGCTATGTCAACCTCTTCAGATGCTTTTCTTTGGCATTCCAGGCTAGGCCATCAATCATCATCCAGAATGCAGGATTTCAGCAAATTAGATCCCTCCATTGACTCAAGTTTTAATTCACACTCTTGTTCTATATGTCCACTTGCTAGACAAAAACGTTTACCTTTTCCAGTTTCTCATTCTGTCACTCATGTTCCCTTTTCTCTTGTACATATGGACATTTGGGGTCCATATAAACACCCAACCATCTATCAGCAACATTATTTTCTTACTATTGTGGATGATCATAGTAGATATTGTTGGGTGTATTTGATGAGAACAAAGTCAGAAACGAGGAAAATTATAGAAAGTTTCTGGAATTATGTTAAGACACAATTTGACACTGAGATCAAGATGATAAGAACTGACATTGGCCTTGAATTTCAAATGACCTCCTTTTTTGCTTCTAAAGGCATTGTGCATCAAACGAGCTGCGTATATACCCCTCAACAAAATGGTATCGTTGAGAGAAAGCAACAGCACATTTTGAATGTTGCAAGAGCCCTTAAACTTCAATCCCAAGTTCCCACGCCCTATTGGGGCTTCTGCGTTCAGCACGCCGTTTACATCATAAATATTTCTCCTTCTCCTTTACTAAATCATAGAACACCTCATGAACTTCTTCACAAACAACCTCCTTCTTATTCAAATCTAAAAACCTTTGGATGTCTTTGTTATGCCACAGTTACCCTTCCTGCAAAGGACAAGTTTGGTCCAAGGGCCAGGAAGAGTATTTTCTTGGGTTTGTCCCATTGTACTAAGGGCTATGTACTGCAAGACCTGAATACAAAAGATGTGTTTATATCTAGAGATGTGACGTTTGATGAATTTAAATTTCCATTTGTTGCTGAACCCATGTCAATTACCTCAGATCATCCCTCTAGCTGGTCGACTGCTCCTTCCAACACTCAAACTTCTCTTCTTCCTATACCTAGTTGTGGCACTGAGATTCATGACAAACCCACTGCCACATCTAGGGGGCCTCCTCTTCCTATCCAATCTCAATCCCAATCTCAATCTCCAGTGCATCAAATCTCAGACTCAGCTCATTCTCAGCCTTCTTCACAGCATCAACTGTCAAACAGTCCATATAAAAATCAATCCTCGCATCATCAGCCTTTAAATCACTTTCAATCCTCCCCAGCATCTTCACCTAAATATATCACTGAAAATGATCAACACACATCTTCACCATCTTCATCATCTTCAGTTCCACATATCTCAGCTCATGAGTCAGCCTCATCAATTGAACAGTATAATTCAACCTCTGTTCCCGTCAAGTCAATCAGTATAGAACTACCAGTCACAAGACCACAAAGAACTAAACAACCACCGTCTTATCTGAAGCAATACTACTGTGGTCAAATTGCTAAACATATCAATGCCAATATGAATCATCCAAATCCTGAAATTGAAATTGATCCTGCTACCCCACACACTCTCAACAAATATCTCACCTTTGATCTGCTAGCACCAAAATTTAAAATGCATGTCTTGAATGTAAGTGTATGCACAGAGCCTAAAACTTATGAAGAAGCAGCTAAGTCTGTTGAATGGCAGAGAGCTATGGAGGCTGAAATATCTGCGTTGGAAGATAACAGGACTTGGACGTTGGCAGAATTGCCACCAGGGAAGAAACCCATAGGCTGTAAATGGGTATACAAAATAAAGTACAAGGCAGATGGCTCAGTGGAAAGGTATAAAGCGAGATTGGTAGCCAAGGGCTACACTCAGCAACTAGGGGTGGATTACCAGGATACTTTTTCTCCAGTTGCAAAAATGAGCACAGTTAGGATGGTGCTTGCCTTGGCAGCCAGACGTAGATGGCATGTACACCAACTGAATGTAAATAACGCGTTTTTACATGGTGACTTGCATGAGGAGATCTACATGGTTCCTCCTCCTGGAATCACTCTGCCACATCATGGATTGGTTTGCAAGCTGCAAAAGTCTTTATACGGCTTGAAGCAGGCTAGCCGGGAGTGGAATGCGAAGTTGACAGCCTTTCTAGTATCAGAAGGTTTCTCACAATCCATGAATGATTACACACTATTCACAAGGAGGGCAGGAGATTCACTGTTGGTATTGTTGGTGTATGTAGACGACCTCATACTGGCCTCTGATGATTTAGTATCTATTGAGAATGTCAAGGCAGCGTTACATAGGAAGTTCAAGATCAAAAATCTTGGTGAATTGAAATATTTTCTTGGCATTGAAGTGGCAAGATCACACAAGGGCATTCTGATCAACCAAAGGAAATATACCCTGGAGCTGTTGGAAGAGTCAGGATTTCTAGGATGTAAGCCAGCAATCAGTCCGATGGAAAGTCATTTGAGGTTGGTGCACAGTGATTCTGAGCAGTATGAAGATGTGGCTTCATACAGGAGACTTATAGGGAAACTAATCTATCTTACTATCACGAGACCTGATATCTCATTTGGGGTACAGCAGCTGAGTCAATTTTTGGACTGTCCTACAATTAATCATTTGAGGGCAGCACATAGAATCCTGAGATACTTGAAAGGAACAGCTGGACAAGGTCTTTTGTTTCCTAACTCAGGGGAATTAAAATTGAAATCGTTTGTGGATTCTGATTGGGCTGGCTGTCATGAGACCAGAAGGTCGGTTTCGGGGTATTACGTGTTTTTAGGAGATGCCTTGATATCATGGAAGTCCAAGAAGCAGACTACGGTATCAAAATCTTCTGCAGAAGCAGAATACAGGGCAATGGCTTCGGCAGTTTGCGAAGTTCAATGGTTACTTTATATGGTGAGGGACTTAGGACTTGAGGATCAGTATCCAGTGGAGATGTTTTGTGACAGCAAGAGTGCTCTTTACATTGCAGAGAATCCAGTCTTCCATGAACGAACAAAGCATATAGAGATCGATTGCCACATAGTTAGGGAAAAAGTGCAATCTGGAGTGATCAAGCTTATGCCTATTAAGACCCAATTTCAGCTTGCGGATTTATTTACCAAAGCATTGGATGGCAGAAGGTTGCTGGAACTTTTAAACAAACTGGGGACGTTCAACATATATAACAAGCATGGCTTGAGGGGGGGTGTCAAAGATATGGTTGATGTTGATGGTCATGAGCAAGGAGGATGATCAGGAAGCAAAGCTTGATGGTTTGCTAAATTGGAATGTGAGAGTGGTTAATAAGCAGCTTATGGTGTAGCTGGGATCAATGGCGAAGCAGAAGAAGTTGATGAAATCATTGGAATGCGCTGCTGTGGAAGGAGTAATCGGCTGAGGCGTTAGACGAAGGAAGAAGGAGCTTGCTGTTTGGCGGGAGAGATTTAAATGAGTGTGAAAAGTCAGATTTGCCCTTATTTCATTAACGTAGGAGTAACAGCTAGTGGGGGTATTTTTGTAATTTCGGCAGGTAGTTATTCTGTTATTTCCTTCTTCCTTGTATATAAACTGTTTGATGAAGTCCCCAAAGAGATGAGGAGAGGGACCCGACGGTTATGCAACTTGTGATGAAGTTTTCTCTCTGGATTTTCATTATCCAATACTTTTTCCTTTATCTCTCATGATCTCTCATGGTTGAATGTCTTGCTTGAGTCAAATCGTTTGAAGCAATTTTCTGCACATTACGTTCGGTTGAGCTTGTTTGTTCATGAATCAGAAAATTCGCATTAATTACGACCAAGTACGAGGTCTAGTTAGTAGAAAGGTTACAATGTTTATCATGATATCAGTTTCTTGTTCACCTGAACGGGGAAAAGACATGATACATACGTGTATAGGGGTGTTAACGAACCGATCTGATCCGAATACTATGTTTTCAAATTCAGATTCGTTTAGTTATAAGAACTGTTTGGCTCGGTCATTTGCTGTAACGGGCTTCAAAATTTATTCGAATTCGACTCAAAAAATACATAGCTCTTTAAACGAGTCGAATTGTTCGGCTCATTTTAGTAAACGAATCTAATTAGACGTTCGAGCTCGGATCGTTTAAGTAAAATTAACGAACAAACTTGGATTAAGTACGAATCGAACTCAAACTGTTTGCGAACTATTCGGTTCGCTTAATAGCTCTACACGTGTAGAAGGAATAAGAAGCCTTAAGAAGGACAGCAAGAAAACTATGGGGAAAAAAAGAAAACAAACAAACAAATGTTCGATGAAAGGGAAGTGTGGGTGGAAACGGAAGTTGTAACATATTAGATATAGGGTTGGAAATGTTAACACAAATTTTAAAATGGCCACTAATAATTACCAAGCATGAATAGAAAAGACTTTTTTATTTTTAACACATATGTTAACGTTTCAATCTCTCTTGTTTGTATATATTTTATTGGTCAATAAATAATTAAGAAAACGGGTACAAAATATTTCTTTAAAGTTTGAAAATAGAACATCAAAATGACAATAAGATAGATAAGTAAAAGAAAAGGTAAATGTTTGCATTTACCTCTGTCTTTTATCCGTCTATAACATTTATATTTGAGATTATGTAATTTCTTTTACGTTAAATTTTCTTGCTTGAAAAAAAGATCATGATCGTGAAATGCTTTGATCTTGTGCCTAAAAAGAAGAATGCTGGCCCTAGTTTTTCTTTTTCTTTTTTTCTTGGTAGTGGACAAGGGTCCGACCTTTTTACCAACTATTCTAGAGGCACTGACAGTAGTGAAAACTGGTTTATTTAAAAAAAAAATGTAGAATCCTTTATTTGGAGTATTTCAATTAACAATTCAAGTATAATCAAATAACATAAAATAAAACAAAGTTAGTAATATTTTCATGAGAATTTAATGTACGTACAGTACTCAGAAAATAGTGAACTGCGGGAAAATGAATACATCTACTGCAGCAATTTAGAATCTCGACGTTTTCCTTTCTTTGACACTAATTCTCGACGTGTATTATGTAAAATTTTATTAATTTAACTTATATTACGCAGTCAAATAATATTTAGAATATATGATAAAACAGTTGGTTTCTTGACGGGCTTGTGTTTGACATGGGCCGCTTTAAGACATTCTGACAAAAGATGAACACGCCTCGGAGCTTTCCACTTAGATATATATTTTTTGGGCCTCCACTTGTCGCATGGCCCAATCTTCACTTTTCACTTTATTCCCATTTTCAATTTGAAACCAAAGCTTAATCAGAGAGGGGGGGGGGGGGGGGGGGGGGAGAGCATAACAGAAAAAAAGTAAAAGCTGGTGACGATTTTTATTTAAAAATTTAATAAAATACAATAAGATTGTCACCATCATTTTTGTTAATAAAAAACAATAAAAATCTATACCTAAAAAACCTCAGACGGAAATAACATGGGATCTAGAGGCAACATAAGTCGGCAGTGTTATACAGCCGTTTAGACGACAAAATTAATCATTTTAAAGATTCGTTTAACACGGGACCGGTTAGAATACGTGTGTATATATATATATATATATATATATATATATATATATATATATATATATATATATATATATATATAATTTTTTTTGGAAAGAAGAGTATTTCATTCATATATAAAAACTGAACGAGCAGCAATTATAGACGGTGGAGGCATCTACCTCCAAGTGTAGTAACTTGGATAATGAGAGCCTAGATGAGTAAGAAGATGTGATAATTGATAAGCAAATTTTAAGTGCGTCCTACTATTTCAATTATCTTATATATACTGAACAAATCAAATGTAAAACTCCTTTGTTTTAGCTAACTTATGCCCCCTTCGTATGCAGAACTGATTAAAGGTTAAAGGCATTTTGTCCGGTGTCCATGTGGTTTTGGGGAGTTTAGATCGGGAAAGGCTAAAAATGAGACAAAATATGAGACTTCTAATTATGCGTCGGCACGTGTAAAAACTCCTCTTTTTAAAGAAGAGGGTGCTGCTCTTTTTTTTTAAAAAAAAAACAATTTTTATACATGACGATGCGTGATTGAAGTACTCATATTTCATTTCTTCTTTGGCCTGCCAGATCTGAATCGGGTTTTGGGAGCCCAAAAACAAATGCCTGCCTCAGGTTAAAAAAAAAACTTCTGAACAACCGCAACCTTAAACCACACTCATCACTCAGTAAGAAACTCATTCACAAGAGCATGTTGCATTGAACATTATTTTATACATACTTATAAGATGGATCAATAAAAGAAGTAAATATATAAAAAATTACACTATTTTTACGTATTATCTCTTCTTTTCATGCATTAAAATGTTATCACATAGCTTTCTCAAAGGATGTTTTGAAGGACATAACCGAGTAAAAAAGTTTTTATGGTGTTCATAAACACATATGCGGGTGACAACAGTGTTGGTGATTGGAATCCTAATAATGAAACAGATTTGGATGTCTTTTAGGTTCCTCTGAAGACTTGACTGGAAACATTAGTGGATTTATATTTTTCACAATATTATATGGATAGAGCCGTGATTATTCTTGGGTTTGATGACTAACTTTTTTTTAACCAAAAAAGACAACCTCATATCCCAACAATTAATTTTTATGTTCTTACCAGCATTTCGTTTCCAAGAAAAGTGCAGTTTGTGGCAAGGAAACCACCAACCGATGAAACCAACCAGTTGCCATTACAATTACAATGGAGATAATTTAATTGTTATTCGGGTTGAAAAATTGTTTTAGAAATCAATTGGCATTACGTTTCTGACACTACATATAATTTCTCTTTGTGCAAATAAGCAAACGCATTGTAATTGGAAGCGATGAAAATCATGCATCTGCAAACAGAGACGACGTTTGAAAGAAGGAAAAATACAGGACCACTTTGGAGTTGGTTTTACTAGAATAACCCTAGCCTGTTTTTTCTACTCATTTCCCAAATGTGAAAAGAAAGGGTTAACACTGCTATACCTCAAAAAGATATAGCCGGCCCCGTTTGCTTATGGTTAATGGCCATTTTAATAGGGATTTTCTTTAATTTCCGCCCGCTAACTTCTTTTGTTTGACCAATCTAAAATATGTTGATGGTTCATTTTTTATTATGCAAACGAACAAACCTTGAGAAGTAGTTAGCGTTTGCTTCCTTTGAGGCGCACCCAAGCAACCACCACTGAGTAACCAAAAGAAACAAATCGATTTTATTCGCTAGTTACTTCTTTAGTTGTTTAAGATTGCTAGGTTATATAATACATTTTCTTATGCGATGAAATAACACATCATTGTTGTTCATGTGAGCTTGACAAGTTCACTTTGTCAATTTAGTCAAAGTTTAACTGTCATTTTTTCGGATTTTGTTTGCTTGGGCCTACTCTTGAATACCAACACACCATAGTTAGAATCTAACTTGTATTATATTGCATGCCAAAAGTGATACAACTTTCATGAGTACATTTGGAGTAGGCAACCGGTGACGCAAAGACATGTTTAGTATTCAAATAAATGGAATTAGCTCCTCAAATCCTTGGGGTCAATAAAGGCATTTCATTCTAGAGTCATACAGATAGATAGAGTTAATAAAGAGGAAAGAGATAGAAAAGAGAAGAGAAGAGAAGATAAGGTGGTGCTAAGATAAGGTGGTGCTGTTTTCAGAGCATAACTCAATTGGTATTTCGGTTGGAACATTGCAACTAGAATGTCGTAGGTTTTGAAACTGAATACACACTGCTATCTGGGCCAGATATTTCTTACGCCATTGTATCCGATCTGATTAGGCTAAAAAGTTGCTGGCCTAGCTTGTAATTGTCACATTGTGTGAATTTTTCGTCACGTCTTACCAATTTAAGAGGATGCTGGGTTTCTGACGCAACTCTATAGAACTGAGGCAGTAGAAGTCCTAAGGCCAAAGATTTAGCTTTTTACAACTAGAAGACACGGAGGTGCAAGTGTGATGATGGAGCGTAAAAACTCCCAACAAACAACAATATCTCTAAGGTCTGGATTTCTTTTTATCCAATCGAACCTCTTGTGCAGAGATCATGTCTCTTTATTCATGTCTTTTAGATAAAACTCGGTATTTTATTCCTATTATTTTAGTGTATGGACAAGAAAAAAGCAGGTGCCTACCAGTGGTAATTTCTGCTCATTAGTTGGTGTAGCGGTTTGATATCGGGGGTGCTGAGCTTTGCATTTCTTTAATCGCTGTTGCCAAATAGAAGGCAAGCCTACAACAAACCACGCCAAAACGCATGCTTTCTTCCAAAAACAGCCACCTACAAGACCCTAAAAAAAAAAGATAAGAATAATAATAATACTTAACTCGTCACAAATTACAAGTCTATTTTATTAGGTAGATTATGTTATGTTAAAAAATCAAAATGGACTTACATTTTAAAACGAAGATACTAATACTAATAATAACAATGAACAATTCTCCATTTTTCTTTTTCTTTCTTCTTCATTTGTTCTTATTTATTTATCAAATTTGTGTTTTCTTTATTATTGTATTGATCTGTTTAATTTTCTGCTGCCAGCTCTACCGTATACAACGTATCTAGTCTCTGATAGTGAAGCCTCCATTTGTCCTTTCTAAGACACTCATTTCATTAATGTCCGTGTTATCATATATATTTTTTTAAATACATTTAAAAAACATATTTCATTTGGAACTTCCCAAATTAGGATTAGGTTCAGCCTGGGTAAACTAAGTTATTCTGATAGACATTTACCTCTGATTCGCCTAGTCACCCCTAAGTAAACTATCAAATTACTTTCAAAAAAAAAAAGTAAACTATCAAATTTCATATCCGAAGTCACCAAAAAGGTCATGTCCGAGTGTCTCCTCATAAGTCGCATGATCGCATCTAAAGACCCATGCATACACTTGAAAAACAAACTTTTTCTCTCATCTTAAAAAACATAAGGCCTAGTCACTTACTATATGCAAAGATAAGTGATAGTTCTATACTTTTATTTATATTTATTTGAAATCTTTTCTCTGTAAACCCGTGAAACCCTTATCGTTAACGTGTCGCATTCATCGTCGGAGGTTGGCTAATAAAGATTCAACTACATGCTGTCACATTTTTTGTGTGCGTTAAATCATACTAAAATTCAGATTTGGGTAATGTGGTCCATCAATTCTTTTAAAGTCCAGATTATTTCTTGTATCTTATGCAGCGATTCAGCTAGAAACAAGCACATATTAGCAAGAGGAAGATGCAATGAATAGTAGCATTAATTGGTGGAGAGATGATCAGTTGATTTATTAGGATGTTTGTCATTTTACTAACATGGAAAATTTTCCCAACCTGTAAGGTCTTATTTTTCTAGTCATTTCCCAGGATATATCCCAGTGGTTCCAGGTAGGGGGTTTCGAAAAGAACGTCAGAGGTTTGAACCTTGCTGAAGGCGAGATTGTTTGAATTCCCTCCAAGCTAGCTGCATAGTGTGGGAACACTATTGGCCCGTGGAATGACCTGATAGTATGACAGGCCAGCCTGTCGGTTGTTCCTTCGGTGCCAATGGGCTCCTTGTGCTGTCTCTGTACTATGACAAACTTCTACTAGTGGGCTGTGCAAACCTGATTTACATCCCTGACCGGAGGTAGCAGGGACCCTTACAGGTTGGAGTTCAACGTTTATTTTTCTAGGCACATTTCTCAAATATACGCGTGTACTCACTAGCGTGGATACATATTAGCATGGACAGGTCCTGATAGGATCTAGTTACAGACCAATCTAGAACTTGGCTTTGAATTTTACCAGAATTGGAATAGAGGGATGGTCAGAAATGACAGAGCTAATAAACGAGGTGAATCTGTAACATTCAGAAAAGGGTTGTACATCGTTCAAACATCAATGCAACAAAAACATCAATCTTTCAAACATAATTCAAGTGGACATAACCTAAACTTGCTCCTTCAGGAGACGAGATAGGATCCCCTCACCGCAATGGAGGTGCAGTGACGCGTGACCGCGCGATACGTGGCAGTAAGGGGAGGTGGTGAGTCTAGATGCAGGTGACCCTCATCTAGCCTCACCACCCCCTTTGCTGCCACGTGTCGCGTGGTCACAAAGAGGGTGAGGAAAGTGGAGGTGAATAGATCCCAACCCTCAGGAGACATGCCTCCTTTCGTACAAAAGATAAATGCATATACATTATATTGGCATGATACTATAATGTCTTTTTTCTTATATTTGTCAATATTAGGCATGATATGAACATGCAAAGATTTTAGGAAACTATATTGCACATTATCTGGTTTCTAAGAATAACTATATACTTCATATATATATTTCCCTTTTAACAACTTGACCTAAGATTTTAGTTTTGAGTTGAATTTGAATATTTTAAACTAAATTCACCGTCTAAAGAATTTTTTCCGAAATACAACTCTGACAACTCTAACGTTTATTTAATTGTTACAGATTTTTTTTTGTTGGGTTATACTGCAGTCCAAATATTAGGTGACGAGTTCTTGCTTCGTCAATATGTTAAAAGCATTTATTGGAGTAGAATAGATAATGGCATGAGCTTGCCACAGACAAAAACTCAATAAAAAAGTATCAGGGTATTGTAATTACATACAGCCGTGTAACCAATTCACATTGTGAAAATTTGAATCATGCAAACAACCTGGATTTGAATCTTTTTATGGATTTGTTGAATGTCAAATTTTATGAATATCAATAGAAAAATCTAGTAGAACAAATAGGAGACATATTAATGGTCTGTTTTGCATTATTATCAATGTCACATGTTATTTATTTCTTATTTTTTAGTTAATGAGTGTATAATAGTTATTGATTTACAAAGTTTGTCTCGTTGAATAAAGCATGATCTTGTGATGCCTATTCATATTGATACATCTGTTGATTTATAAATTTAAAAAAAAATTGTCCCCATGACATATCTCAATGGTTCCAGTTAGGGGGTTTCGAACCTTGCAAAAGGCAAGAATGTTTGAATCCTTTCAGGCTAGCGCATAGTGTGTGTGAGGATTATTGGCCCGTGGAATGACCTGATAGACTGCAATGCCAGCCCATTAGTTGTTCCTCTGGTGCTAATGGACTCCTTGTACTGTCCCTACGGTATGACAAAATTTTACTAGTAGACCTTGGAAATCTGATTTACATCCTTACACTTTCCTACGGGACCGGGAATGACAGAAGTCTTACTGGTTGTAATCCTTGTATTGTTGCTGTGGTATGACAAAATTTTACTAGTAGACGTTGGAAATCTGATTTACATCCCTACACTTTCATATGGGACCAGGAATGACAGAGGCCTTACAGGTTGGATTACAACCTTTATATAAATTTAAAAAAAGTCTTTTGGTTCAACTTTATTATCATTATCAGTTTTTTGGACAACGGAATGAGTTTAATTTTTCATCCGAAGGTAAATTTATGGCAGCGGGTTACCGCGGTAAGGTTAGTTGGGGGAAAACAAACACATGAAACAGTAGCAGCAGGACCTGATCCACCTCGAAAGGCGTTCCAGAGGGCCCACTTATAAGCTGTAGCTGCAGACCTTGAGGATAATTTGCTACAGTAGGCCCAAACCGTCTGATCATTTACATGCCTTCCTTATCATCCGATGCAATCACCGGCACCGGTTTCTGGATTCTGAACCCCTCCCCGGATTAAAGATGAGTCATTTAAAGGGAGACGAGAATCTGCTGAAACCTCTGACTCCTTTCATGTGAGTGGGGTTCCATCTATACCCCTTCAAGAAAAGAAAATGTTCAAAGCAAACGTTAATACTAAATTACTATCCCACTCAAAACATTATTATGCACACATATATATACACACACACACATACATATTATACACATATTATGTATCAAAGAAAGAAACCCGTTCATGCACCATAAAAAGCACTTATGGCTTCCTCTGGACGGTTGGTGGATCTCAACCATAAAATGGTAGTAAGACCCAATTAGTCAGCTTTCTATATTTGAAAGCTTTCTGGATATGGTTTTGTAAGTTAGACGCATGACTCTTCTTCTTTTTCCTGAAAGACGACTGGTACCTAATACGACAACAACCATATCTATTATATTCCAACGACATCAAAAGATATCGATTGAGTATGAGAAAGACTGATACCTACTAAAATTTATTAATATTTCACTTATCAAGAGAGATGCCATGAGTACGTGAGAGAACACATGAGTACCCTCCGAAATGCATACGTGTTATAAAGTTACATGAGTCATGACCCTCTTCTACTTAATTGTTTGTTGCCTTTGAAGTTGATTCAAGTTAATAAAATATATTGCTAAAATCTAAATGTGCAGCTATCAAACTTAGTGGCAAATTTCTCATATCAATTTATGAGATTAAAGTAAGTACAGCCATATTTTTTTTCGTGCTATGAAGTGTGAAAAGTGTGTGATTGTGAACTTCCTTAGTATTCATTCAGTAGTCCAAATGTAAGAATTTTGACTGAGTTGTGTATGGAGAGCCCAGTGATCACACTGAATTTAATATGTAGTACCTAAAGTATGTCCTTTAAATACTAATAAAGAAATCAAAACTACAAAGTCAATACTTGGTGTCACGATTTAAAGAAAATTTCCTATGATGCTTTTTGATCTGTATACAAAGTTCAAGAATCCATACCGAATACAACACCTTCTAACATGCAAGGAATTCTATAGCATAGCAACAACTCATCATTTGGTAAATTCTATTGTGAACTACGTCTACATATTAAGCATTATCATAATATTTTATCAATAAAATATATATAAGTAAAGGGAACATTACATGTTAGTGGAGTTGAACGCTACTAAAAGGCAAGATTATTCCTATTTGTCTATGAATAAGCTTCAAGATTATATCTTACCATAATACTTAATAGTTATCAGTTGACTATTTTAAAATTTGTCTATTATCATTGTCTTACATTAAATCTCAAAGACTATGCATGAAATACAAGCTTCAAGAAAATAAAGTACGGATGTTTTATGCGTATAACATTAGAAGGTAATTGGTGCACTATGGAGTGTAAATACAACGGAAGGCTCAAAAAACCAAAGTATCTAGTAGAATAAAAGAGAGGGCAAGGGACAACAACTTTCTATAATTAATTGTATGATTATCAAAAGAAGCCTCTTGATACTAGGATTAAGATTTGCTCCAAAAGATTAAGAGTTCGATTCCAAGAACACGAACAGTGTGGGTGTTCCACTGCTACTAGGACGAATAAATGGTTTGCAGGAGACATCTTGTATGGGTCACTGCGTAAGTCCTCACCCGACATAATAGACCGCTAGACTCCTGATTTGTATCTTCCGAAATGCTTATTGGGGCTGGGAGCCCGTCCTTTGCTTGAGGAGTATAAAAAGAAAAAGAAAAAGTATATGATGTGCTGAGCGAGCCTACTTTCTATATATAGCATGTCCACTAGATTGATAGCCTGTTTTCTGATCTCACTATTTTATTCCATTTACACCTTCACTATTTCCTCCATCAATCCCAAATTTAGCTCCAAATTTCTTTTGCTTCACTGCAACATTCTGATAAAACTCCCAGTTTTCCCACTCTTTCCCTTCCCCTTACCCATCCCTCTGTCTTTTCTCTTTCCTCTTTCCTCTTCCTCAATTCCCAACACCACCCCTTTTCTGTTTTTTTCTTTTTCATTAGGGTTTCCTATAAAAAAAACTATTTGTATATTTCTTCGATAGCTAGCCCACCATGGACATTGACTACCTCAAGTCTTCTTCTGTAGATCAGCTTGAGATGATGCTTATGATGCAGATGGAAAAACTCTCCGATCATTCCGAAGGAAGTGATGTGGGAATCATGGATTTTTCTAATTGTTCCATCCCACATAATGTTATTGATAATAATACTAATTCAACTGCTGCTTCATCAGCATTCATGAATATGCCATCAAACATATCATTTAGCAACTCCCCACCACTTCATCAAGACCCTCTAACACTACCATTTCCACCAAATTCATCCCGCTGGAGAAACGACATCGTTTCCACGGGCGGCGGGGGATTCCAGACGGAATCCCAGAAGCGGAATTCCGTGGCGGCGATGAGAGAGATGATATTCAGGATTGCAGCTATGCAACCAATACACATTGATCCGGAATCTGTCAAACCACCGAAAAGAAGGAACGTGAAGATTTCTAAGGATCCTCAGAGCGTGGCGGCGAGGCATCGGAGAGAAAGGATTAGTGAAAGGATTCGAATTCTGCAAAGACTTGTTCCTGGTGGGACGAAAATGGATACTGCTTCTATGTTGGATGAAGCAATTCATTACGTAAAATTCTTGAAGAATCAAGTTCAAAATCTCGAAAGAGTCGCCACGAATCGGCCTTCTGGGGTGGGTTTTCCTGTGCCAATGTCTAGCGGTTGCAGCTACTTTCCTGTGTCGACTAAAGGGTATCCATCTCAGAATCTCCAACATTACTCCGATTCTTAATTTGGATAGAAAATTAAGAAGTCTTGGGATAACCAGATGTGTTAGCATCAATTAATGATGTATTTGGAGAAGGTTGATTAAATGTGGTGTTGTAATGAGAGGTTTTGTGTCTTTGGGGTTGGTGACAAGTTAATAGAGAAGCTAAATTCGCCATGCATGGTGTAATTTTGTTGAATAAGTACTTGATTATTGCATGGTGTACAGTGTTTAAATCCATAGGGAATTGTTGTTTAAGGTTGTTTAAAGGAAATTCTTATTTTAAGTACTTCCACTTTGTACCACTCTAGCACTCATTGTCTTCGGGAATTGTAGTAATAATTTAATGCCCCAATTGTCCTGCTGAAATGATAAACAATAATATTATGCTGCATTTGCTTTACCAGCAGCAGCTCCAATAATAGTAAAGAAGAAACCTCCATTTTCAGCGAATTCATCATAAACAATTCCAAGGGTTCAAATTTGAGGTCAGACATAATACTAATTCATTATATACCATATGTGCAACTCGAATAAATGGTACCATTTTTATAAAACAGTAGCCAAGCGGAGTGGAGAAACTAATGGATTTTATTAATGTAACCCGTATATCCTAACGACATCAAAAAAATATCTCTGATGGTTTTTATTATTATGATTTGCTCAAGTCTTCGATCGGGTGTAAGAAAACTCTTGGATTCAAGAAAAGGGCAGTTTTTGACTAAATTGTCTTAATGTTTGTGCGAATTTTCGGGAGAGGGGAAGGAGGAGGGTTCAGATCCCTCACCGCACTTCTCTCGCCGTAAGCGTCACTGGATGACACGTGGCAGTAGGGAGTGGTGATAAAGCTGGATGAAGGTTATCCTCATCTATCATCACCATTCTCTCTTACTGCCACGTGTCACGTAGAGTAGAGTGGGGTACCAAGGAGGAAAGGATTACACACAGCCTTGAAAGGGATTAAAAAGGGGACCATTTGGAGGGTCATTACTGTCATTCAGCAGAAATCGGAGGTCGAACACGCGTACGCTATCAGAGGTCAAATTGCGGCACGTGGTCCTTACGACTTAGAACTTAATTCTGTCGACATGATCATAGGTCATTTTATAATTTTTTTTATTGCAAGTTATTTTATCTTCAAAGCTAACTAGTAATCATTTTCGCCCACGAGATGGTTCAGTTGTTACTTGGGTTGCGATTTGTTCTAAGAAGTCAATAGTTCAAATTTAAGGACAAACATAATGTAAGTGTTCAACTGTTGCTAGGACGAAGACCTAGTTTACAGGGGACCTTGTGTAGGTCACTACGTAAGTCCTCATCCAACCTAAAAGACCGTTTGACTCATAATTTATACATTCTACAATGCTATTTGTGGATGTGGAGACCTTCATGACCAAGGAATAGCCTCTGCTCCAAGTAATTATTTTAAAAACTATAATTGTTTAATGCTACAAGATATAGATAATCAAGAGAGATTATAACGCCATGGATGGGGTATATTTAAAACAGGTATTCGTCCATTATATATCTAACTTTTATTAGCGACTGAAAGAAAAACTCACGTTAAAATAGTTTGGTTTTATTAAATTACATTTAAGTCAAACTATAAAAATACTTTTAGAAGGGAAGCAACATTAAAAAACATACCTCACGCTTTTCAAGTGGCTTGGAGATCAGGGGTGATCGATTCTTTCATTTAGATTGAAGTGATAATTTATCAGATATATGTTACTGTAAAATAAGACTAGGCAAAGGTGTGACATATACCATTACAAGACGACATCAAACATATTATACAAGTCACAATTTTTATTACTTCAGATGCTTTTTTTTTTAACAATTTGAACATGTGACTTCTGGTAAAAGACGTCAGCTTTTTCCTTTGTGATATGCCTCCTCTTCTGTAACATATATCATGCTAAAAAAAAATATGTTATCTTTGTTAGGCAAGTGATTTTTGGCGTTGCCTATTTATGTCTTTGTCCATTTTGTAAATGTGGATATTCCAATTTTCATTTTTTTCACCTTTACAAAGATGGATTATACTTAATATGTCCTACAATATAACTGAATCACTACAAGAAATCATTCATTTACTGACTGCATTTAGCAACTGCTATATACGCGGTCACTAATTTGTGACCGTTTAAAAAGATAGTCGCAATTTTTGCAACTTAGCAATTGTTTTTGCGACCGTTCCAAAAACAGTCACAATTTTGCGTCCGTCTCAAAAACGGTCGTAAATTTGCAATCGTTCTAAAAAACGGTCACAACTTAGTGACTGTTTTGCATCCGTCTCAAAGATGATCACAATTTTACGACCGTCTCAAAAATGGTCTCAAATTTGCGACCGTTATCAAGAATGGCCATAACATACCGACCGTTTTTATGACTGTCCCGAAACCGGTTGTAAATTTGCGACCAGCTTAAAAACGGTCGCAAAATTTGCAACCGTTATTATAAACAGTCGCAATTTAGTGACCGGTTTTGCTCCGTCTCAAAAAAGGTCGCAAATTTGCAACTGTTATCAACTACGGTCGCAAATCAGCGACTGTTTTTTCTTCCATCTCAAAGTAAGAGGAGTGAAAAGTGTAGGATAAAGCTGTTTACATCAGATTTCAATGCAAATCTGATATCGGATGATAGATGAAATCTAAAGTTATCGGTTTGAATCTTGATAACTGTAATATCGGTGTTTTAGTTCTGTCGTCAGCTCTTTATGTCGAAACGAATTTTTGTTCAAATATCTTATAAACATTAATTCTTATACCTCTCATCTAAAAACTACTGATTTTTTATCATCTAAAAAGTTACTTAAAGTGCCTTCAGGCATAGCTCAGTTGGTACTCGAGTTGAGATTGTTCTAAAATGTCAAAAGTTCGAATCTAGAGACACACATTTTGCGTGTTCCACTGCTGCTAGACCGAAGGCCTAGCTTGTAGGGGACATCTTGTGTGTTATTGCGTAAGTCCTCACATAACCTAGGAAGCTATTGAACTCCTGATTTACATCTTCCATGATGATTCTTGAGGCTGAAACAGTGGGAACCTTTAGAACCATGCAATAATTCTTACAGCTGAGACAGACATCAGAGAATGACTTTTTGTTCCAAAAACTTAAAATCTAGAAGAAGTGCTTCAAAGTCGGGTACCATATTTACATTAAAAAAAAACAAATCTGTTTGGCGAAAACGCTGTCACTGATTACACGAGAATTCCACGTGAACCACTGACAAGTCGCTGCGTCATTTCACGAATCGCTTTGGATGACTCGTGATGAGGTTTCTACGTCATGGATGTCCACGTGAAGGACAACCGCTCGCCAACTTTTTAGGCGACGTGGATGTATCACTTCGGATAGGATCACCTCACCCCACTTTCCTTCACCCCATGTGTAACCGCGCAACACGTGGCAGCAAGAGAGGGTGGTGAAGCTAGATACGGGTGACCCTCATCTAGCCTCATCATCCTTCCTTGCTGCCACGTGTCGCACGATCACGTGTCACCGCACGGGTTTGCGGTGAGGTGATCCCATCCCGTATCACTTAGTGCCATGCATCATAATACGATATTAAATAAAAATTTAAATCACAAGAAAAATATGATGATGCCTGATTACAAGAAACTTATATATACTTATAAATATAATAAGTTGAAAGACAACAGATTGCCAACTTTTTCGGCGACGTGGATGTACAACTAGTGCTATGCATCATAACACTAACTAAAACGTAACTAGCGATAGAATAAAGAGATATTAAATAAAAATTTAAATGACAAAAAAATATACTGACGGCTGACTACAAGAAACTTATGCATACTTATAAATTTAATAAGTTAAAAGTAACTATTTATATTTATTTCGAAAGTATTGTAAAATTTCATTAGCCATATCTTTCTTTTCAATTTTGTAAAATATTTGTCTAATATCCTTGGCACACTTCCTTTGCAAGAATGATAAAACTAAATTACCTTGTACGGTTATTCATATAGTGATTATGTTCCGAACTTAGAGAGCTTCGGTTCATATACAGTTATACTCTCGGTTTGATTAATTTTCACTTTCAATTTTATTAAATGACACCTCACTCGTAAAACCTATGAATTTATATCTGGAAGTTTATTACATGTTGATAAAGGTAGTTAACTTGGACGGAAAAGGTTATATCCTAATGGACCAACTTTATTACATTTTGATAAAGGTCGTTTAATTGGACTGAAAAGGTTATATCCTAACGGATGTTTAGTGAGTTTTGTGCAGGATATAAATCAGGATCAATCAACAGCGTCTTAGGTGGTAGATTTAAGATGTGGTGTCCGCTAAGTGTCCATGTTTAAAGCCGCTCCGGTATCAAGAGATGATGACAAAGTATGAACACACACCACAATTGTCAAGATTTGAACATGCAACCTTGTACTGTAATCTACCATCCAAAAAGTCATAATGATAATTAATTTTCACTAACAACTTTACAAAATGATACCCTACTTTGTAAAACATATGGATTTATACCTGGAACTTAATTACAGTTTGAGAAAGATAGTTAACTATTTTTCACTAATAATTTTATAGAATGATACCTTACTTGGTAAAACTATGGTAAAACCTATGGATTTATTATGGAACTTTGATAAAGATAATCAATCGATTTTCACTTTTAATTTTATTAAATGACATATTTGTAAAACTTATAGATTTATATAAGAAACTTTACACTTGATAATTAAAGAGGTAAATCGTGCACATGTACATAATTTTGGAGCGAATTTGTTTTGGGTCCATGCACCGAGAAGTGTTTCGCTGCACTACAGGTTTTGTTGTTTTTTATGAAAATACTTTTAATTGGTAGACAACATAAAAATACCAAAACTTTCGAATTTACTACCGTGATCATTGTGATTTCCTTGCACATGGAAATCCAAGTTTAAATTTTACTAAAAATTCAAATTCAATTTTACTTTATTAGAGATCTGGTTACGTAGTCACATAGTGTTTTGCATGTCTTTTAATATAAAGACGCAAACACACACACACTGGCGCACTATCTCTCTCACACACACATACATATACACACACAACAAGAAGAAGAAGAATCATACTCAGTATATTCCAACGACAGTAAAAGCTACCGTTAGAGTCTGAGAAAGATGAGATGCAGTCAAACGATACCTTCATCCCAAGAGATAGATGTCTCTCTCTCTCTATATATATATATATATATATTACCGCTGAAGGACCTATGCTGGCAACCCATATAGAATAAGGTATCCCCTCTGAGAAACTTCCGAGTAAAGGCATCGTAGACATTCTAACAGGAGCAGGTGTCACCATGACAAGAAAATAAATATATAAAATTTAAAAACAAAGTTTAATGGAAACAGATTTAAAGACTTAGAACATGAACATGATCAACTTGATTATCCATAGGACTATGTTTTAATAATTTGATTACTTTTACTGTCTCATTATCCAGAAAGGGTCGTTACGAGTGTAAATATAATTGAAGTATTTATTTCAAAAAGACAACTAATGCAACTCTTTATAGATAATCGTGCTGGTTAACTGGGGTGAACAATACAAACTTTGGTGTCACATATCATTTTGCTCGTTTGATCCATTCAGGATCTTATAAATCATAATGCCCTTCCAATTGTTGGAGAGCATATATTGTAGAAAAAATCCCTACATAAGTCCCCACACACCGCCTCCTAACAACAAACCCAAAAAAAAAAAAATATCTTCTGCAGAGGATGAGAAAAAGCAAGTGTGGGGTGTCTATACATACGTACATATATATATATATGTGTATCTCGAAACTGACAACTATTTTGAGTCGTTGCAATCCATATTCAATATAATTGACAAACCCGGTCAAAAAGCAATATAAATATCAAATAAAATCGATACTGAAATCGCGAATCAATTTCATCCTGAACGGCCTCCTAAATTATCGGATAATTCCAATTGATTCGGAAATTCGTAAATAATAGGACTTACGTAACAATAACTAATTGATACCATGTCTTATCATTCGTTCTCTCAATGACATATGACTTAAAAAGGGCTAATTTAATGGTACAAAATCATTATTTCTTTGTTATATAAATTATTTAACAATCTTCAAGATAAATTATAGACTTTATAAAACGCCTTCCTATTAAATCATTAGTACGGAGGAAGGATTGACTCTGATAATAAACAATTGTTCCCTCCGTCCAAATTTTGTTGTCCATCAAGTAATCATATTATTAAGAAAAACTAATCAAATGGCTTTTCCATACTTGTGGTTTCTAATTTGTGTCAAGTTTTAAAATGTGCATAATTAACGAGAGCAAGTCAGTAAAGTAACTTACTTTATGTTAATATTTAGTGAAATGTGGAGAAATATTTTGGAATAGTCAAAAATAAAAATTTAAATAAATAAAATGGGATGTCATGAGTAAATAAATATGCGCATATGTTGCAAGCTACCTCTCCCTCGACGAATAATTTGCTAGAAATTTGGATCAATACACACGTAAGTACTTATTAAGTTGTCTGGTAGATCAATGAAAGGCAAGTCTACTAATTTTAATTACATAGCAAAACCTTTTGTACATGCCACTGAAAACATTTAAAGTCAAATAATCATCGTATTTATTGGTTATTAACTGAAAAATCAGTATAGGTACGTGTTTACGTACACACGCACATGTGTGTGTATATATATGTATGTGTGTGTTGCGCACACTTTCGTATATGAATGTGTTACGATCAAAACCATGGCTAAGTGGCACTAGGTGACAAACACCAAGGCGCTTTATGCATTTCTTTCTCATTAATCCATTTAAAGAATCGTTAAAGGATAACATGATTTGTTACAAAGTAGTACATAAAGTAAATAAGAAGCACAGAAGATAATTTGAACTATGTGGGCAGTCTGACACCTATACCAATTGTGTATTATTGTGTCGAATAATTGCTCGAAATACATAAGTTACATTTGAAAGGGTCCCAGAGGGGTGTGGAAGAATGTGTTGGTGGTTGAATCATTTCAAACAAGGATAGGTGGCTTCAAGAAGGCTGGAGAGGTAGGCAAGTTTGTTTCTGTCAAAGGATTATGTTTCATTAGGACAGTCTACTTGTAATTCACCAGCACACTAGCGTCTTTGTATGTTTTCTGAGGAAAATCTCAATATCATCGTATGATTAGGTAGTACGTCATAAGTAATAATATATAACTCTTTTCCGGAGCTTTTATCACAACTAATCACCACATGTTCACTGTGAAATGGTTCTATCTATTCACATAAAACATAGAACGGAAGACTTAGAGCAACTGATAAGATTGCTGTTTTGTGATCTTAAGGCTACAGGTTCGAGCTCCGGAAACAGACTCTTGCAAAAAGGGGCAAGACTGTTTACATCAGATCGCGAAGTGATCCGGCCCCTCCCTTGACCTTGCGCAAACGCGGGAGCCTGGTACACTAACGCTATTTTTTATTAACATAAAACATATTAACTATTCTTTTTTTTGGGTGAAATGCAAATTCGTATTACCCGAATATCAAAAAAAACAAAGGGATGCATCTCATACAATAGCTCTATTTGTACAACAGCATACCGGTCTACGTGCACAAATCAGTAATGTAAGCTATTTTAAATAATAGAAGCATCACATATGTCTAAAATATGAGGGAAGAACTTGTACATTACTCTGTACACATGGGTGCATATTCTATATACTACATCCCTAGATACGAAATCTATATTTTCAAAAATGTAGCTATTCCGTGCCTGCTAAATGTGGTACACCGTAGCTGCCAAGACAATTTTTGCTGCCTTTGCTTTTAGTGCCTTCCCTTTTAATTTGCGTGAGCTCCAGGTCAGCAATCTGTGAACTGTATTTAGTCCCCGTGGAAGTCCAAACTAGGCCGAGATAGATATTCAAACCTGCTTGGTGGCCGAGCAAGAGAAGAAGAGGTGATATAGTATCTCTTGTCCCGCAGAGCAGAGGTGGCATGCTTTGTCATTTAAGTAAACAAGCATGTCCTTGGTGATAGCCTCTTCAACCCGGCCAGCCATAGTATTTAAACAAAAAGTTCTACGCTTTAAACCTAATCTAGAAAATATGAATTATCTAACTCAATTCAAACTAAAGAAAATTTTCACTAGAAGCCAAGATGTTCCAAGCATCCATATCTCAATCCAGTCCAATTCGATCGGTCAAATCTAGGAACATTGAACTAAATAAGATAGAGGGATCCACGACAAACATTCATACAAATAAAAACAAAAGTGATGAAGCCAAAGGGAGATAACCCATGTGAGAAGTTGGGTATGGTCATAACATTCTCATATAGATTCTTCCTTGGGTTACCCCCATGTATAGTGTGATGTCGTATTGAGAATAGACCAATGCACTTCATAAAGAGAGTTTCATGGACAAAGATGACCACAGAAAGCAATGTGGTTCAATGAAATTTAGAACTATGTGGGTTCTTGACCAAAGTCAGGTCATTTCAGAACTAACAACATATGACCCGCATATTCTAACATCAACTCTCACTCAATAGATGTTTGATGCATGCATAATTAGTAACCAAGGTAAAGTACCAATCATGAGTTAGGACAATTCTTGTATTTGTCTTTAAGGGAATTCTATTTTGACCTTTTCTTTTCTCTCTCCTTTTCTTTTAACACCTTCATCTGATACGTATACTTCACTTGACCCGAAGTTTTTTTTTGTTTTTTTTTTTTTTTGGAAGCAACCCAAAGGGTTCAGTTAGACTGCATATGCACACATGTTATGTAGATGTTCTTAATCTTTTTCCTCAGACGATTTGATGGATAACACTTCTATGAAAAAAGAAATACTATACATAGACTTACTAAAAAAATATAAAAATAAAAGATCGATTCCTAATTGAAAACCATATCAGATTTTGTGCAAGTGCATGTGTTGCTGTAGCCCAAAGAAAGAAACGTGGGAAAGAAACTGGTGAATAGGGATAGATATATCGGGGGGCCCTTAGCACATAGAGAAAGGACAACATAATCTATCGGCATGTCTCAAATCCCCTTGTAAATGGAGATTGCACCACAGCCTCAAAGAGCATTGTGGATGATATCGTCTCCTAAGTTAGGTAAAAAGTTTCAGATTTATTGCTCCCCAGGAAGACTCCCCCCTCCCCGGGGAAGAATGCATCTACTTCTCTCCAGATAAATATTCTAACACACCATCAATACGAGGGAAAGAGAACAAAGTCAAGGGCATTTTTGTTAAATATTCATTAATTTATTTATTTCAGGATAAGTATATATGCATTTACAACAGCCACAGCTTGATGAATAATGGAATCTATACTTATGGAATTCCAACCATGTACAATAACCACATCTTAATGAATAGCGAATTCCACAGTACTCACCCCTGAGTTCGTCGTTCTTTAGCATTAAACCCAGGTTTCATTATCAATTGACTTAGTTTACCATCGTACTTCTATTTTAAAACATCATAAATCTGAACTATCATAACAATCTATGTGTTCTTATTTATGTAATTTTTCATTTCTGCAAGCTAAAAGTAATCTCTGTATCTCAAAGACGAATTAAAGTGAGGGCCATACTATGGCTACCAAAAACTATCATAAACTTTACTATAGAATAGGACAGGAAACAAGCCGAGCCTAATATTGAGTTTTCAAGTTCGAATTTATTTAGGTAAACAAATAGTTTGGTTCGACTAGTTTGGTTTAACGAGCTTAAAATTTTGTTTGAGTTTGGCTCAAAAACGTTATAACTCTTTAAACGAGCCAAACAATTCATGAACTATTAGGCTTGTTTTCGTAAACAAATTTGATTAGGTATTCGAACTCGATTTGTTTATTTAAAATTAACAAAAGAACTCAAACCAAATATGAACGGAACTCAAACTGTTTACGAACAGTTCGGTTTGTTTCACACCCTTAGTATAGGAAAAGATTAAAATATTTCCTTTGTGACACTAATTGTCGCTGTCGATAGGCCTGTGAGCTTCAGCCCTATGTCCATGTACTAGGGCTACCAACCTAAAATTTGCTACTCTTCTCTGTCCCAACTTTATCAAACAACCATCTAGCCAAACATCAATTCAGACAAAATATTTAAAATAGTTAACATAATAATCTGTCAAAATAATAATTCACATCATTTAAGATCAATTAAGATCAAGTATATCAATATGAAGGAAGTATATCGCATGGAACAAGATTGGGTATTCCACAATGCCGATAGCTGCATCATTTTGTTGTATTTATAATCATTAGATCATTTATATAAACATATATCAAGTGTATGACCTACCAATCTACCATTTTAAATGGTAACAGTATAGTACCTTGACGGCATCATAGAATTTCCAAAAAGAGTTATTATTGTCGACAAAATATCTAAGAAAACGTTGGACCGCTGTTCCATTGTACAAAACTATGGTAATCATATAACGTTGCACCAAACACACTCGAATTATGTTTTCACTTTGATGTTCTTTTGGTTCTTGTGGTTTTCAACTATGACTTAAGTCAACTGCTTAGAGTCATATTTTAAGATGAAGGCGTTTTGACTTTGATTTTCATCAAAAGTGCATTTCTTTTTCTTTCTTTTTTCCCCCCTTTTGTTTTACATTCAGGTTCTGCTGTTTCTTGTAACATCGAGGACAAGGACCAAGCAGTCTTTGTCATAGCGAGGACTAATTGAGGATAAGGACCAATCAATCTTTTTCACTGGAATCAAACTCTCTAATTATTGTTTGTCTATCTCTTACCCTCTTCACATTTATGGTATCGTTGGGATATAATAGGTATGATTGATTGATTATTAAGTTTAATCCAGCAGATATAGTTCTCAGTTGTATAAAGTGTCAATTGTATACATAAAAAAAGTGATACATAAACTATATATAAAAAAACTTATTAAATTGTCCTCACTATGATAGTCTAAAAAATTATTAAAAAGTGAAGTGTCTTTGTGGGCATTGTTTTCATTTATCTATGATAGTAACAGGGGGAAAAATTAAAAATGCCTACAAAAATAATTCATGAGAACATTTTACAACTCGAAGTTTAGTTCGAAGAAGCCATTTATTATTGTTAACAGAAACGATAGCGACATTGATAACAATCATAAGAGTAATAGCCGCAATGTTAGTAATATGTATGTGATTTTTAGTTTCTAAAAATAACTGGAACTAATAATGAGCAGATTGAGCGCTATGGTAATTTAAAAACCTGAATATTAAGTGAACAGAATTTTCCTAATATCATTATGTGTTAGTGTAAGGGCGATCCATTTTCCAAATCAAAAAACAATTTCCCTAATATTTTAGTGGGCTAATATTTGTTGAAATCTCATATACTCCATTAACATTATACAAACCTCCCACTAAATTAATCTCGTTCTGCAGGGGTTTGATAGTAAAAAAGGACGTTGCCGATACACTAAGCTACGGTGTTTGTGCATGTAGTGTTACCCTCCGCCTCTCTGATAAAAAACCCTCTTAATTAGTTTCAGACGTGCATATGAAGGCCTTAAACTATGACCCAAAATACATGGCTTTCAGCATCGTTCCAAGACCAGCTAAAAAACACATACATTCAGGAGCTGCACTCAACTTCTTTCTTCTACAGATCCAACGCCTATCAACATCAACAAAATGTTAGAATATCCTTGCCAAAAATAGGGATATTTTGTAATTATTGTTGATTGTGTAATTAGTGTAATTAGTATACTGATTCTTAGGGATTGATTGGAGTGATTGTAGTGATTGATTAAAGTTACCATAGTTGCATAGAAGGCTAGGTGTATAAGAGTAGGTGTTGTATACGTTTAACACATGAATGAAAGTTAAGTTTTCTTCTCAAACATGGTATCAGAGCCATACGGTTCTGAATTTACCCACTGAATTTGAGATCTTTGAGTGAAAGGCTCAGAGAAAATCTCATCACTGCCAAATTACCTTTCCCGACCCGATAGCATATACCTTCCTTCGGCCGTCCGGCCAAAATTGCTCAGACTCATTGCCCTGAGTCCATTCTCACAGCAAACAGCCCCTGCACACATCAACCATGTCAGAAACTCATCAAAATCCTCAAGACCCGAAACCAGAATCATCCACCCACGCCATCCCTGGGGACTTGGCCATACAAGTGGCCCAGATTCTCAAGGAGAGTTTTAATCCACCACCGCAAACCACTATTACCTTACCAGAAAATCTGAATGTTGCAGTCAAATTGACCGGCAACAATTACTCCTTATGGTCCCGTATTATTTACAGGGCCATCTTAGGCAGGGGACGGCAATACCATCTAACAGGGATACCACCGCCCCCACCTCCCACTGATCCGAAGTTCCCTCGTTGGGAGCAAGATGACAATTCTGTCTTTACCTGGCTCTTACAAAATGTAGATGCAAGCATGATTAACAATGTTTCGCGGTACCCCACAGCCAAAGCCCTATGGGATGGGCTAGCTTTAACGTATGGTTCTCGAGGGGACTCACTGCAGGTGTTTGATCTACACCGAAAAGCAAACAACGTCAGACAAGGGGAAGGGACGCTTGAGGCTTGCTGGAATAGCCTCCAGGACATCTGGGTGTCTATTGACACTCTGGATACAAATCCCATGAAATGTCCAGAAGACATTTCATCATACAATCAGAAAATGCAGGAACTCAGGTTATATCAATTTTTAACTGCAGTAAGTGATAGGTTTGAAACCGAAAAGAAGGAAATGTTAAAACGGACCCCATTACCCAATGTTGAAACTGCATTTTTTGAATTTAAACGGGCTGAATCTCAGGCAGGTTTGATAAAACATGGTCCCTCAGAACATAGTTCATCCCTGGGAATAGGCCAAGGGTTAGCTGTTAAGCAAACCCCTGGAAAGGGACGCGGCAAAGGACCACAACCAAGCACCATGCCTGTTCGCTCCAGCATGTCATCGCGAATAGACAAGAGCACTGTCCTCTGTGAGCACTGTGGAAAAAGGGGTCACAGCAAAGACAAATGCTTTCAGCTATACGGATATCCTGACTGGTGGGAGGGGAAGCGCATAGCCACTGGACCGGGTAAAGCAGCTGCTGCCAGAACCCCTGGAGATGGAGTTGGCAACAGTGCACCACAGTATTCAGCAGGGCATAGCGAAAAGGAGGAAGACGCTGGGGAAGAAGAAAGAGCCATTGGAAATATCGCAGCCGCAGGAACAGGTATGGGGCTGGGGGAAAACCCTAGCCCCAACCCTCTATTTAAATCACAAATTACCCCCCCAGTCCCTCCATATTTATCTCCCCTACCCCCCATATTTCCTGTTTTAACAGATAACCCCCCTGGCCCCGCTAAATTGCCCCCCGCCCCCTGTTTTTCTTTAGGTGGTACACCACGCCCCCTGGAGTCTCTGTCACATGCTAATGTGGTCCAAAATTTTTCACCCAGTCCCAATTCCGACCCCACGTGTTCCCACCCTCCATTTCACCCTCACTCTCATGCCTCCACTCCAAAAAAATACCCACTGGATCTTTGACTGCGGTGCTACTGACACCATGACCTTTGACCCGAATGACTTGCTCAATCACACCAGACCTTTAAAAACACAGGTTGAGACAGCCAATGGTAGTGTTATTCCGGTACAAGCCAGCGGCTCAATTTCAGTCACTCCTGATATTACCCTTAAAAATTGTCTGCTTGTTCCTTCTCTCTCTTCTAAATTATTGTCCATTAGTCAACTGACTAAAGAACTTGACTGCGTTGTCCTTATGTATCCTTCCTTTTGCGTGTTGCAGGACATTCATACTCAGGCGATCATTGGTCGTGGTACTGAGCGGGGTGGGCTCTATTACGTAGATGCGGTGGTACAACATGGAAGGTCAAATCTTGCCACCGGGTCGGTAACTCGTCAGATATGGTTATGGCATCGTCGGTTAGGGCATCCCTCTTTTAGCTATTTGCAGAAACTTTTTCCCAATTTATTTTCCAGTTCTTTACCATCTTTTCAATGTGACACTTGCCTCCGGGCAAAACAGCCCCGGGCTACTTATCGTCTTAATAATACGCGTGTCAGTACAATTTTTTCTTTAATACACTCTGATGTTTGGGGCCCATCTCCCCACTCTACTCCTTTGGGATTTAGATATTTTGTTACATTTGTTGATGATTATTCTCGCATGACATGGTTATACATTCTCAAAAACAAGTCTGATGTGTCCACCAAATTCGTTGAGTTTTATCATATGGTTCAAACTCAATTTCACTCAAATATACAAATTTTACGTTCTGATAATGGGGGCGAATATTTTACTGGGGCACTTCAACAATTCTTCCGTGATCATGGCATTATTCATCAAACCTCTTGTCCCGATACCCCTGAACAAAATGGGGTTGCGGAGAGAAAAAACCGAACGCTTCTCGAAATGACTCGCGCAATGATGTTAGATTCGTTAGTCCCACGGTTTCTTTGGCCGGAGGCAGTGTCTACAGCCACATATCTTAGTAATCGTCTTCCTACCGCCATTCTTCACCATAAAACACCACTCGACACCTTAGCCTCACAAACCACCATCCCATCCTTACTCACTTTACCCCCAAAAATTTTTGGGTGTACTGTGTTTATTCATATCTCCAAAACTCACCGTACTAAACTTGATCCCTGCTCAGAAAAATGTGTCTTTGTCGGGTACGCCTCTTCACAAAAGGGCTACCGTTGTTATAACCCTCGCACCCACCGCATCCATGTCACCATGAACTGCGTCTTCCTTGAAACCGAGTTTTTCTTTGCTACCCACGCTCGGTCTCAGGGGGAGATAGCTAATGATGGATCCCTTGCGTTGGTGCCTGATCTATCCTGGTGTGTGGCTGATCCAACACGGCAAGTAGTTGGCACCGACTGTACTATAGCTCCCTGCGATGATAGGACCATTCCGCTAGTACCCGCGAGTGACACTCCTGAGATGCATGTCCCTCAACAGGTAACAGAAAGTATACATAATGACAAAGGTAGTTCTGTACTTTCGTCTGATTCTGATATTTCGACCCCTTACACCATTCCTGATGATGCTACTCCTTGCAATTTATCTAGCCCTAATAACTGTCTAGAATCGGACCATGCTAATCCATGTGCAGAACAACAAGGACGGGTGCTTCCACCACGGAAAAACAGGGGTGTTCCACCAGAAAGATACTCACCCACAAAGACAGTCCGGGCTACCAGTTACCCAATATCCTTGCCAACAAAGCACCTAAACAGCAATGTAAGAGCTTTCTTTACTCAAATTTGTTCTGAAAAAATTCCTCAAACTGTTGAAGAAGCTTGTGATCAACCAGAATGGAAGGAAGCTATGATTATAGAAATGAATGCCTTAAAAAGGAATGAGACATGGGAACGATGCCAGCTACCTCCAGGTAAACGAACAGTTGGTTGTCGGTGGGTATTCACCATAAAATACAAAGCAGATGGATCGATTGAAAGACATAAGGCACGACTAGTGGCTAAAGGGTACACACAGACATATGGAATAGATTATTCTGAAACGTTCTCTCCAGTCGCTCGGATTGATACTATTAGAATTCTCTTTTCTATAGCTGCAACAAAGAATTGGCCACTACATCAATTTGATGTAAAAAATGCATTTCTTCATGGAACATTAAAGGAAGAAGTCTACATGGATCCACCACCAGGTTTCTCAGAAGAATTTCTTCCCGGACAGGTTTGCAAGCTCACTCGGGCCCTTTATGGACTCAAACAATCACCACGTGCTTGGTTTGGTAGGTTTACGCTTGCGATGAAAAAGGATGGATATAAGCAGAGTAACGCAGACCACACCCTGTTCATCAAACGTCAGGGAAGTTTCGTGACTTGTTTAATTATTTATGTTGATGATATGATTATTACCGGTAATGACACTAATGAAATCTCTCGTCTCAGGGACTACTTGTTTACACAGTTCGAGATGAAGGACTTAGGAGGCCTCAAGTATTTTTTGGGCATCGAAGTTATGCGGTCAGCAGCTGGTATATACATTTCTCAGAAGAAGTATATTCTTGATCTACTTGCGGAGGTGGGCCTATTAGACGCAAAACCTGCTGATACTCCGATGGTTCAAAATCACAAACTTGGCATTATTAATGGGGCTCGGTTAGCTGATCGAGAGCAGTATCAACGCCCAGTCGGAAAGCTCATCTATCTGTCTCATACCAGGCCTGATATTGCATATGCTGTTGGAGTTGTGAGCCAATTTATGCACAGTCCACAAAAACATCACTTGGAGGCAGTACTGCGGATTCTGAGATATTTAAAGGGAACCCCGGGGGGAGGATTGATGTTCAAGAATAACGGACATCTCAAGATCGAGGCATATACTGATGCTGATTGGGCAGGCAATCAGGATGACCGGCGTTCAACATCCGGTTACTTTACCTTGGTTGGAGGCAACGTTGTCACTTGGCGAAGCAAGAAGCAAAAGGTGGTTGCTCTATCGAGTGCAGAAGCTGAGTTTCGTGGTATTGTTAAAGGTGTCACCGAAATTCTATGGATTCGCAAGTTGTTGCAAGAACTTGGTTTTCCCGTTGTTGATCCTATACAGCTGATGTGCGATAACAAGGCCTCTATCAGTATTTCTGAAAACCCTGTTCAGCACGACCGAACTAAACATGTGGAGATTGATCGACATTTTATCAAAGAAAAACTGGAAAATGGAATTATTGCTCTTCCACATGTGCGATCAGAAGATCAGCTCGCAGATATCCTGACTAAGGCAGTTAATGGTCGAATTTTTAAATCAATATTGTGCAAGTTGAATATTGGTGATCCCACTGTTCAACTTGAGGGGGAGTGTTAGAATATCCTTGCCAAAAATAGGGATATTTTGTAATTATTGTTGATTGTGTAATTAGTGTAATTAGTATACTGATTCTTAGGGATTGATTGGAGTGATTGTAGTGATTGATTAAAGTTACCATAGTTGCATAGAAGGCTAGGTGTATAAGAGTAGGTGTTGTATACGTTTAACACATGAATGAAAGTTAAGTTTTCTTCTCAAACACAAAACACTTACGCTTCCCCACCCCCACCCCACCCCGGTCACTCCTAAGCGGCCTTTTGCTGTCCCCCTGAGCAAATCTTTTTTTCTTGCACTATATGGTGGTGAGTACCTAATATATTGTTTCAGAGTCCATGCGAAAGCAGGATTTCCACCTCGATATCCAAACGAGGAGCAATAGTTGTTTCCCCTTGATGGAGTAAGGATCATGTCCAGGTTACGCCAGCATTATAAGTGCATTGGAACTGTACATAAACCTGCATTTGAGCCTGGTAATTTCAGCAATGACATGCCTGTTCACAAAAGGAATTCAAGGGATTTCTGCTTGGCATGATTTTGATGGCAATTCGGAGTATTTTGAAGGTTCCTACCAGTGAAAATGGGTGCAAGAATCTTTAGCAAAGAAACAGGAACAAGCTAAAGAAATGTGAACTTTTGGTGGCAGAGGCTGTGCAACTTAAGAAATAGATGATGCACCCTCTCAAGAGATAATAGGAGGGCTATAAGTCACAATTCATAAATAAGCAACATTGGTAGCTTAATCTATGCCATGTACAATATATCCAGAGAGGATGTACATTAAGAAATAGGTGAAGCACCTCAGTTCTACCTGACATAAAATGCTGTAGCATCGTCTGCATACGTGACTAGAAAGCATGACAGGTGAAGCAACCACTTAATGAACCTATTTGCCTGGTCTTCCGGAAAGATAAGGCCCTCTGGAAGGAGCTTTCTGCAATCTGATGGTTTTGATTGTCTGTAATCGAGCTCCGCATAGACTGGGCCTTCTTTTGAGCTGATTTGAGTTTGTTCATAATCCTATCCATGGAAGAAGATCTCTTCTTTTCCAATTTCATCTGAAAATACTACCAAGAAAACACATCAGTATGCTTGCAAAACTACATTTTGGAAACGTTCACAATACATGAGAAAAAGGCAAGAATTATACACTACTAAAGCATAATCATGAAAGCTGCTGAAGGTTAGAAGGAGAGAGCTTTTGCTTAAGTTCAATCAATCCATAAAGCAGCGTATATTAATTAGAATAAACTTCTACTATTTGATCTGTTTTAAGAAGACTAATCCCAATTAAGATGAACAACCTGTGAATTAGGTGTTTGATATCAGTTTAGGAATAAAGCATTGATGGTGATTTTACATCTACTTTTAATACACTCAGACAACCAAAACTAGAAATGGATATGGAAAGAAAGTAAACCTCAAGCTTCCGCATTTCTGCTTCAGCTTTTGCTTTCTGCAGGTTCTCCCATGCATTAATTTTTGCTTCCTCCCTTTTCATCCTGAAATGTTCAATAGCAGTCAGTTTAAAACACAAGGAAACTATCAAAAGAAAATTTCATTCTGAGCAAAATAAACAATGGCATCCTGAAACGTATGTTGATAGAAGAAGTCACATGGCAATGAAAGGCGAAAAATACTAGCAAGCACAGACGAGAAGTTACAACATCAATAATGGAACATCCACAGATCACACAAAGCAGATAACCGCCCCTCTATGTAACTTTATTTTTCTTTCTTTTCTTCTTTTTTTTTCTTTTTCTTCATTTTTCTTTTTCTTTTTTAAATTTTTGGCCAGCTTTAACTTTACAATTTCCAGATATTCTACTCTAGTCTACTCCTCGAGGAAAATTCTGGCCTCTGTCTGATGCACATCCGTTTTTAACTAACAAAATCTATTCTCCAGAATTAATGCACTTGAGTCCAAGCTCGAATCAAGTAAAGCTCAACCTTAAAGCAAGTGCTCATGATCCAAGTTCAATTATTGCACCTTACTCAAGTAAGCAGATTATGGTGACTTAATTCCATGACAGAGCCTGACCCAAGTATCTAATTGAGCTGGAGTTTTGGACAAGCCAAGGTCAAGATCTAGGCTGTTTCCGTTCAGCTTGGAATGATTTGCAGCTAGCTTTGCAAGACTATACTAATTTAAAGACAGAAGCACAGAAAGATGTATGTCAAAACTCCAGAGAAATAATTGATCCCAGAAAGCTGTAACGTGCAAAGCGAAGTTGTATAATAACCAGAATAAATCAAAGTAATATGAGTATGCTCACTTTGAGAGGGTCTTTGCCGTCTCCGAAAGATCCCAACTTGACGAATGAACCTCAACAGCCTTCTTTTTCCAGTCATCAGCATTTCCTAAGCCCCTCAAAGGAACTCGGCCTCCATGTTTCCTGGACCACCTAGTCATAGTGACGGGTTCATCAACTTGCACATCCCTCATCTCTGGCTTTGGGGAATAGACACTTCGTAACTCAACAATTGGCGGCGCAGACGGACTTGAGGAGACAAATGATGCCTTCTTACTCGTAGATGATCGTGGACTATTTTCAGGACTCATCTGAGTGGCCACATCTCTCCTTGAAACAGAATGAGACATGACGGCGTTTGAGCAAATAAAACCATCAAGGTTCTCATCTATAAGAGCAGAGCAATCAGCAAAACAAACATCAGCGATAGGATATAACAATTTTTTACATTATATTCACTTTCATTAAGTAAATCTTTCTAAGAAACAAATAACTGTATTCATCTATCAACTCAGAATTGCAACAATTGCCAATGAGAGAAAATAATCACATACCTCGGCTATCAGATAAAGATGATTGGGTGATTAGCTCAGAGCATCCATGTATGCTAACTGACCTCGCGATGCTAGGTTCCACAGGTGCTGGGAAATTTTCTCTAGTGATGAAGCCACAACGTCTGATTGATAATCCATCTGCTCCCAATACTCCAGCTGAAAAAGGAGAATTTGCGATTTGACTTGCCACACTGCTTCCTTCCAACATTAGCACCGCTGGTGAATACATTGAATTGTATACAGTACCAGGAGGTCCTAGAGGCCCGCTTTTGGACTTTGGCCGCCTTTGAGGCTGCTGAACGGAGCGCCTCAATGCTCCATCCCCGGACACTGGGCTCAAAATCCACCTCTCTGCATCTTCCCATTAGGAAGGCAATGCCTTCCCGTTATTGTAAGGTAACAATGCAGCATCCAAATGCCTTCTCTGTGAACTATTGTGCATTGGCACACGCTCTGACATCCAACCTTTCTGAATCCATACACTGCTGTGCCGATTAATTGGCGTTCCAGGACTAGGAAATGTGCCATTTCGGCTGTTCACTAAAGGGGTTTTCTTCAATCCTCTAAATCGAGGTGATGAAGAGTTCGCAGGATTGATCATGGAACTATTCAGATCCACTGAAGCAGGCCTCCTATTTGTCTTTCTCAATGTAGCTTCGGATCGTGATCTCCTAACTTGACATTCTAATATCAACACAACACAAGTAAAGCTTAAAACTTTTTATCTTAAACAGAGAATCAAACAATGCAAAAACACTAAAAGCATTACCTTTAAGAGCTATAGAGAAAGAGCTCCTAGCTGAATCTAGGAATAAACTACCATCATCTGTCCCAGCCTCTTTCTGTTCTATATCTTGAAACAAAAAGGGAAGGAAGAGAAATTTTATGACCAAGAGCCAAAAGAGTTATTCAAAGTACTAATTCTATCTAATAAGAGAAGCCTGTTGAGCTAAAAGGTATTGGAGTCATAAATAATACTAAAGACCAAGTACCTTTAGCTTTTGCATTAGTGATGCAACTGTTCCTGTATTGTCCTGCAACATTGTTTGGATCTATATCTATGTATGGACAACAAATATTTAAAGCTGAAGAAGCATCATGGAATTCATGCCCTGCCAAATGCTGCTTCAAATCAAAGATTTAACTCTTGCATTGTCCAAAAAAAACAAAGCTCTACAGTTTCCATGCCAACAGTAATAAAACAAGTACCTTTTCTACTTTATGCATTTATCGTGTGATATGACCATAAAACAATATAAAAATAAAAAGAGAAAATTATAGAATGGAAAAATGGAAACCCATTACGCATTCCATAGCTAGAATAGTTAACGCATGTTCTTACTGGTGAAAAATCGGAAGCAGGGTAGTCCTGGTCAAGTAGGTCGGAGGCGAAAGAACATTGGTCGACGCTAGCAGAAGCATCAGAAAACAAGCTGAAGACGGAGTCGGCAGTGAAAATGAGAGAGCCTGGACTAAAATCTCGGGCTGTAGGGACCGATATCTCGTCTCGATAAGGATGAAGCTCCTGCGTTTTCATCTGTCAATCGCATTCCTTGGAGTAGTATGTCATCACCGGGAAAGAGAAATCCCACCTACTATTTTTAGCGCGAAAGTTGTTTGATGCAATGCGCCTCTAGTAGTTTATCTTTTGCGTCTGAGCTTTGCCAACAGAAGATGACAGCGAAGTGGTGAGGCAGACAGTAGTATCTTTATACACTGGCTTGGGACTTGGGAGAGTGACTACAGTGGCTCGACCGTCCGTCTGTATAATCAAAAAGACATTAAAATATCGAGAAACTTCATGTTATAACAGTGAATCTAAACATATAAGTGGTTTAGCCGATCCAATTTTTATACTTCGAAATAAGAAACTTACGCAAATGAATCTAAACATGTTCGTTTGGATATATCATAAAAAGGAAAAAAACAAGAAGTAATATTTTAAACTTTACAAAAATACTGAATTAATATAAGTCAGAAATGATTTAGGCCGTATGGAAGGGGGTCCGGTGCGGCAAGTGGCAAAGACACCAAAGCCGTGATGATGTTTCGTTTTTGTTAATGATAGGAAATCAAAATTTTCCTTTTTCTATGTTGTTGTCTGGGTGTTCTTTCTTTTCTTCAAGGTCATTGTCTTGACCTTTGAATTAGGCAATGACCGCATGTTTTGGACTACCATTCATCGTTTTGTGTGAAAGAGACCCGTCTGAGAGGGAACGCTTCTAGTTTCGATGTTTTTTAAACTATTATTCGAATATTTACAGAACTTTGATGTTTTAAACTTCCTTTTGTCATTGATGTTTGTTACTAATTTTGTCATTGATGTTTGTTACTTGTCTATGTATTACTTAGAACTAAACCCCGTGGTCCGCCTAAACTAGTTTTTTTTTTTTTTTTGCTACAAATATATGACTTGGAATTTTGAACTAGAGTTACAGTTGATCAAAAAGTTTATGAGTTAGCAAACAAGTTTGAATCAAACTCAACAAAAGAATATTTGAACACAAAAATTATATTGCTTGATCTGAATATTTATCAAGAAAACATCATGGAGCATATTAAATATAAATATACATTCATCGTTTTTTTTAGAACAAATATACATTCATCGTTAATCCATTAATTTACATTATGTTATAATATGTGTCAGGCTTGTAAAATATGGATTAAAGAAAATAAGGCCCCACAACTATACAGTGGAAACTTGGTAAAAGAGAGAAAAAAATAGTGTGGAGGGAGGGTGGTGGTGACTTCTCTCTCCTATTAAATGTTTGGCAATAGATCGAGCTATCTGAGGTTGACATAATAAAAATGCTAACATCTTCCAAAATCTTCTTACCGCGCTAAGTCTGACATTTTGCATCTAATAAAAAGATTTTTTTTTTTAAAAAAAAATCCTCGTGACATGGGATTGGATCACCTCACCCCACTTTTACTCACCCTATGCGTGACCGCGCGACACGTGACAGCAAGAGGGGGTGATGAGGCTAGATACAGGTGACCTTCATCTAGCCTCACCACCCCTCCTTGCTGCCACGTGTTGCGCGGTCACGCATCACCTCACGGGTTTGCGGTGAGGTGATCCCAACTCTCGTGACATGAGCTTTGCCGGAACGCGGATGAGATCTGAGGAGGTAAAATATGAGGCAAAATATGAGGCCTCCAATCACGCGACGCCATGTGTACAAAAGGGCCCACTATTTACTTTTTTTCTTTTTTAGAAAAAAGCTCTTTTGTACACGTGGCATCGCGTGATTGGAGGTCTCATATTTTACCTCCTCAGATCTCATCCGGCCTGGGTAATTTCACTTTCACAGCCTGGTTTCATGCCGGTCAAACCGGCCCAGGCCATAAGATTTTCCTTTTCTTTTTTTGTTTTTCTTTTTTTTGTTTATCGAAAAATTGCTAGGGATCTTATCGGAAGAGTGTGATTTTTTTTGGGATTTTTTTTTTTTGGCCACGGTGAAGTTTCTAGATACAAAATGTCAAATCACTATCTCAAATGCCATTATTTTTTCAATTTCGTGGAGCAATGACGATGTAAATAAAGACTCACCAGATTCTTAGAAGCATATTAGAAACCTATATAAGATGTGTAATGCAAATTGGATCATCAACCCTTTAATCCAATTAAGCCGGATATTATTACATATTGCATCCATGTTGTACGTGTTTTGGTTCGAAGGAGCGATCTTTAAATTACAATGTCTCTGTCCAAATATCAATTGAATTATGTGGCAACCGTCAAATCCGTAGACCTCTAAAATTTGAAAGCAAAACTACACAGTGAACAAGGAGCATTAACGTACACATTGATTAAACCTTAAAATGGCTAATTGATCGATATCTCACGAATACAAAGAAGTTCTTACTTACTACACTTTTTTTCTTCTTCTTATTTTAAAGAACGTATAGAATGAATAGAGAATTAAACCTCTTTCTATCGCAATTAGTGTACTTTGATCTTTGTAGTGCTAATATTTTTTTTTTTTGGTTGGCTTTATTATCATACAACATGCCAATTTAAAACACCGACCACGTAAATTTATTATTCTTTTGAAGAGATGTTGTAACGTTTTTTAGTTTGTGTATATTTATCAATAAATAACCTGTCAGACAAATTTTTTTTGAATTCATGTATTTTTCATTTGTAATGCCTATGATGAAATTTAGCTTTAAACAGACTAATTAAGGCAACCAACCTTCATGGCCTAGCTTCCATTATTTATTCTAAAAAATGCTCTATTTTTTGTATTTATTTGAATTTGTACCAATATTGAGTTGTTTCAATTATTTATTCATTGTGCCTTTTTGTGTAAAAAAAGAATTTGTCCCGGGGAAAATCTTACTCAGAGGAGTGAATGAAAATTTTTATATAGTTATTTGGAAAATGTGCAATTTTTTCTCCTTTACTTTTTTCCTGGATACCAATAATACGTAAGATAAAAAGAATGTCTATTTATGACAAGCTTCTATGCCTTTGGTTTTCTATGAAAGAGACCAACAAGGAAACTGTACCCCTTATGATATAGTTCATTTAATACTCGTGTAGCATATTATATTCAAGGTTACAAGTTTGATTTTTGTAGCAGCTGCGATGTGGATACATGTTTCAACTTAATGTGTGTGGATGGTGGCCCAATTTATAATGGACATTTTGTGGACACAGCTTGCATCAGCTTCTCAGCTAGAAAGCGCTGAATGATTCGATTTCCATCACCTACAAAACTTCATGAGACTATGACAGTAAAAACTTCGAGAACTAAGAATTTGGCTTTTTGCATCTACCAAAGTATGTCTAAAAGAAATGTACTAGGATAGTACATATGGGCAGATATGCAAGAAGTAAATAGCACTTGTAGTTTTGTTTTATAGCAGTCTTTATTTTACTGCCCGCTTAGTTAGTTGTTTGTACAGCAGATTTATGCTTTTCTATATCTTTATCATTGGTTAATGTAAATTTCTTATTTATTGACCCAAAAAATAAATGTACATTTTGGTAATTGAAGGAAAAGAAATAACTATGATTACTATGCATGAAGAAATAGACATATTTGAGTTACTTTTTACTCATTTCCTTCATTCCCAGACATTCCCTAAAAAGAATAAATGTCGTTGCCATAATTGCGTCTACCGGCCTACCATGCCTGTATGGCCTTTATCTCGACTATTATTTCTTTTTATTTTCTTCTTTTTATTTTTCCCTTTTCTTTTTTTATAACAAATCCAATTACAAAATTTTTTCCGAGTAGGTTGTTTGCCTTTGGTGTATTTAGCATATGCATCTTTTTATATTTATCTACATGATACTTATAATACAATCTATTACTTAAATATTAAATGACATGACAGTTTCTCTGTGCGATACTTTCACACGCATTTGCAGCTATTGATAAAGTATTCACACGCTTTACATCGTTTTCAAAACTGTGGAGACGGATCGACGATAACCTTGGGGGGTTTCAAAGAATCTCCAACTTTAGAAATAAATAAAGGATAAATCATTATGAGTTCTTGAGTCTAACATCCCTTCCCAAGTTTTATATATAACCTTTGTTGTTGATTATGAATGTTACATAGTTAAACAACTTTAGACGGAACTACTTTAATTCAGTCTTTTGAAGTAAAAGAAAAAAAAAGTCAAGAGAGAAAAAATGATAAAAAGTAAAAAAAGAAATCCATATGTCTCTGTATTGTCTGCATCTATCTCTTCTTGAACTTCAGACAATCAAACATAAGAAATTCCAGCTTATACCACAACAACAATAACAGTTATATACTCAATATATTCCAACGACAGCAAAAGATATTACTAGGATCTGGAAAAAGTGAGAGGTAGAGAAACAATATCTCCATACCAAGAGATAAATAGTTTAATTCCAATGAGACTTCGATTCTATAGGTAATTGCATAGATACCACAATAATGGTAAAGTTGCTGGAAGTTATTGAGTATAAAAATATAAGAGATGGAGAAGAGCGATTTCTTGTGAAGTAAAAGGAGAGAATAGTCTATGCAACCGAATGAATTATTTAAGAAAAGGATAAGATAGAATTCACCACCACGTTAATATAAGTTTGAACAATCAAATAGTTTTGAAGGTTACCATCAAACCTTTATTCAACGGCATAGCCGTTAATTTAAATAATTGATTAAATTCCTTTGATGTAATCTAGAGGTGAAGTGGCTTACAAGGCTAATTAACATAAATTTAATTAAAATCAAATCCACCTTAGCATCTTCACCAAATTAATTTATGTGATGGTAAGCGTTCTATCATTTTTATCGGTCGGCTTCTTAGAGATATAGACGAGGTAAACCATAAAAGGGATTGTAAGATTCCAGTTTCTTGTATGACTAAATCTGAAAGCCTCCTCTACAAGATCAATTTTTAATTAGAAATTCAAAGATCAATTCTTCATGATCACTTCTTCATCTTAAGGTCAAATATATATAAAAAATATAATTTTTTTTTTAGTTTAATAAAACGTAAAAGCCATCTCAAGAATGAGTATTAAGGAATCAAGAGTAATATAATATTGAGAGATGATAGTCGTTGCAAATAGCATCATATATCTTTTTAAAATTACGATCTGTATTCAACCACAACAACCATACCCAGTATCCCTACACGACAGTAAAAGCTATCGCTAGGATCCAGAGAGAATAATAGACAGACAATAATTTGGTTATTAATTCTTCGTTAATTATTCAAAATGATCATTTTAAACAATAAATTCACAACGTATAGACACACATTTTGAATTAAAAAATGGATATTACTATGACTAATGATCATCCAACATGTGGATACAAGATACAATTAACTTAAACAAATTACTAATTTTAGGTTTACAGAATGTAATTAACTTTAATAAATTACTATTTCTAAGTTTAGCAATGAAACGTGAAAGCCGTCTTAACAATTTGTCAGTAAGAATAAAACGTTACGTTAGAAAATTTTAAGGGAACAGGTTGTGATTTTCGGTTTTGGGTACCAAAGTATCAGACACATATCTTACCCGTTTGCTTCGCGTGTACGGAAATAGATATTCAAACATGTACATGTCAGGCTTCGTGTTGTGCATCAGGTATACCCACAAACTTGACAAGTACAAATATTTCAGGTCGTGTACGGATCATTTAGTGTATTTTTCAGGTTTTTTCAGGTTTCGTGGAAATTCAGGCGGCAAAGGAAGAGAGGAGTATCTTCACCGAGGAGAATGAGGACGCTGACGGCGTGTCGCTAATGAAAGACCCCCGAACAGATTGTATTTCAAACTTTAGAGAATAAAAGTTAAATCATAACTTCAAATCATCTTTATCTCTACAATGTACATTTCTGTTTTGACTGATTTTCGGTCTGTCCTTCTGCTTCTTCAACTTTGTCGGAATGGAACCAAAACCGCTTTCTTACTAGCTGCCGCTTAAGTAAGAAGTCAGAAGTGAAAAGTGAGAACTGAGAAGAGTGAAGAGTGAGTGAAGAGAGGAGAAATGGAGAATGATGGATAGGGACGACGGAGGGCAATTGTAGAGGGTAAGAAAGAAAGAAATGAGAAATTGGAAATCAGAAATTAGGTTTTTAGTTTTTAGGAGTTTCTTTTTTTATTTTATAATTTTTATTTTAATAATTTATAATTTATAATTAAAATATATTTAAAAAAATTGGGTATAGCGGGCATAAATGGGTAACCCACGGGTGTACCTGGACATGAACTACTGTTAGCGTGTAAGTTTCAGATCTTATCTGATTTGTACACGAAACCCGCCAAGGCTATACCCATACCCGCGAGGAACGTGTCAGATTCGGATCATGTTTTCGTGTCGTGTCTGAGATTGACATCCTTATGAAATTTCCCCGGCCACATTTTTCATTGTCTTTTAATACTCATTTTACACACACGCGCACACACATACTTTTTATTCCTTCGATGGAAGCAATGACACCATTATGATCACGAAACCAGCCTGAGAATTACAAGAAGTGATTTAATCTGTCAATTTTTGAATACAAAAACATCTCGGATGAGCAAGAGCTAACGAATAAGAGTTAGATCGCAGTAAAGTTGAGAGGAAATGAGAGAGAGAAATATGCAATTTGAGAAAAGCTGCAATTGATTTTGTAAATGCTCATCACGGCTTCCTCACGGTACATCACAGCCTTATATACTGCTAGAAAGAAGAAGAAGAAAACAGTTATTCTAAAATGACAAAACTACCCCTAAGTAACTGCCACTCTCTTTTATTTACATAAGGGTAAAACAATAATTTCCCTCTATTTAAAACTTCCCTCCAACCTGAAATCCTCTTCTTCTTCTTCGAGCTTCAACTCCTCCAACAGCCACATCAAGCAACCACCAACCTTTCCCGATCCAACACACAAACGAATGCGATTGGTGCTCTTGACAACCTTCTTGAACCCTCTGGACCTCAACACACATCCAAGTGCAACCCAAGCCAATCAACCAGCCAAGCTTCAATGCAACTTCAATCACCAACTTTAACATAATCATCTAATGTCCTAGGTATATAATTTTAGAAGAAAATTTTTTTATACCATCAAACTTATCACGTTTTTGTATTTGGTTGGTTCCATTTTTATATCTTTTTGAAATTTATTATGTCAAAAAATATAAACCACTCTTTTATTTGATTGGTTTTTGTATCATAACAGATTTTATAAATGCATTCGCTGCCGCTTTTGGGGAAACACGAATGGTTCCAACAACTTACTCTTCTCTAATGGATAAAAAATTCTTCTTTATTGCACGCACAGTCCTGCTTTGCTGGTTTAATCCAGGGTTAAATGCATCAACAATCCAAGTCAAACACACCATATGGAATCTTTTAATTCGAAATAGAAAAAGAGAAAAAATAAAAAGACAACTTGTAGAACAGTAGAAGTCATACCTCAACTATGATTATTCTAATAACAGGTGCAGTATTCAAGAATATCCGAAATTGGACATCTAATAATTTTATAACGAGAGTTGCCTTAAGACACGAAAGGATACAAACTATATATATTGAATATGCTAATTTATGTGTTTGTAATTATTGGACAATGGAATAAAACAAAATGACTCACTAAATTGGTTGTGTTTCTCATATTATAAAGTAGCAATTGATCGACGCAGCTTGACGCAATTCTTATTATAGGTCATCGGGAAACAACTTGTGTGTTTCTAACACATATGTATAGTTGCGTACATCCAATCTTTCATATCCAATCATAGGTGGGAGCATCTAAGACAATGGAGTAATTTTGTTGTAATTTATTGGATGATGTATATATTACTCCGCACTTCCATTCGAAACAATTGCATTACACGCTGCCGGCGGGTGTAAAAGTCTGACTAACAACATTTTTTATTTTATTTCTGGGTAGTTGACATTTTGTTAGGTTAGAAAATATTGCATGAGTGAATTAACCATTCATGAGAATATCAAAGTATGCGGAAATTTTTTTATGATGAGTAACCAACCATTAAGTACTTTATAATTGATTATTAACAAGTGAGACATAAGAAATTATAGATGATTGTTAGTTTAGTGCAGACCATACATTGGTTAAGCTTCGGCCCAAAATAAGTGAAAGTGTTATAGGTATGTATACATCCGACTTTCCGATACTCCGCTATCGACGAGAGCATATAAAACAATGAGGTAATGTTGTTGTTATCATAGATATACATTACACAATTTCCTATATTGCTACTCTGCTCCATGCAGCCAGGCTTTGGTTCAACAAACATACAATATTACTTGTTTAAGTAATTCATTAAAGATGGAATTATTAAGTAGTTAATTAAAAAGAGACGATTAAAGAAAAAATTATATAAGAAAAAATGACTAGGTTAAATCTAACACATCCATGAAAAGGTACTTCTTGGTCGTCTCCTCTTTCAGGTGCTTGAACGACTTTCTGTAGATTAATTAGTCAACTTATATATTCTAAGGATTATTCAAGAAATGGATCATGGAAGCGGTAGCTGAGTTGGATCGTGTATATCCACTATAACAAGTTTCAATATCCTTCCTCCGTCAATGAAAAACACAAAGATACCTCTCCGGAAAAAAAGACGCTACCTTACCTCTTCTTCTCCTATTCGGTCACCAAACAAGTTTGCATATCCATCTCGATATGGCTTGGATTTCAACAGAGACTTAATACAGTTCACAGATTGCTGACTTGGAGCTCACACAAACTGAAAGAGAAGGCACTCAAAGTCAAGGCAGCAAAAATTGCCTTGGCAGCTACGATGTACCACATCTGGCAGGTACGGAGTAGATACATTTTTGAAGACACAATTTTTTGTATCTAGGGATGTAGTACATAGAATACGCAACAATGTGTACAAAGTAATGTATAAGCTATTCCTCCATATATTAGACATAGACGATGATTATATTGTTTAAAATAGCTTGCATTACTGAATTTTGCATGTAGATCGGAAGACCGTTCTACAAGTAGGACTATTGTATGGAATACATCCATTTGATATCTTGAAATTCGGATAATACAAATTTGCATTTCACACCAAAAAAAAAAAAAAAAGACAAGGATTTTTCTTCCATCTTTTTCGACTATAAATACATATGCCCTATGCTTGGAAGAAAACCTTCAACCATAGCTAGTTTCTTATATATCTATCTTCCAAACTTAGTTCCGATAGATAATCTCTTTTTCTTACTAATTGTCTCCAATTTTTACTGGTTAAATGGAGAGACAACTATCTTCTCTTCTCCCAATGCAGCCCCCGACTTACGGGAACCTGATCACCATTCTTAGCATTGATGGAGGTGGCATTAGGGGTCTCATTCCGGCAACGATTCTTGAATTTCTTGAATCTCAGCTTCAGGTAAACTCTTTCCTTACTATAAGTCGGTCCACTATCCATTGGGCAACGATCCATCATGTTAGTATGATGGTTTAAAATGTTATGGTCATATCTAGCACATGATGCAAATATTGTAAGTTCGATGAATTATGTATTAACGAATCTCATGCAGAGAGAATGGCTGAATCGCTTTGCGATGTCTTATTTTATGTAATAACAAATACTTGTCATTATTTATGCGCGAAGTTGTTGTTGTGTAGGAGTTGGATGGAGAGGATGCAAGAATTGCAGATTATTTTGATGTGATTGCTGGAACAAGCACAGGAGGCTTGGTCACAGCTATGTTAGCCGCCCCTGATAAAAATAATCGACCCCTTTATGCTGCTAAAGATATCGGGCCTTTTTACCTTGAGCACGGTCCTAAGATTTTTCCGCACAAAGGGTAATTTGTTTCACACCAAAGCATAATATATAGTCTCTTTACAAACATGTACCTCCCATATAACTCCTATTGCAAAGTAATACAATCAAATTCGGCCGATTATACATGAATATTTAGACATAAGGATCCCAATCCCAGAAGAAATACAATCAAATTCGGTTGAAACTTGGGCTTACATGAGGTGAGACTCATATCCACTCAAAACCTTAAGGTAATGTGTGTTGGTACCTCATCCTTATATAACTCATCTCAAAGTGTCCGATGTAGGACAATATTGTCAAGACCCGTGCTTACGTGACAACGGGCTTGACATACATACGTGACTTAGAACCCGACCTCAATCACAAACTAAAAGCAATGCATGAACTTATGGACTTGGGTGAGAGAATACAATAAATGGCCAATCATATGTTAGGGAAGGTGTAAGTCCACATTTTAAACTGTCTTTGATACCATGTCAGAACTTGGGTTTACATAAGGTAGGGCCTATATCTGTTCAAAATCTTAAGACAACGGGTGGTAGTATCTCATCCTCATATAATCCATATATTTTATCTCAAAATGTTCGTTCTGGTACAATATTGTCAACAATTCAACCGTTTATGCATGAATATATCTTATGGTTGCAGTTGTAGGGGCATGTTTGCAGCAATACGAAATGTTTTCAAAACTCTTGAAGGGCCTAAGTATGATGGGAAGTATCTCCATTCTGTGATAAAGGAGAAACTAGGTGAAACTCGCATGCATGATACGGTGACCAACGTTGTTATTCCAACTTTTGACATCAGGATTTTGCAGCCCGTTGTTTTCTCAACCTTCGAGGTTTACTTCAGTCCTCCCCTCGTTCTATTTTTCTATGAAAAATTAAAATGAATAATAATATTATACATATACATGCATTGCAAATTGTGTGATGGAGATTGAGCAACCAGGAAATATTCCATTAGTCGGTTTGATTTTTTTACACGCGTTTCATTAAAGTTATAGTCCATATTTCATTAATTTTTTTTAAACTTTTCCACCATGAGAACGAAAAAAAACTGTTACAGAAAAAATGACACTATTGAAAAATCAAATATTCTCATATTAAAGAGTGCAGAGCGTGTTACGGTGATTCAAAATGAATATATTGAATATTTTATAGTTTCTATGTTAATAATTTGTAATTGTCTCATTAAATGTTTATCATTCAATTTCCTCCACTATTACCTCCTTAATTTATCCAGAAAATAAATGAATCACTCAGTGTATTTAACAGGGGTTGTGTGTTTTTTTTCTCCTAAATATCAAAAGGAATTCGGTGACGCGGAAGGAGGGGAGCGTTTTACACGCGGCCAATCAAGGGCAACACGTGACCTCTTGTGAAAAGAAAAAAAAAAGTTGTCCAAATCAAACACGTGTCTTCCCTGATTGGTCGCATGTAAAACGTCATCTTCTCTCCAACCCTTCCCCCTAAATATTGCTTTAAGGTTTGAAAATGGAGTGACTGACTTAATGAGGTGATACTGACGCAGGCCAAAGAAAACCATAACCTTAATGCTCGTATATGTGACGTAAGCATCAGCACCTCCGCTGCCCCAACTTATCTGCCAGCGTATTACTTCACCACCCAGGACGATACCGGAAATGTTCGAGAATTCAATCTTATTGATGGTGGTGTTGCTGCAAATAACCCTGTATTTCATTCCTCACACTTTCTTTTTTATTTTATTGTCGATTTAACAATATTTGTTTACCTCCCATTTCAAATTGAGTAAATTGACTTTGGAATATGATAGAATAAAACAAATGAATAAATAAATTGGTTGCGCTTCTTATATTGTAAAGTAGCAGTTGATAGACACAGCTTGTCGTAATTTTCATTATGCGTCATCGGAAAACAATCTGTATGTTTCTAACAAATAGGTATGGTTTCGTACATCCGAACCCTTCATACCCGTCATATACGAAAATCTCTAAGGCAATGGGGTAATGTTGTTGTTGTATTTGTTTAGGAGAGTTGGTAGGAAGTTAGAAGAAAGGTAAAAGAAAAATACACAACTCACCGATCAATGATTAATTTTTCTTTTTTGAAGAAAAAATGATTAGTTATTATCCAACAAACTTTGTGGGATTACTGAATAATGTATTATTGACTTGATTGGCTTTTTTCAAATATTGACAACATTGCTTATAATATTGTGCTTACAGGCTTTAGTGGCAGTCAGCCAAATAACCAAACAGATCTACCAAGGGAATCCAGACTTCTTCCCGATCAAGCCTAACGATTATGGTCGGTTTTTAGTGATATCTCTAGGGACAGGCTCGGCTAAGTTGGAGCACAAATACAACTCAAAATCCGCAGCTGAATGGGGACTTCTAGGATGGTTACTCAACCAAGACTCTACACCTTTGGTTGATATATTTTCTCAAGCCACTTCAGATATGGTTGACTTACATCTCGCAGTGTTCTTTCAGGCTCTTCACAGTGAGAAAAATTACCTCAGAATACAAGTAAGCCCTTCGTAATTCGTATTTTAATTACCCTAGTTGCAAGGGGTTGACTTTTTGGGGAAACATTTCGTGAATGAAAGTTTCTATTTGAAAAAAAAAATTAATATAACCATCTAAAATATGTAAACCATAAGGTACATGAGCTATCGAGATGAGATAGGAGTCACTCCCAACGCTGCCTTCACATTGGAAGACCAATATGCCTTTATTTTTTTACGTCATTCTTTGAAGTAGTAAGGTGACAATTATGTATGCACTAATTGTGGCTTCTGAAATTATTTATTTTTTATAGATTTTGATGTCGTTGGAATATAATAGGTATGATTGATTGTAACTGAAGACTTCCTTTTCTATTATTTCAAATGTCAGGAGGATTCGCTAACGGGGGATATGGCTTCGGTTGATCTTTCAACCGACGAGAATTTGAACAACCTTGTGGAATGTGGCAAAAAACTACTTAAAAAACCGGTTTCCAGGGCTAATTTGTACACAGGTGCATATGAGCCTTTACACAATGGTGGCACCAATGAGGAGGCCCTAAAAAGGTACCCATTTTTTTTTCCAAGGTGCCCACTTGAAACTTATAACAATTTTTTTTTCATACCTTTTTGACGTGACATTTTTTTTTATTGTTCTTTTTTCACATTTAGATTCGCGAAGCTGCTTTCGGATGAACGAAAACTGCGAGAGACAAAGTCACCTCTAACAAGCAAACAAACCAAGCTTCCAGCCCTTTCTTAGATTATGTATCAATTTGTTTAGAAAAATCTTTATAAGTTGAAGTTTGGGGGGCTCTCCCCCCCCCCCCCCCCCCCCC
>AP025050.1:1727254-1780232 GCA_036186865.1 Eustoma russellianum | reverse complement strand
CCCCCCCCCCCCCCTCCTCCTATTTTTTTTCTTCCAGTTTCTTGAGGTTCTTGAACTTCAATATATTGAAAAAGAGATGATTGACAACTCTAAAAGCAAGCCTCATATGTTGAGAAAGATGAAGATCAGCTGCAGCGTAACAAAGAGAATGAGAGAACACGTGAGGAAGAAAGCAAGCATGAAAAAGGAAAACAGAGACTTGAGAATATGCAGAAGGATAAATGGCGGGAAGCAGTAAGGGTGAAATAGGAAGTCCATATTGTGTAGATGTTTTTGTACCATGGTTAATTTGTTCTTGTACCATAGTTAGGTAGTTAGAATTATAGTTAAGTTTACTTGTGGTTGAGGAAAAGTTTTGTATATAGTTGACAGCATGATCAATGAGAAAACAGAGAAAATCTATCCGGAAATATTCCATTGCAAAGCTAGTTTCGTCATCATCTTTTTCCTGCAGAGCTAGCTATTTTTTTTTCATTTTTCAGTTTCGTCAAAGCTTGAAGTTGCAGCAATCAACTTCTTCAAGCTAGTATTCTTGCTCGTTGTTTGATTATTTACATCATATGCTTGATCAAGATCAGACTCCCTTCGCTCTTCAAGCTCCCCCTTATTTATGAGGTGTTTGCTAACACTATTAAGTACTTATTCTTAAAAGTTTATGTGATAATTAAATAATTAGTGTTTGATAATGGTTTAAGACATCACTTAATTGGATAAGCATGACTGAATTGTTAGAAAATATGGTAGAATAGAAGTGAACCAAACAAGAAAACGATCAAAATGAAGCCGAGACGAGTTTAAAGCTAACCTTGTCCTTAAACAATTTAGTCTCTACCAATGAGCAAGGTAGACAATAAGATTAATGCTTTCCAAGATATAACGGCTTGTTATTTTTAGTTTGCTCTACTAGAGAGAGGTTGAACTTGTTGTAGAAGAGATTGGTAATGGAGAAGAAGAGATGGAGAAGACAAAATTGCTGAAAATCTGCAAGTTTTGCAAGACTTCTTGTGTATATTGTAAAATACCAAGGTATACTATATATAGACCTTGGGTTGTGTTAAAGACTCCTTTAGAAAATCATTTCAGCTGCTTTTGACACCTCCAAGTTAGTTGCTAGCCGTTCAAAGGTGAAGTGAGATGAACATTGAACCAAGAGTTGCAATTTCAAAATAAAAAGTTCTGACTGTTGGTACATCGATCGATCAATGTCATCGATCGATGTCGGACATAAACTTTCAGCTTTGCATCCTGCCAACATAGATCGATCGATCTATCGATCGATGTGATCGATCTATGTCTGACAGAAAGTTTTCATCATTGCATCCACACCACATCGATCGATCGATGTCTTCCACATCGATCGATCGATGTCTTCCACATCGATCGATCGATGTGATCGATCTATGTCCAACAAAACACCAACTTTATCTCAGCTTTCACTTGGTTTGATTCAGCCTACACATGAATCAATCTAAGTGACATTTTTCAAGTTCAAAGTGTTCAAACCATCTTTCAATCTCCCAAACAACATCAAACAAATTTTTATATAAATTTGAAGTATATTTTAAAGTAGTTTAACTTACTTTTCCAACATCAATTATACGTCAAATTCCTTTACAAAATTTCAGCAACGTGGGGACGCTTATCACTGAACACTTTTAATGAAAATGAGATCATTTTATTCATACCAAACAACAATTGTGCATCTATTACAAAACACTATTCAACTAACTAATTATAGTACATCAATCATCTCCATAACATGCCATGCAAGCCTAATGTTTCTCGCTCTTTCGTAGATCCGTCGCACTACAGCACTGCCCTCCGGTATAGTGAAGCCATCCTCAAACAGACACCTGTTTCTTAGTGTCCAAATCTCATGGATTCCTTCCCGAAAGATATACATCCAGCTGTCTTCCACTCCTTCATGCCCAAATGATCCTGCTAGATTTATATCAATCCATCAAAATGTGCACCATGCATTTCGTCTAATCGAATCATCCATATTTTATCCATATTTTTATCACTTTGAAAACAGACTTCTTCCTGAAGTTAAAAAAAAAACAACAACAACAACAATTTGTTCTTTCATTTGTTCGTGGGCTTGATTACTAATTCATCGCTTTAATATATTTCAAAAAATTAGTTTAATTAAGCATAATCTTAAAAAAAAGACAATTTTTTTTGTAGTGACCATTTTGATTTAGTCAGGTAAAAAATGTATAGTAAGTGAGATCCTGCCCTTTATTTTCTTGAACATACTGGTTTGTCTTGAGTTTTATAGGCCATGGGCCACCATAAAATTAATAGACAACCAACACAATAGGAAGTGAGATCCAGCCATTTATGACGCCAAAGTCCAGACTATCACCAATCAACACCAAGACTTTCGATCATTTACATTTATGTCGGCAAAATTCAATTGCTTATTTTCAATTTCATATAGGAAAGGAATTCTACTAAATGTTACTACGCTAGTACGTCTCTTTTGACCTATATTGTACCGTTCCTTTTCATTCATCAATTAGTCGAATTCCTATTCAAGAAATGGACAACAATTAAATAAATTAAGAAATAGTGATGGATAGTATATGTAGGAAGATACACTAATGCATCACTTTATTTATTACATGATCTCAGAATATTATTTTACAACCAGATTAACTAGCAAATAAATAAATAAATATTAGTATCCGTCTTCATCTGCTTGAAACTAGCGTTGACCATTCTACTAGCCCAAGTCTCTAAACTTGTTGCGATTTGCGCTTTCCAGATAGGCGGCGACCACTTGGAGATCGAATGTCACGAAGACGCTTCTCATTTGAAAGCGTTTGAGCCAATTTTTTGAGAGCCTCTTCATTTGTACCTTGATTCAGAGATTGATATTCACCGGTTTGTATATTCACCCTCGAAACAGGTTTCTTCAATAGCTTCTCCCCAGCTTCTACCAGACCTTCCAAGTTTTCTTTTGTTGAAATATCCACTGAAGCCAATGCCCCACTTAATGTGTCATCCTGAAAACCATATAGTATATTACTTAATACTTATCCAATTTTTTTATGATAATATAGTTATATAAACGCACTATGATTATAACTTATAGGTAAACATATAATTGAATCCCATTTCAGAGTGACATTTGAAAAATATGGAAAGGGGTGGGGAAGGAGTTGTTACCTGGATTCGAAGGTAATTTTCTTCAGACTGAAAGGTTTGAAAAAGGGTGGAAAGGTGAAAGTCGACCATGTCACTGCTAGCATGAGTAAACACATCTATTAATGGAGTGGAGCCTTCGTTCATCAACCAACCTAAAATTCCCCAGCTGGCTGCGTCTGCTGCCTTATATTTCTGCTCTATTTTTGCAGTCCCGGTTCCAAGAGATAGAACAATAAACCGATTGTATTCTGTCGGGCGCATGGGAAAGAAGTTCGCGTTCCCTCTGCATACTTCCTTGGTCACTTGGTTGATAGCCACCAAAGCCTGAAACCCAAAACACTTTGCCTATAAGAAATACTTTTAAGACGTTTGAAAAATGAGAGTAGGCTTATATTTTGAGGCATGGTGGTATTATATATCATTATACACAAATACGTTTGTGACATAAAATAGTTAACAACAAGAAGGCGAGTAAAGGACACATACCGGATTGTTTGCTGCAACACCACCGTCGATCAGATTAAATCGCCTGACAGAGCCGTCATCTGATACTCGTGTTTCAAAGTAATGAGCAGGAAGATAAGTCGGCGCTGCGGAAGTCCCAATGCATATATCTGAAAGTAAAGCGTCCATGCTTGGATGCTGCTTCAGCTGAATGTTAGAGAAAAGAAGTTTATTTACAACTTAAATTTGATACAGGAGAAAGTGTCTAATGGCCAAAAACAAGTGGACGAACCTCAAAGTTTGAGAAGACAATGGGCTGTAATAACTTGATGTCAAAAGTAGGAATGACAACATCAGTCAACGTCTGATGTAACCTCGTCTCTCCTAATTTCTCCTTAAGCAGATGATGGAGGTAAAGTCCGTCATACTTAGGTCCTGCCACTGCCTTCACTATTTTAGCAGCTTGTCCTAGTGGATTGTAGCTGTAAATCATTCAAAAATCATTCTCAATAGTATGTCGATTTTACCATATAGATTGTTCATTGGATAACAGTATAATATATACAAATGTTCATAATTCTTATAGGAGGGATACAAACTTATACAAGATTTATATAATATAGTACCTGTCCTGAGGAAAGATTTTGGGGCCATGTTCAAGGTAGAAGTCTTTGATATCTTTGGCATCGAATAAAGGGCGGCTGTCATCATTTGGTGTTGTAAGCATTGCTGTCACAAGACCTCCGGTACTTGTTCCGGCAACCACATCAAAGTAGTCGGCCAGTCGGGCCTCCTCTCCGTCCAATTTCTAAACCATAGCCAAACACAATAATTGATTATCAATCTGAAAAATTATACGCAAACTCAAAGGCTTTCACTTCCTTTGCTTTTAAAACTTCACTTTCTCCACAATAAAAAATGGAGAGTTTATTGAAACATGCATGAAACACTATAAACAAGTTTTATCTAACATCATGAAAATGATGAGTATCATACCTGAAGCTCGGATTCCAAAAACCCAAGAATTACTGCCGGGATTATTCCTCTAATTCCTCCACCATCAATGCTAAGAATCGTGACGCTGTTTCCATAGGTAGGAGGCTGCAAAAACGACCTTGTTCTCTCCATCTTAAGGTAATGAAGTATTTTCAATAGAAAAGGGAATTTAAACCAAGAAAAGAGGAAGGGATGCGATGTGTATTTGGCTGATTTACAACTGAAGATGAATATGTAATTGATGGTTGCATGAGCTTACGATAGGATAGTATTTATAGAGGTATCATTTGTTATAAATTTTAGCATTTGAGATTACGCACGGAAAATTCAACTCGTGTGATTTGTTGACCTTAATCACGGGTTGGACCGGTTCTAATTAGAAGAAAATAATAAAGGTTGGAAAAAAGATACACTTGATTATGTTGGTCAGTAGTCTTATCCGAAAGAGTAAAGAAACATTAAATTATCACAAGTGGAGTGATTTATATTATTATTGTTATTAATGATAGAGCGACAGGATGTGCAAAAATTTGGTATGCGGGTAAAAAGTCGAACCTTCTTGTTTCCGTATGCGAGAGGGAATGTACTGCATAATTTATAATAGTTATATCTTATTGCATTTCATTATCAGATTGCGATGCATGCTGTAAATTCCACATGGTCACCATGGCTGCGTAATGTTGAATGATGAGTCACAACTTTTGTCTTGATGGTTAGTAGGTGTTTCCGATGCACTGGTGTCTTGCGTTTCCTCAAGGTCTAGAGAGGTGTCGGATCACTTCGTGATCTGATATATGCAACCTTATCCTATACTTTTTGTAAGAAATTGTTTTTGCAGCTTGAATTAATTATCCTCATGTTAGTTTCTAATATATTTTCTGACATTGTCAGAATTAAGATTTTAACATATATAAGTTTGATCGAATAAGTGCTCACTAACTCGTGCCAGATATGGTATGATACATGGTATTTAAGAATAATAATAGTAAAGCAACTGAATGAGGGATTGGTGCAATAAAGGAAAGAAGAGAGAGTATATACATAAAAAAGGATGATGGTATTCCAATTTTGGCATCTTAAAGCTTAACGGATTGTTAAAAATTTTGAAGATGGCCGGGACAAAAACAAACAGACAAACATGTTGGGGGATTAATTGCGGAACAGTGGAGACAACCATGATGATAAATACAAGAACGCACAAATGTAAATGATAAATACAAGAACGCACAAAAGTAACGAACAATGATCTAAGAAAACAATAAACGAAGAACACAAGATTTAATGTAGGAAAACCCTTAAGGGGAATAAAAATCTACGGCAGCGGTAAGCCAAAAAAATTACTAACACCAATTTGAGATCTTGGTTATAACAAGGCACCATCTAATCAGGGGATTTTATGGGAGTAAAAGGATTAGCATGAATTATGGAGTTTTTCTTTTACACCGCTATCATACCAAAAAAAAAAGGACTCTACCTGATATTCCTTATAGAAAAGATAAGTATGAAAATTTCTATCCAAAGCAGGATTCTCATCAATCAAATCTCTAATCAAGGAATATTCCATCCCGTAACTTTCTGGGGTATTGCCGAGCTGAGATCAACACTGTGTCGTTCAGCTCTGCTCGGCATAGTTCCTGTCCAGCTCAAAAGATTTGCTTGGTAGTGGCTAACAATTTCGGCCTTTGAGTTCGGCCTCTTGAGCTCGGCCTCACTTCAGCTCGGCTTCAGTTCCAGAAAACTTAACAAAACAAACATATAATTAAGTAAGGGTTCATTTATTTAGTTCGTTATTTTTGTCTTTCATAGATTGGTTTACCATAACCATATGGAAATGTGAAAACAAAATTATATATATAAAAAAAAAGCATTTTCCTTGACTGGTAAAGAGCATTTTCTTAGAAGTATCAGCCAAGCAAGTTGAGTCTGATAATTAATTATGGTTGAGCCGCCGGCTTATAGCCACTATTGCCACTTAAAGATGATCGTTCTATGCAAGCAACTGCCAAAAATCAAATGTTGAATTATGGTCCAACAAGGGAGAAGGAAAATCAAAGGTTGGAACGGTCATCATTGTCCCCTCCTGTAAGGAATCGCCAACGTTGAGGATAAGAGAAATTACTAGAAATTACATTACTATTTATCTCATGTGACTTGTATCCATCTTTTCTCCTCTTCAGTATATTGTCTGAATTTCAAATTGATCAAGAAATATCTAGTGATTAGTGTGATCAGAAAAAACTTAATTACGTCTTAGAGAATTATATGCCTACACGATATATGTTGAAACTTGGATTTACATGAGGCGAGTCTCATATCCACTCAAAACCTTAAGGCAATATGTGGTGGTACCTCATCCTCATATAACACATGCATTTTATTTCAAAATGACCGATGTGTGACAATATTCTAAACATCCGCCCTCATGTGGCAACGTGGCTTGACATACACAAGCGCCTTATAACCGTCTTCAATCACAAACCACAAACCAGACTTGAACATCTGTGCAACGTGGCTTCACATACACACGCGTCTTAGAACCCGCCCTCAATTACAAACCACAAGCCACACATGAACATCTGGGCAATCACACACAAACCAAAAGCCACACATGAACATCTAGGGCAATCACAAACCACAAGCCACACACGAACATCTGGGTTTTGGTGAGGAGAGACAATAAATGGCTAACATGTGCCACACATGAACATCTGGTCAATCACAAACTCCAAGCCACATATGAACATCTGGGCTTGGGTGAGGAGAGACAATAAATGGCTAATCATGAGTCAGACAAGCTGTGAGTGCACATTTTAAACTCGCTCTGATACAATGTTAAAACTTGGGCTTACATGAGGTGAGACACATATCCACTCAAAACCTTAAGTTCATTTGTAGTGTTATCTCGTCTTTATATAACCCATGCATTTTATTTAAAAGTGTCCGATATGAGACAATATTCTCAACAATATCTCTTTCGTTAGGGTCAATGTTAGTTTTTAAACAAGGGGTGACAAATAACGTTTTCTTTAACAATCCGAGACATTTATACATCTTTCAGAATACTTGTGAATAAACCTACTGGCATGAAAACGTTTACCTTGAACATAAATACGTAAAAGCACAACGTTTTAAGGGCGTAAAGACAAATGTTTGTAGACAAAGGCTTCTACATCTTCAGTATAAAGACAAATAAATCTTTAAACATGAACGTAGGACTTGACCATGAAAAGACACATATATAATATAATTGAAATTAGAGACAGAAAACAAATGCTCTTCTTTTTTTTGCGGGAAAAAAAAATACTCCTTACTCCTCAGAAGTATAAATCAGTGAACAAACAAGTGATCAAAAGTTCAAGTTTTCACAGGATTAGGTTCGTTGGTAAAATGATTAGGTTCTCCCGTTTTTTCTTCTTTTCATATATCACATACATATCGTTATGCATTTATATCTTCTTCCAAATATTGTTGCTATAATGACCCTCCAAATTTAGCTTCTATAATAGCCTCTCCTATATGGATTAAATTGAAAAACATATTTCTTGTCCAAAACTAGATGTGTTAAGTGAATCGAACCGTTCGAGTTTAATTCATATTTGATTCGAGTTCGCTCGTTAATTTTACTTAAACGAGCCGGGTTAGAACCAATTAAATTTGTTCATTAAAATGAACCAAACTGTTCGCGAACTATTTGACTCGTTTAATGAGTTATAGTGTTTTCGAGTCAAATTCGAACAAATTTCGAAGCTCGTTACAACAAACGAGTCGAACCAAACAGTTTGTTTAACTAAACAAATTCGAATTCGAAAACATAGTATTTGATTCGGCTCAGTTCGTTAATACACCTATTGAAAACATAATGCAGGAACAACCCTAGCACCAATCTTCTACCCTGATTCAAAGCATGTATGTCTATCTAGTAAGTAGGTACAAACACATATTGACAGAAAATGGAAAACTATGAGCCTGGATTTACACAACAGGAGTCCATTTCGCATCAGAAAATAAAAGTAACAACATCAATTTTATTCTTTGACAAATATTTAAAAATAAATTTTGCATCCGAAAATAAAGGTAACAACACCAATTTTATTCTTCGACAAATATTTAAAAATAAAAAGAGAAAATATTAAAGATTTTATGTTCCATCGAGAACATCAATTTTAATTTTTTTTTTGTCAAAGGTCTTTATGAGTTCATGACTTGTTAATCTTGGGTTTTGTCCCATGGCCAGGGGGAGATCCACTGTCACGTAGCCGCTTCTCATCCGACAATGTCTTTGCCAACCTACGCATAATACAAATATGAAAAATTATGGTTGGAGCAAATTCCAGATTTGTCCAAAAGACCAGGAATAAAGATACCTCTTAAGGGCCTCCTCGTTTGTTCCCTTATCCAAAGGTTCAAAAGCCCCGGTTTGCAAATTCACCATAGAAATTGGACTTTTGAGCAATTTCTCTCCAACTGTCACTAGGCCCTCCATGTTTTCTTTCGTCGGTAAATCTACGGAAGCCAAATTCCCGGTCAACGAGTCAACCTATTTTAGTGTTCCAGGGTGAAATTCAAAATTAGAAGTATAAGATTAGGCTCTAGGACTACGAAATTTGCATGGGAGACAAATGTTTGTAACATATGTATTTAAAGCAGCAACTCACGATTTTCATATATATAGATATAGACTCAAAAAAAAATACTGTCTCCTCTCCGTTTTCTAGAAGCTTTTCAATTAAGTTTATCAAATGGGAGTTTTCATTTGGTTTATATGTTTTCTCGTTTTGTCCTCTTTACCTTTTTCAAGTTTTCTCATACATTTAGGTTATTGAGGTCATCATTATGAATATTTTTTAGAAGAAAAAAATGCATAAAACATCTGAAGAATAAAGAATATACAGAATAGTGACTAAAAGTACCAACAAAATCGGAAGTGTACAGAGAAAAGTGAATGTGTGTTTTCATTTACTAAATAGGAAATATATAAATTGAACGTCTATTCTCATTCAGTGAATTGAATTTGCAGAATCCTCGTCTTTCCTCCCTAAATGAACTTTATTTTTGAAATGCAAATTTGTATTACCCGAATATCAAGACATCAAAGGGATGTATCTCATACAATAGCGCTATGTGTAGAATGGCGTGTCGATCTACATGCACTAGTCAATAATGTAAGCTATTTTCAACAATAGAAGCATCGCCTTTGTCTAAAATATGAGGGAAGAACTTGTACATTACTCTTTACCGTAAATGAACTTTGGCTCACTGATTTGAAGGAATATCTATTATATTAGATAAACCATATCTTTTTTTGGGTGAAATGCAAATTTGTATTACCCGAATGTCAAGACATCAAAGGGATGTACCCGATGCAATAGCCCTACTTGTAGAACGGCATGCCGATCTACATGCACAATTTAGTAATGTAAATTATAGTACTAAATCATATCTTTTTTTTGGGTGGAATGCAAATTTGTGTTACCCGAATGTAAAGACATCAAATAGATGTATCACATACAATAGCCCTACTTGTAGAACGACATGCCGATCTACATAAACAATTTAGTAGTGTAAGATATTTTAGACTATATTAGATAAACCATATCTACTACCAAGTAGTAAGGTGTGACTCAAGTAGCCAGAAGGGACACCCATGCCAAAAAGTCTTGGATTTAAATCTTTGCAACTTCCCATTTTACAGTGGTCTAATTATTTACTTGACATGTTTCCTACCATACATCTCTACAATGTTGTGACAGATCTTTTTCTATAGTGGTTTATTAACATACTTGGCACATATTATATCATATCTATCTGCTACATTATGACATGTATTATATCATGTATTAAAATTTAATAATAGCGCCTGTTAATATGAGAAGAAATTACTGATGCAACATGTTAAAAAAAAAAAAAAAAAGTGATGCTAGTACGAGGACTTGAACCTGGACTCGAAGGTAATTTTCTTTGGATTGAAGGATTTGAAAAATAGTGGAAAGGTGAAAGTCGACCATGTCGCTGCTAGCATACATTAACACATCAAAAACTGGGGTGGACCTGCCGTTGACTAGCCATTGGAGAAGACCCCAGGTAGCGGCGTCTTTGGCGTTATATTTTTCTTCCGCCTTTGAAGAACCGGTTCCAAGTGACAGAACTATAAACCTACCATATTCAGTAGGCTGCACCGGAAACAATTTTGCTGCACCTGCACGGCTTATCTCTCTAGTTGCTTCGCTAATAGCCACCAAAGCCTGTGGTCGGATGATGAATTAGAGGATATTGTAATACCTCGGAAAGAAAAGAAGGAAAGACATGTTATATAGATATAGTTATAAACTATTAATATGAAATTAATCATTTAATGTTATCCACACCCCATAGTAACATCGTAGACCTAATTAAGTTACGTGTAGTTTCAAATATAAATTTGACGTCCTAAACCATTCAAATTTTTGAGAGGTTGGATGATGCATCCAACCTTTAAAGACATCCTTAGGATTGTCTGGCTTGAGCAGGCAAATGGAAACCCGCTGCAAATCCTTGCCACTAAGCTCAAAAAACTCAAGGCTCCATTAAAATCTCTAAATAAAGAAAAGTTTGGAAGTATATCACAAAGAGTAGTGTTAGCAAAAAGCCTCCTTGAAGAAACACAAATGAAAGCCATCCAAGAACCTCACGATCCTCAGTTGCAAATAGAAGAAAGAAACTGTCTTGAGGAGTACACCAGGTTAATAGCCTTTGAAGAGTCATTCTTCAAGGAAAAATCAAGAATTAAATGGATAAAAGAAGGTGACAAAAACACTAAATTCTTCCATAGGACATTTAAGGTTCACAATACTAGAAACAAGATAATTAGACTAGTAAACGAGGCGGGGAACATTATTGAAGACTACTCAATGATCGAAGAAGAAGCCACAGGCTACTTTGAAAAACTTTTCACTGAACCAATCCCGTCAACCCAACCTGACCAATTATGGTCGGGCTTGACCTTGACGGAAGAGCAAGCACATGGCCTCATCCGGCCTGTGACGAGACAGGAAATCAAGGAGGCTTTATTTTCAATAAACTCAAATAGTGTCCCAGGTCCTGATGGATACTCTGCTGCCTTCTTTAAGGATAACTGGGAAACTATTGGTATGGATTTCATGAATGCAGTTGAATACTTTTTCACCAAAAATTACATGTACTATCCCATAAATGCAACATCCATCTCTCTTATCCCCAAAGTTGAGAATCCTACCAAAATGAAAGACTTTCGACCAATTTCTTGTTGCAATGTCACATATAAAGTTATCACTAAAATTCTATCAAGTAGGCTTAAACCTCTACTACCTTTCCTAATAAGTGACAACAAGTCGGCCTTCGTAAAAGGTAGGACAATTCAAAGCAACATATTACTAGTACATGAATTAGTGAAAAATTACAAGTGCTCAAGTGGACCAAAAGGTGTGCCACTAAGGTTGACATTATGAAAGCTTTTGATACACTTAAATGGCAATATCTTCTGCTCATTCTCAAGCTAATGCATTTTCCACCCGTCTTTGTTAAGTGGGTGGAGCTGTGCATTACTACAGCCACTTTCTCGGTTAACCTCAATGGATCTCTCACTGGTCACTTCTCGGCTACCAGGGGGCTCAGACAAGGGGATCCGCTTTTTCCTTGCCTTTTCATCCTAGTAATGGAAGGACTCACTCAATTGTTGAAAAACCAAATTTCATGCAACCAATTCTCATTTCATCTCAAATGTGAAAGGCAAAAAAATCATTTCACTTGCCTTTGCAGATGATTTGTTTATTTTCTCTAAGGCGGACATCCACTCAATCACTGTAATAAAAAACATACTGGAAAATTTTCAAAAGCTCTCTGGGCTTGAACCCAACTTGCAAAAAAGCATGATTTTTACTTCAGGCATTAACTCCCAAATGCAGACTGAAATTGCAAATATCCTAGGAATGCAAATTGGCTCCCTCCCCATTAGGTACTTAGGAGTTCCATTGACAGTAGGCAAGCTATCCTGCACAGATTGCTCGCCTCTTCTTGATAGATTGTCAGCACGAGTGACCAGTTGGGCAAATAAAACCTTATCCTATGGTGGCAAGGTTTGCCTCATTAACTCCGTGCTAACTGCCATTTGTCGTTACTGGACTGCTTCTTTATTCTTGCCAAGGAAAATTATCAAAGAAATCGAAAAAATCCTTAAAAGCTTCCTATGGGGAAGTTCCAGAAAAGCAAAGATAAAATGGTCTTCTGTGTGTCAACCAAAAGATAGGGGAGGATTAGACATTAATGACTTACACATCACAAATAACGCCTATTTAATGAAAAACATTTGGGACATTTGCCTAGGTAAAGAGTGCCTTTGGGTCAAGTGGATTCACACAGAGATATTGAAAGGCAGATCTATCTGGGAAGTAAAACCTAAACCATCAGATTCATGGATTTGGAGGAAGATGCTAGGTGTTAGGAGCAGCTACGAGGAGAATGTTCGAAAAGTTATAGGCAATAGTGCAACCACCTTCTTTTGGAGTGACCCTTGGCATCCTTGGGGTATTCTAGGTACTAAACACTCAAACTTGAAAAGAAAGCTGCACGTTCCAGAAAATGCAAGAGTGTCCTTAGTCCTAGCCAATAATGTCTGGAGAATCCCATTTGGAAGAGGTTGGGATGATGAGGTTAGGAGATTCAGTATGGATTGTAATCAAGTGAGAAGAAAACATGGGGTGGATGAATGGTGCTGGCTCCCAAACAATAAGTTCTCTCTCAAAGATGCAGTAAAAGCAGTCCAAGTTCAACAACCCTTAGTTCCCTGGAGGTCAGTCGTCTGGGGTAACCACTCTATTCTACGGTATGCGGTAATCCTATGGATTGCATGTTGGAATAGAATGAATACACTAGACAAACTCCATGACTGGGGTCTGGTTGCTTCAAATCTCTGTGTCCTGTGCAATAGGGCTATTGAGACTCGGGATCACCTATTCTTTCAATGTCATTTCTCTGCCCTAGTTTGGAAATCTATCCTCCAGCAGATTAATTCAACCTTTGGAGGTAGAAACTGGCAGGATATTTTAGAGGCTTGCAAGGCGAACAACTTTTGGCAGTCAAAGCTGCAAAAGGATCTGGCTTGCCTTGGTTTTGCTGCTACATTGTATCACATTTGGAGAGAAAGAAACAAAAGGATCTTCAATAATGAAAGGAAAGGCATGACCATCATTACAAAGGAAATTCTGGATAGTCTCTCCTTCACGGCAACAAATTGGAGAGGGCACAATGCACTAGATTTAATTGGGAACTGTCACTGGCTTTAAAGCTCTCAGCAAAAATCTTCACCAAAAACAGATCGCCGCACTATACTGTCCAACCTAACAACTGAACTTTCCTTTGCTTTCAATCTCACACTTTCCACTTTATGTTATTCCTTATTCTGGCATTTTTCTTTTATATCCATCTCTGCTGGTTGGTTTTATTTTGCAGGTCAGATTCAGAGAATTCAACATGGTCATCGCCATTTGGATTCACTATACGGGTTCTTCACCGTATTGTTTTGCGGCGCATTGGACTAGATCTACAGAAGAAGGGATTTTCAGGGCATACTTTCTAGTCTGGCACTATATTTGATGAAATGCAATGACACATCTGATTTTGGGGCAGAAGTCTACCAACGAAGATATCTCTTGGGCTAGAATATGACAAGGCTTTCTGTTATTTTGAATTTTGTCACATTTGTCACTATTATAATTTCAGTTTCACAAAATGTACTTAACTTTGTCTTGGTTTTGAAAGTGGTTATACCAAACCACATTTTGCTAAAGGTTGGCACTAGACTAGTGTGTATATTGTAAGCCACCTTTTCTCATTTGGCTGTGATTTCATTTCAAAGTCCAGTCATTAATTCCTCTGTAAATCTGCCGTTTGGCGATTTATGAAAATTTTAATTACAAAAAAAAAGATGTGCGAATTACATAATAAAAAGTTGGTAATGAATGTGTATATCAACATCACTCATTTCTTGTAGAAGATCTTCATTAATTCGTTATGGAAGATCTGAATGGATACTTACAGGATTACTGGCAGCGACGCTGCCATCAATAAGGTTAAATTCTCGAACACTGCCATTGGAGTTGTGGGTTTCAAAGTAATGAGCAGGAAATAAAGCAGGAGCAGCTGAAGTTGCTATACATATATCTGAGAGCAGCCCATCTAGAGTTGGATTATCCTTCAGCTGATACATACAGAACACAAGCTTGTTACAACACCACAACAACATTACCACATTGACTTAGAGACTCTCGTCTAAGAAAGTACGAGGGGTCGGATATATGCCACCATACACATGTGTTACAAACATACAGAGTTTGTTTTTCGATGACCCATAATGAAAATTGCGTCAAGCTGTGTCTGATCGACTGCTACTTCACAATATAAGAAGCGCATCCAATTTAACGTGTCATTTTGTTTTACTACATTATATTCCAAATCAAGGAATAATGTGTCCTTGACTCCATTCAGATTTGTAACTTCCGAGACACGTAACTTTCGTGGTACAACTGTTATATCGAGTGAAATATACAACCAATTTGTGGCGCATGTAACCAGAACAATTCCAAGATTAAATATAGATGTAAAAATTATGTATAAGCAAGTTCTTCTATTGATATCATAGTAGTTCCATAAAACTTTTTTCCAGCTGAAAAATTTTAAATTTATTAGGAGAAGAGATTGATGAACATACAGCAAAGCTGGAGAAGATGGTTGGCTGAAGAAGCTTGATGTCAAAAGTAGGAATGACAACGTTCGTTAATGTCTGGTGAAATCTGGTACTACCGAACATGTCCTTGAGGAGACTATGCAGATATTCTCCGTCATACCTGGGTCCTGCAAGGGTAGTATTAAGTAGCTTTGCAGCTTCGCTGAACAAATCCCTGATGAATGTAGATCTAGTAAGGCAGAGGTACGAGGAAAAAATATAGTACATAACTTTTCTTATGCATATTTTTCATCATAACTATACTATACCAAATCTGTAAAAAAGAATGGAAATAACTGTTATGTTGTGGTGCTACTTCTTAAGAACACGAGAACACGTGTCATCATACTTGTGTGCAATTTGTATATAGAATGATCTATAACTTTTCAATCAAGTCCGTTCTATTGTAAGAAATAAACACTAACATTGATAAAGCAATAACTAAAACATTACTTTTTTATTTGAGTAACTCCTAAAAACTAGTGATTAAATCATTCGGTCAACCAGATCGTGCGAGCTCTTTCGGTCAACTTCAGGTTTGAATATATATTTTGCATGTTTTGGTTTTCTTTTTAATATATTGTTCACTATTTTATATTTCAATGTAACATAAATATATAGCAAACACACAAAATGAAAGTGAAGCATTAAAAAAATGCAATTGAAACTTGACCAAACGAACGGTAAGGTTTCTAATTACGCAACCCTATGTGTACAAATTGGCGAGCGATTTATCTTTTTTAAAACAACTTATTTGGTACACGTGGCATCGTGTAATTAAATGTCTCATATTTTATCTTACTTGAAGTCTCCTCTGATCTGAACCGTAAAACTAGAGTTTCTCTTCGATCAATCCTAGAAAACTCCCTTTCTTTTCAAGTCACGTCAGTAGAAGATCTGGAATTTGATCATGATGTTGCGTGTTAAGCTGGAGAAAATTGCACCATGCAGCCAAGAGGGTTGACGGCAGACAGTCTTCTACTTTTCACTTCCAAGTTAAAAATTCGAAATTCATTTTAAATACGAAACCATTTTATCAACTTTTTTGTAACGTTAACTTTCACGAGTGTTTTCTTTTAACGTACTGTCATTTGGTGTTAGCTTTTTAAAATTTATAATTTCAAAAACACAAGATTTTTAAACAATCATTATAACATGTCAGAACGGTGACAAAAAAAAAATGTAACTCACGCTCATATCTAAATCATGATTTGACGGGTGTTACATTGAAAATCATATCATCATCATCCAGACCCAGTATATCAATGTGTTTTGTGTTCATGAAATATATTCATATTTTGTCAAAGATGTTGACAATTCATATCTAGTTAAGGGAGTTAATCTTGAACTAACATATTAAAGACTTTATCTCTAATATAATTTGTAAAAAAGGTCAAACATATGGATATGATTTGCGATATATGTCTAACATATGAGCATGAAATGTAAACAAAATTGTGTCGCATGTTCACAGATACATACTCAAGAGTTGATTCCGTCAAAGGAATATGCATTACAACATATTGGACATGATATAGGTAAATTTTATGAATACAAAACATATGAATATTTTGTGAAGCTGTCCAAGATTTTGATGCATAACGTAAATTGCTCATAAAATATATCAATCGTTTTATTAGTTAAATCTAATTACAGTCACTAGTAGGTGTGTGTCTGTATAATTGTATGCATATATATATGTATATATGTCACCTCTTTTCCTGAGGGAAAATTTTGGGACCATGTTCCAAGTATAAGTTCTTGACATCTTTGGCAGTCAAAAGAGGGCGGTTATTCTCATTTGGTGCAGTTAACAGGCCTGTCACAATACCCCCGGTGCTTGTGCCGGCGATCACGTCAAAATAGTCGGCGAGTCGTGCATCTTCACCGTCCAGTTTCTGCACCGAACCTCAATTAAACATGTTAGTTCTCATTGCTAAAACATGTTCTAGTTATCCAGCGGAATAAAAATAAGAAACGCTTTTCCAGAACAAACAATTTATAATGGTGTAAAATCATATTTATTTTTCCAGAGCAACCAAAATCATGCTATTAGAAGCTCATATGTCATAGGATCCCCTCACCTATTTTTCCTCACTCCACGCGTCACCGCACGACACGTAGCATCAAGAGGTGGTGGAGCTAGATGAGGGTCATCCGCGTCTAGTCTCACCACCCCACTCTGCTGCCACGTGTCGCGTGGTCATGAGTGGAGTGAGGGGATTGAGAGTGAGGAGATCCCATACCAGCTCATGTAGTTAACGATAGAGATATTCAGTTATAGAAAATAAGGCATATATTTTTCTTATATTTGGTTACTGTATATATTACTATATTTTAGTTTCATAAAAATACAGACATTGAGGGCAAGTTTTAAAGCAACCACTAAGGTTGATGTTTTGTGACCTTGAGATCACGAATTTGAACCGTGGAAACAGTCTTTTGTACAAAAAAAATGTAAGATAAAACTGCGTAAATCAGATCGTGAAGCGATCTGGCTCCTTACTGCACCGGGAACGCTTTTTTAGAATAAAGACATTCTTAGGAGTATTAGATTTGCCAAAAACATATCCGGATGCAGGGCATGGAACTGAAACCTGAAGCTCAGACTCCAAAAACACAAGAATCACAGCAGGGATTATTCCTCTGATTCCCCCACCATCAACACTAAGAATAGTGATGTTCTTTCCATACGAAGGACGCTCTAGAATTGAGTAGGGTTTCTCCATTATAACCGATAACTTAGCTATAAGTAAAGAAGCAAAGATTAAACTGGAAAATCAATAGAAGCAGCTTCTTTTCTTTTTGTTTTGATGCCTATGGCAAATATCGCCTGTTGATGGTTAGGGTATTTATAGAGTATCACCACCAAATCAAGCCATCGAATGAGGTTTTAGAAAAAAAACATCTACCGTGTTATATTTCTGAAGTTGACAAGCTTATTAAGAGAAAATTTACAATTTATTTTTCATTAAACTTATTTGACATTAAAACCGCAGGGAATATTTTGGATTAGGCATAAAAAAGTAGGATAAAGTAAAAAGTAAATAGTGCTACAATATAAAAATGATACATAAGAATTTACATAAAAAAATGTTAATCAGTCCTACGAAGAACTCATATGTATTTTATATATTTGATTAGTTAAAAGATTACTCTTATTTTCATGGTCGTTGTACTGAATCTCCATCAGAATCAATGTTTTGAAAGTCATCAACATTGTCCACGATGAGAACTCAACTAGGTAAAATGACGGTTTTATATAAAAATTTTGTTATCCGTATGAAAGATGATGAGACCACAGTTTACCTGCTTGAATAAGGCAAGACTTTCAAAGTAGTCAATAATGGTCAACTTAAGTCCACCTCGGTCAGTTAACCCGTCAGCCTCGGTTCAGCCTAGGTAAGTCATCCAAGGCAGCTAAAGCAGGATAAAGTCTTATCTCAGTTCTTTGTCGGCTCGGCCAAGTACCTAAGGCAGGTCGGCCCGGTTGTCAGTCTATCAGAAGTATGCAAGGACGGATTGCTCTAGCCAATCAGTTCAGCTCAACTGTCCTTTTTCCTGACTCAATTACCCATGAAGCAGTTCAAATCGGCAAGTATTCGACCCGGTCGAAACATGATCGGAACTACCGCCAGTCTGTTCCGCTCATCCCAGCTCGGCAGATCTCCTTGTTTCTCTTGACCAAACCACACGGGCAACTCAGCTCGTCCACAGTGCGCTTCAGCAGACTAAGCTCGGCCATAGTATGCTAAGCAGAGTCCTGCCATGCAGCAAGTTTGGCCTCTTAGCCCGACACGTGGCGCCACTTGGCCCTCATGCAACCCAATACTGCCAAAAGCGCAGCCACTTATCTCCACATGTCAGCCATGCAAGGGAGAACAACCAGCACAACAAATATCACCTGCTGTGTGGCTATCATGCAAGCCAGAACTGCCATTTAGACCGCCAGGTGTCATCACCACCTCCACTCTGGTACATGCAGCTCTCAGCGTCGACAGCTATAAATAAGAGCTTCATCAATAGAAGTGGAGGGAAGTCTTTTCGGACAAGCCCATTTCGAGCCACTTCAAGTCTAAATGACACATTGGACTTAATAGTCCTCGGCTCGGCCCTAACTGCGCCTCAGCCGACCCACAGACAAGTTTATACAGCCTTTGATTCCTGGATGAACTATATACTAAAATGCCCACAACCGACTTGAGCGTCGGAGTGTTTTCCCCAGGGCATTAACCCTGTGCCTCTAACATTACCTTTCCTTCTCAGGCTCCCGTGACGGACCCTAACAGAGAGTTGATGCCATACCACAAGGATCGTCTCCGATCCACCTGGTGAAAATCCGACTTCATCAACATAAGGGATTAGAATTTAAATAATGACTTATAAAATAATAATATTTGCTATTAAACCATTTAAATTTATAGATAAATTGACGATGGTTAATGTTTCAAAATATAAGGAGAATTTTCTGCAAATCTAGCTTATCATCAGTTATTCACATGTAAAACAACCGAGCACATGTACACAAGATGCCCATGCTTCATTCGATAAGATCATTTTCACTAGTATTTAATTCGTATTAATCATGATGACTGAATTCTTAGTGTATGATCTATAAGTTTTTTATAACTAAACCAAAAGTAAGTAGAGTATGAACATTGAGGCAGATCATAATATAGCTAACTTGATGAAATCAATAACTTGCATTCATTCTTTGATAAATATTCATCAATTAATTATTGACTATTGACCAATATAACAAGGATATCCAAGCACAAGGATCCTCTTGATACCTTGATTTCTCTAGTTAATATTAGTATTTAGCCCAAAAAAGGATATCCATTAAAATAGTCTGATTCAAGGGGAAAAACGGATTTAAAAAGTCGGTACAAGCGATTCCCTAATACAATCAAGTGAAGTATCCCATGTAATTTTTCGAAATAAATATTATTTTCTTTCTCAAATCCTGTCTTAATGAAAGTTAAAAATAAATAAATTTACTACACAATTGTCACTTGGCTATCTTTATACTATTACGTCCATATTGTATGGCTTAAATCTTTCCCCTTGATTTTACCGTAGTATAGATTGCTAAAATACTGAGTGATTGCTCAATTATTTTTCTAAAATTTGCCCTTAAATTCTTGGCAAGGAGCTATTTAATTGCAGGCTTAATTCATGCCATCAGGGGTGATCTAATCTTACATTAAATTAAGGAAGTGCGAGAAATATATTCACTTTTTCATACGCGCACACACATACATAACATACACATATATATACATGTGTGCATACATATATATAGATACATCCATATATATACATACTGTTGAATATTGAAAGAATTTGTATTCATTCAAATTAGTTGAATTTTACAAAGTAGTTTCCCTTTTATAGGGAAGAAATTCTACTTCTAATGACAGTATTTTTCCACTTGGACAGTGGTCACTGTTCATCTACAATAATTTATGATGTCTAAGATAACAGCTAGTTACCTGTTCTATTCAGCTATGTACAGTAAAAAAATCTTATAATATTTACAAAGACTAATTATAGCAGCTCGGCCTTAGCGTTGCTGCATTGCTAGCTTGTACTTCACCTCATCACCTCGGCTCAGCATTTTAACTCTGTTCTATTTTGCATCTCTTCAGCTCTTCTTCACATCAGCCCACTGTCTTCTTCAGTTCAGCTTGTCCTTACTTCTTTAGTTCAGCTTCTCTATTCAGGTTAGCTCGGCTGACTGAATTGGTCGCTTTCTTCCATAAGTCACTTACTTTGTCCAGGTCGGCCTACTTCAGCTCAGCTCGGCATACCTCAGCTGGACTTATTTCTATACGTATACGTACATACATGCACACGTACATATATATATACACACACACATCTATGTATATGTATACATATACAAACACACACATATATAGAAAAATGCATCAAACTAATTCATCATCAATTCCACCCGTATCAGAAAATAAGAAGCTAAACATATCCCACTGAAGATCCTTGGGATAAAGCATATAACTACTTAACCTTTTAAAAACACATGAAAAGTTGGAACAGAGCTGGCCCCTTAATCATACGTTGGTGTCCAAATAAGACATCGTTTGTCTACATTATCAGACCACGACAATTAATCTTGGAAAAGTTGAAAAGGAAACTTTCCTATCTAAACTTTACACGTGATAAATAAAATGAATACAAATATTACAAGCATAAAGAAGATCAATTAGGAAAGATCCTAATAGAGTGTGCCTTTCCATTAGGTAGGGATAGGCGAATTTGGTGTTGGGTGCACCAATTGTCCCGTGGTGCGTAGGATGTGTGGGCCAAGTTACAGTCGAATGACGTAGGCGCTTGTGTGTGTTGAATGCACTATAAGGCTAGGATATGTACATCTTCTATCACCAATTGGTTTTGAGAGAGTTGGTAGCTATTGAGGTCCTACAAGTGGTATCAGAGCCAATGTCACAGGTTCGATTCCCAGCGGGAGCAATTGGTGAGGGAGAGATTGTTGGGTGCAACAATTGTCCCGTGACGCGTAGGCTGTGTGGGCCAAGTTACAGTCGAATGTCGTAGGTGCTTGTGAGTGTTAAACGCACTATAAGGCTAGGGTATGCACATCTTCTATCACCAATTAGTTTTGGGAGAGTTGGTAGTGCATAAGGTCCTACATTTGGTTTGTTCGAGTAGGCTGAAATTACCTCATTCAATTTGTAATTTTAATAAATAAAATTATAGTATTTGTCTATTTTTCTTTTTGAGCTGGTGGTTACGGAGATTGTCCATCGTGATATGAAATTCTACTCTAAAAAAGTCTTCTATAATTGCTTAACCGAAGTTTGATATATGATATATACTATTTTTTTTATAAAAAAAAAAGGAAACATAATTGCACGCGTTATAATGTAGTCATCCAAGAAAAATAAAGAATAAACATATTTTTTTTATGCACGTGATTCGGGGGAAAAAACCGCTCCACTTGTCAAACTGATCTGTTAACAAAAAATTAAAAAAAAAAATGTTACATGGGATAGCTTAACAAGGAAATTCTGAAGTCTTATAGCAGATAAGTATTTTGTTCCGGAACTGTGTAGATTTTGATATTTTATATATTTATGTTCGTAAAGTATTATATATTTTTGTTAAAGTTGCGTATAATTTGCCACTTGATTGTACATCTTTTATTGAACTTGTTATAGACCTTTATAGGAAGCCACGGTCTAAGTTAGAAGCCTTCACTGTCTCATTCAACCAGTTATATCACACGATTTTATTTTACAGGTTTTCTATTTATCTTACCAGGATCTTTTTTTTAAAAAGAATTGGATGTACGTATTAACTACTATAAAATTGTCATCTTATCAATGGGTAAAAATATCAGTTTTTTTGTTTGTGTGTTATTTTTAGCCAATATCTGTAATCAATTTAATTTTGCGCAATCTATGAAAAATGCGGCCTCCTGATTATTTTTAACTCACGTAAACATCTCTCCGATGTCACATCTCACGACTCGACCACTAAAAACTTGCGTGCAAGCATTGGAAGACGAAATCCCAAAAACTGCTTCGAAACTTCGACGTCAGATAATTTGAGGAAATTTATGATTACAACATCAGACGCCGCACCAAATTAAAATAGGTAAGTATGATCTAATAGCGTAGTCCAGTTTGTATTCGTGTTGAGACTTATTCTAAGAGGTTAATAGTTCGAATCCAGAGACATGCACAGTATAAATATTTCACTGCTAGACCGAAAGCCTAATTTGCAGGGCCATCTTGTATAAGTCCTTGCATAATTCATCACCCAATCTAAGAAGCCATCGGGGTCCTAATTTACATTCTCCACTATGATCATGGAAGCTAGAACAATCGCGAGGTAAGAAAAATCACCTTTTACTCCAAAATAGGTAAGCATTATTTCAAAGCACGTATAAATTATTTTATCATACAAAGACGCCCATGTGGCTCTTCTTGGAAACTTGTGATATGTATTATCTATAAAGTCTAATATAGCGATTAGATATTATAATATTTACTTGTTTTCTAAAGATATATATATATATATATATATATATATATATATATATATATATATATATATATATATATATATATATATATATATATATATAGATGGAGGGTGCGTTCTTTTTGTTTTAAGGATAACCACCAGACGTGGCATTTTTCCTAATCATATAATTAGATGGGAAATGTACACTATCATGATAAAAATAAGTCTGTAGTTGACCATTCAAATTTTGAGAAAATTTATCCGTGCTCCTATATTGAAATGAAGAAGATAGATCAATCACGAAATTTAATGGTTCAGAATTCTTTTGGTTTTGTTTCCGCCTTTTTCTTTCTTTTAGGTGGAATTCAGCACTTCCATTAAGCAATTATACCTCAATTTCTTCATCCAATCTAGTCTAAGGCTTTGTCCGGAAACTTCAACTATTGGGTTGAGTTAAGCCTAAAAAAATCAAGATAATTTAATAGGATGCAAAATAATCTCAAATTAACATAATCTTCGCTTATATTTTATTTGGTAAAGCAAAATATAAACTAAATGTAAGTATATTATTATGATCTTTATCATTTTCCTATGATGGAAAAAATAGTTGTTCTTTTTTTGGTTTCACTAAGGTTAGACTTGGTTACGTAAAAGAAACTAATGCTACTTTTTCCCTATTCCTGTTTTGGCAACAATCTAGGGTAAATAAAATTAATCGGTACCAACCTAACTTCAATGTAACATAAATTTTGGTAGTTAGATTGATGTTATAACCACGAAATTCGTTTAATGTCATTGCCAAATGGTAAACTAATGCTTCTCCAAGGGCTTATTATCACCAAGTGCTTTGATATCAAAGTAACAAGAAATTGATGTCTTATTTTTGTTTTAAGAACTTGTATTTTTGTTAAAACAATATTTCCTTGAATGTCCATAGAGAAGATGGGGGAATATGTGCTTACTAATAAAGTTGCACACAAATTCAACAGTAAAGGTGGATTTTTAGTTTACTTTTATATAACTCCAAACTAGGTAAGAACTAAAAGTGGAATATTTTGAATTAAAAACGTGGTCTGTAACAGCAAAAAAAAAAAAGGTTTCATAATTGGCCCTAACTTCAAATAATTCAAAAGATTTATGTCAACATTCACACGTGGGAGGGTCTGGATCCTCTGACCTCATTTTCTCTCACCCCTTGTGATCGTCTGACACGTGGCAGCAGAGGAGTGGTGAGGCCACCTCCATCCAACATCACCACCCCCGGATTGCCACATGGCGCGCGGTCTTTGTGACCGTCCCACATGAGGGGTCACGAGATCCCATTCGTGTGGGAGGTCGTACGTTCGACCTTGTTTTAGTTTTTTTTTTTTTTTTTGGTTGGGTAAGAGACCTTCTTTTAGGCTGGAAAAATTGTATCACACGCAAAACCTTAATCACGTGACCATGTTATGATAAAAGTTTAAATAAGCGAACATCATTAACTACGAAGTAAGTTAAGCCAATAGGTTGATTGTGTAACTGTAGGGTTCATATACTCGATTTTTCTGTTCAAGTCAACCACTACTGATTTTTTTTGAGATAAATACATGTTAAAGATATCCTATTCATTTAATATATAGTTTCCATTTTCAATTGAGCCAACAACATACTCTTCCTTTATTTTGAAATATGATTAAATAAAGCAAAATGATTCACTAAATTGGTTGCGTTTCTTGAAGTAGCATTGATCGACTTGACGCATTTTCCATTATGGGTCATCGGAAAATAATCTATGTGTATTTGTAACACATGTGTATAGTAATGTATATCTGATCCCCTAACTCTGCCATAAACAGAAGCTTCTAAGTCAATGGGTAATTTTGTTATATTCATTTAATATCCCATTTTCTAATTCTTTATGTAGAATTATGCTGCATACGCTATTCCATGAAAAGTGGTATCCTACACTTGTCGCTTTTTCGTTAAAAGAGCCAAAAAAAATGAGATATGATGAGGGGTCAGGGATCAGAATCCATAAATGCATCCCAAAATTGGGTTGGGATATCTGTTCCTCTTTGTTGCCACGTGTCGCGCGATCAAGCGTCACCACACCCCTATCGCGGTGAGATGATCATATCCCCCAATTATGTGTAAGCGTTTCATTTTCTTTTTCCATTCTTTTTTTTTTGTGCCAATCAAAAATCCAAATTGGCAAAGCAGTCTTGGCGTCTCCTGAATCACAGTGATTCCTTTTTGGCACTCTTACTTCGCGCTAAATACCACCCGCAATACTCTTTCCTTAATGCTTCAGTCTCTGCTAGATCTTCTTACCTTTGGAAAAGCATTTGCAAGGGTCGGGAGCTGCTACTTCTCGGTCTGCGATGGCGGGTTGGACGAGGCAATTCTATCCGGGTCTACCAGGATCCTTGGATTCCTTTGGCCCCTTCGTTTCGGCCTGTTCAATGGGAGTCAAGCCTGCCTCCACACTCATTAGTCTCGGATCTTATTGATCACTCCACCGGGTATTGGAATATTCCACTTCTTCAGCAGCACTTTCTTGACTTTGAACTCAATAAGATTCTGAGTATCCCACTTTTGGATCTATGCTCCCGTGACTCACTTCTTTGGCACTACAGTCCCAAGGGTATCTATACGGTAAAATCTGGTTACCGCCTTGCTTATTCGCAGATTCGTTCCCCTGCTTCTGAGCCTAGCTCTTCTGCAGCGCCCTCTCTTCTCAACCTGATTATATCCCGAATTTGGAGTGCTCCTATCCTTCCTAGAATCAAGCACTTCATGTGGCGTGCTCTTCACGATTCGCTTCCTACTAGCTCCAACCTCTGTAAGCGTGGTCTATCCGAGGCTGTTTGCTTAGTCTGTGGTCTTGCTGATGAAACCTTGAATCACCTGTTCCATCATTGTCTTATCCCAAAGGCCGTCACTGCCTGTGATTCACTGTCCGCTAAATGGTTGGAGGTTTCAGCTGCAAGCCTCCTGGACTTACTTAAACAAATCCTTGATTCGGCGGGTACGGATGGTCTTGCAAACTTCGCGAATCTCCTTTGGCAAATTTGGAAATCAAGATGTTCTGTGATCTTTGAGCACTCTACTATTCGGGCCTCTACCATTGTTAGTAGGGCAGATTCCTTGACTGTGGAGTATGTCGTGGCTTGTGGCATCTGCGATCGTGAATCAGTGCTGCGTAGAAGTAATGTTAAATGGCACCCTCCTGACATCGGTGCTGTTAAGGTTAATGTTGATGGGTCTATTCGGAATGGATGTTTTGCATTGGGCGGACTTGTTCGAGATTGCACCGGTAGCACCCTGCGTGCTTTTGCGCTACCAGTCCATGGTGCCCCCGATATCGAGTTTCTGGAGCTTCTTGCGATCTATGAGGGTTTTGTTTCTTCTTTCAATTGTGGTTATGCAAATATCTCCCTTGAGAGTGATTGTTTGACAGCTGTACAACGTATCAACTCCCAGGCCGATGATCTCACACCGCATGGAGTCTTGGTCCTTAAGATTAGATCCTTTAGTCATTGTTTTGCGTCTGTTCATTTTAACCACATCCATCGAGAGGGCAACGTGCCTGCCCACCTCTTGGCTCAATATGGACTTGACTTAGTCTCAAAACTTGAGTGGAATTCTGATTTCCCTCGACATGTAATTGCCGCTTCATCGGCTGATTTACTTTAATCAATATATCCTCATTCTCAAAAAAAGGTATATGATTGTAAGGATTGATGGCCAAATTACTACTTACTAAGCTTAAGTTTTGAAATATTGCTTGATTATTTTTGAAATTCCTGACGGTTTTCACCGCCAAAAAAAATAGTGTAAGGATAGTAATTTGTGTTATTGTTTTGGGTCACGAGTATCTAATATTTGATCATTAATCAACTATTTAGGTATTCCTTCGGTCACATTTTTGCATGTTCCTATGTTTTTCCCGTCTCAAATTCTTTATTCTCATTCTATACGTATTTATTCTCATCAATTATGCACCTTGTAGGACTAGAGGTTTTTTTTGTTTTTTTGCTTTTTTTCGGATGAACTAGAGTTTCTTTTTAAAATGATGAATTAGGAAATTCAATCACTAATTACCATTTGACTAGCTTTTATTAAATTAAATAAAGATTTGATGCAAAAATAAGCGGAACCAAGAAAGTGCAAGGTGGAACAGTTGAGTAACTTTTTTTGTCTCAACAACTCAGAGATCGAATCTCTTTCCCAATTTAGAAAAAAAAAAGTATTAAGTAATTAGTTCAGAATCAAATGAGTTTTTCTAGCATTTATTAAATGATATACAAATTCAGCATGGACAAATGATTAGGACAAAGAAAGGGGCCAGGATCTCCTTTAGCAGGAAAAACTCAATTGGTTCTAGACAAATTACATACTTTCTTTGGGAGTGAGATCCTCTCACCGCCGCCCATTTTACCCCCATGTGACCGCCCGCCACGTGGCAGGAGAGGGGAGTGGTCAGGCTGGGTGCAGATCAACCTCACCACCCCCCTCCCCTGCCACGTGGCAGGGGGTCATTTCTTACCCCCAAAAAAAGGGGGGTCAGGAGATCCTGGCCCCATTTCTTAGCACACACAGATTACCCACATGTTTAACCAAAAATAAATTAATTAATTAGCGCTTAGCATATTTCAATTGAATTCGTAAAAGACACTACTTTTAATCATAGCAATGGAAAAGTATGAATAACTCTCTTTATATTAAGCATTAATTTTGAACAGTCAGAATTACACTCTATATATGTGTTATACATATAGGAATATTCAACAATTTTCATGACTTGCGCTGTGCAGACAGACGACCACTTGGAGATCGAATATCACGAAGCAGCTTCTCATCAGAAAGTGTTTTTGCCAGTTTTTTCAACGCTTCCTCATTTGTACCTTTGTTCATAGATTCATAACTACCTGTCTCAAAATTCACCCTTGAAACAGGTTTCTTCAACAGATTTTCTCCTACTTCTATTAGACCTGCAAGGTTTTCTTCTGTCGCAACGTCCACTGATGCCAGTGCCCCCGTTAAGGAGTCATCCTGAACAACATTGTAAATAATAAATGTTATGATGATTTTGAAAAATTAAAAAAAAAACATAGATCGATATAATGTATATATATAAAGTGTATGAGAAGTGGAGTGGGTACCTGGATCCGAAGGTAGTTTTCTTCAGACTGGAGGGTCTGAAAGATGGTGGAAAGGTGAAAGTCAACCATGTCACTACTAGCATGAGTAAACGCATCTATTAGTGGAGTCGAACCACCATTGGAAAACCAACCTAAGATTCCCCAGCAGGCTGCATCTTCTGCCTTATATTTCTGCTCTATTTTTGCAGTCCCGGTTCCAAGGGATAGAACAATAAACCGATTGTATTCTGTGGGGTGCATGGGAAAGAAGTCCGCGTTCCCTCTGCATACTTCCTTGGTCACTTGGTTGATAGCCACCAAAGCCTGAAAACCATCCAAATTTAGCAACGTTAGTATTGATTCTAACATGTGTCCTCAGGTGACAATACAACAATCTTATTCTTTGATGCAATATCCGTCTTTAAGTAATAAATAAAATGCCTATTACTAATTAACTATTATAAGTTTACTGAAAGGAGATCAAGGAAGAAGAAAATTGAATGCATACCGGATTGTTAGCCGCGACACCACCATCAATTAGATTAAATTCTCTCGTATTCCCATCGGAATCTTGAGTTTCAAAATAATGACCAGGAAGATAAGTTGGCGCAGCAGATGTTCCGATGCATATATCTGAAAGTAAAGCGTCCAGGCATGGGTGATGCTTCATCTGAAATTTGAAAACCATATGTTATAACTCCTCATATTTTCACTATATATGAGATAAGAAGTTTTAAAAAAATTAATTTTGATTTAACAAACCTCGTAGGAAGAAAAGATGGTGGGCTGTAGTAGCTTGATGTCAAATGTAGGAATGACAACGTTAGTCAAAGTGTGACTCAACTTCTTCTCTCCCAACTTTTTCTTTAACATATCATGTAGATAATTTCCATCGTATTTTGGACCGCTAACTGCTTTTACTATTTTCGCTGCTTGACCCAGTCCATAGATGCTGTTCATATTTCAGGAAATATCTCGGTTAAGATTTGCCCGACATTATAATCTTGTTCACGATAAAGAAAACACTTTCTTCCTATCTTTTAATTAATTTATGTTGACCAAAAGAAAGAGTTCGTAATTGATCCGGCTCATATTAATTGTATTTAACCATGTGTCACACTACAAATTGTAATGCAACCATTGTAAGAAGTTAGATTTATTACCTGTCTTGAGGAAAGATTTTCGGGCAGTGTTCAAGGTAGAAGTCCCTGATATCTTTTGCAGCAAACAGAGGGCGGTTTTCATCATTTGGTGCAGTTAGCATGGCTGTTACAAGACCACCGGTACTGGTTCCGGCCACCACGTCAAAATAGTCCGCGAGTCGGACATCTTCCCCGTCCAATTTCTGTACCAACAAAATGCAAATCCCATAAGTAAACAACCCTAAAGAAGACATCCGGGAAGCTAAATCAAAATCAAGAAAATTTTCACTAATCATTAATCTTCTGTTGTTACAAAAACATGCATGAAATATGAAGCTGATGAATATCAAACCTGAAGCTCGGACTCTAAGAAGCCAAGTATTACGCCGGGGATAACTCCCCTAATACCTCCGCCATCAATGCTAAGTATGGTTATGCTGTTTCCGTATGCTGGTGGCTGCAAAAATGATCCTCTTCTCTCCATGGAATTAGTAGCAAGCTTGTTTTAGGTAAGGGTTCAAATGGATATACCAAGAAAAGAAGAAAAGGAGAATATTTTTTGGTAGATCTGAATGATAAACCGATGAATGCTGACTGAATATTTTCAGAATGGTCTTAGTATTTATATAGAGTGAGGGTTCTTGTAGCACCAGGGGATGAGGAAAGTTCCTCTCTTGTAATTTGACCCGTTTAGTAAGTTTGACCGACTCTAGTGAAGAAAATTAAAAATGTAGACTATAGTTGAATATGAAGGAACTGTATTTATGTCGAGCAGAAAAAAGAAAAAGTCAAATTTCTATAGGTTGAAAGAGTTTATGTACCGTGAATTAGTATTTGTGAATTTCTTGATGTTATGTGCTTATTTTCTGGGCTTATCATTAGTACGTAACCTGTTGATATGAATAAATCAGGAATAGTTCTTTCTATATTTCTTATTACTTATCTAGATTTCATTATCTAATAAATACAATTTGACACAATTTTTATTGTAGGTACTCCGGAAATAATCTCTATGTGTTTTCAATACATGAGTAACGTTACGTTTATACGGCCTCCTTTATCTTGACATAAACGAAAACTTCTACGATAATATTGACGAAATTTTCATTGTAGACCATCCGGAAATAATCTTTATGTGTTTTTAATACATGGGTAAGGTTGCGTATATACGGTCTCCTTTACCTCGCCATAGACGAAAACCTCTAAGAGAATAGAGTAGTGTTGTTGTTATCTAATACGCACTAACTATTTCTCCACAATGATTACTATGTAGCTATTATGAAGGTGATAGTTGATCCTTTATCTTGGACGAAGGGGTGCATCTGACGAAGATTGCAATTTTTATATTCATGGACGATGTTTTGAAGGGGGAAAAAACTGATTGAATTAATTAACATAAAGTATTAAATAAAGAGATTTTGTGTAAGTCAGTTATGTTTTGAGATATTAACACGTTTTAAAATTAGTATATGTTCTTAAAATAAATGGTCTCTTCTATGTGTTCTTTTCAAAATGAGATTAGCTGGAAGGTTCTGGCGGTTGAGATCACAAGAGGCAAAATATGAGGCAAAATATGAGGTCTCCAACCACGCACTGCCACGTGTACAAGTAACTATTTTTTAAAAACAAAAAAATTTTAAATTTCTTACACTTTTATACACATGGCAATCTGTGATTGGAGACCTCATATTTTACCTTATTTTTTACCTCCTTGGATCCCAACCGAGGTTCCGGGTGCTTGTAATGTTGAAAAAGAAAATGGAAGCAGCCAATGATGGATATCAATTTCCATGCTATATCTTAATTAGAATTCGATTTAAGACATTGTAACTAAAAGGTCGTACGTTTAAATCAGAACACGTGCAGTATTGGTACAATAATGTTATCTAGTCCGATAATGGCTTAGCTCATATTATCTGATATAATTAGTTTAAAGGATTATTGACCTAGTTTTTAATTGGCAAATTATGTGAGTATCATGTTACGGTTTATCAATCTAAAAGGCTTCTGACTTTCTGGTTACATACTTCATGCAGCTTAATAGTGCTGAAAAGATGAAACCCGATACACATTTGACTTTTTCTAACCAGAATAATAGATCACCTTTACGTAATGTGTAATGTTGGTGCGTTAGATCAGACAAAAACGCCGGAAAACGCAGCGCGAAATAAGCATATGAAGTATAAAAAAAACAATTAATAAAATTCTGGCAGAATAGAATAAGACAAGTTGATACTGAAAGAGAGAAGAAAAATTGCTTACAATAATTCAAAAGTCACATCGTATATTTTAGAGGAAAAATTGAAGATATAATTAGGCAGATAGTTTTGTCTGTTAATAATTTTACTTTCCAGGAAATAGAAATAGCGAAGGTACGCTGTAAACAAGTCGAGGTGCTTCGACGTGACGGCAAGATGAGCGAGAGAACTGCAGGATTTTTTTTTTAATTTAAACAACCTTGGAAATTATTAAGAAATAATCAACTTGCTTCCCAAATAACCTTTTTATTCATAGAAAAGAACTTCGATCCCAAATAATTTCAGGAAATTCACAAATAAATAATGACACTTTCAACCAAATTAAAATGCTTAAAAGCTTTTGCTTGCACAGGATGATTATTATCAACTAGGAGTAAATTAGTTTATCACAAAAGACGCCCATGTGGTTTTCTAGTAGGACTACGCCAAGCAGGACGAATAGTATATCATTTTGATGGGATAGATCACATCACTGCAAGGGGGTGTGGTGGCGTATGACCACGCGACACGTGGCAGCAAGGGGGAGTGGTGAAGCTAGATGCATGTGACATTCATCTAGCCTCACCACCCCCTTTACTGCCACGTGTCGCCCCTTTACTGCCACGTGTCGCGTGATCACAAAGGTGGTAAGGAAAGTGGGGGTGAGCAGATCCCAACCCCATTTTGACACCATCAGCTCTTTCAAATCATCCTACCCATTTATTGTAGTCCAATAATTCTTGGAGCAAAAAGTCATTCCTGGAGTGGGACTATTAATCGAATCTAACGGTTCACAAACTATTCGAGTTCGATTCGTATTCGGTTTGAGTTCGTTCGTTAATTTTACGTAAGCGAGTCGAATTCTAACACCTATTTTGGTTCGTTTAGTTAAACAAGCCGAATTATTCGGCTCGTTTAAACAGTTATAGTGTTATCGAGCCGAACTTAAACCAATTTTAAAGCTCGTTTAGCTAAACAAATTGAGCTGAACTATTCGTTTAGCCAAACGAATCCAAATTCAGAAACCTAGTATTTGACTAGGCGCGGTTCATTAACACCCTTACCCTTGAGCCCCCATCGTCCTAGCTCCAAAGAGCATTGTGGAATATGCAAATCATGAGCCCAGCTGTCTCTTAGGTTGGATGAGGACTTACGTAGTGACCCACACAAGGTGTCTCGCCGCAAACTAGGTCTTCGGCCTAGCAGCAGCAGAACACTCACACTGCGCATGTCTCTGGATTCGACTTTTAACCTCTTGGAGCAAATCCTAACCCAAATACCAACTAAGCTATGCCTTGAAGGCATAGTCCAATACTTCTTTGTAAAAAAAAAATACTCATGTTGTCAATTTTATTCAGAAAGTGATTGTTTATTTTATTGCAACGTCTTTGTACGTTGCTGAAGGGATCTCAGCTGTGTCTGGAGGGGCATTTTTCTTGAGAAAAAGTTGAACCAAACTCTAAGGTTTTACTGTATAGTTGTTAGAGTTTTATAAAATATGTAAATTATAGAATGTGGCTTAATACGTAATTTTCAAAAAGTTATTACTCATAATGAATCTACAATAGATTCAAATTTAAACTAAGGCATTGGAGGGATTCGAACTTTCGGTCGACGATTCAGCATACTAGATTGTTTTTTTCGCACTCTGTACTTTTTCACAAAAATATGTCTATATAAACAAGCATCTTCTAATTTAATATTTGTTTGCATATATCAAACTTATACTTGGTTTCATGAAAATTAGTTAATTAGTTATCTAATGTTTGTACTTCATAAACTGCTATCATAAAGTAATTTTTTGTTTTAAAATATAAATAATTAAGATAAAACAGTAAATTATTAGCTTTTCTTGTTACTATTTGTTAATATACACAACGATATTAGGACAGATAAAGTTAAAGATATCGCTGGTCTTTTTGGGATTTCAGAAGTTATATTTATTTTGTTTAGTATATTTTCATCGATTCAGGCAGCCATGCAACGGATCCGGGACCGCATTAGCGCTCTGGAAGACAGGGACCAAGCATGTTGCCGCCAGCAGCCCGTATTTTCTCTAAAAAATCTCCTAATTGTGTCTCGACTATACACACTATTTCCTATAAAAACAATTTATTTTACTTTTTGAGATTAAGGGCAGCGCAAGCTAGATAAGGACGGATGCATCACCGATCAGTTTGTCTGACGAGTTTCCACCGTTACACACTATGTGTGTGTGTATATATATATATGTGTGTGTGGGCCTATGTGTATATACAAACACACACATACACACACATGTATAGAAACATATGTACATATATATATGTGTGTATCTATAACATATATAAACACGTGTTGCATTTGCACCCTTTTTCCGTTGAAATCTATTTTTTTGTATTTACGGTTGATTGTTAGACTTGCTTTCTTTTCCGTGCCACTAGCTATACATTGGAAAAATGAAGAAGGTGATTGTATCACAAAAATATTTCAAGATCTTAAAAAACACATTGAAAAGAGAAATGGAATATCTTCTACGGTTGTTAAAGAATATATGACTACATAAGCAAAATGAACTGAATGCTATAATACTATTCATACACATAAACAAACAAATCGAAGCAACATCCATAAGGGAACATTTAGCCAATCCAAAAGGTACTTTCTTGTATTTCAGCAAAGGTTTTCTACCCCAAAAAAAAAAAGAAAAGGTCAGAGTATTTATCGTGCCATGCGCTTTCCATGCAAACGACCACCTGAACATCTCTTGTCACAAAGCCTTTCTACAAAGGAAGAGCTTGTGCCCACGTTTTGAATGCTTCCTCTTGTCACGTCATCATCCTTCATCGTCTTCATTGTTTACTATTTTAGACCAACTTCAACCATTTTTTCATTCGGTCTTACAGTTCTTACTGTTAAATACGTGTTGTCAAGTCATTTTTCATCGTTTTTACTGTAGTGAGGATATCCGACCCCTCGTTTGTACCTTTAGTTAGATATTCGTAGCTGCTCGTATGCAAATCCACCCTTGAAACAGGCTTTTTCAACAGATTTTCTCCTAATTTTTCCAGACCCTCCAAGTTTTCTATTCTCGCAACATCCACCGAGGCCAACGTCCCTGTTAAAGGCTCATCCTGACAACATTGTATTTCATGTCAAACCTTTTTATTCTTTTTCTTTTTTCTTCTTTACTATAATTAAGGGGAAATGATAACGGAATAAAACAATATGTTCATGCAACTTGCTAATAGTCAATAGATAATTATTCATATAACAGTTACTCATTATTCAAGACAGGGAAAAAAGCAACGAACATAATGTTCTCGTGTTGGTTATAGGAATTACTTTAATTAATTGTGCATTGAGCCAGTTAAAATGTTCCATTGAACCCCAATTATTATCAAGGGGGAAAGACAAATAATAACTAGCAACACCGTTGTAATAAATAGACTATATTTTACAAAGTTTTATGTCGAGACTATCATAAAACTTGAAGAAGAGTTGAAACGGTAGTCGTTTGGTGAAGATGTCGCCATACTAGAGCGTGGAAAGAACATGAAGGACATGAATGTGACCAAGTGTAACTTTATTTGGACAAAATGGATGTGGAACACAATGTGCTTCATCCGATGACCTTGAGCGGATTTTCGGAGAGATACACATCATTGATGTTAGGTAGTAAATAAAGGAGTCCCGAGCTCAAGCATTAAATTATGCAACCAAGTGATTTCTGCCACTAACATTAGCCACGCCTTAGGCCCAAACTACCTAACCTTTTAAACATAAAATTTGGATAGTCGGATTAACCCAAACATGAAATATCAACCTGTTATCTCAGACTTGAGTTTGCGTTTTTGAAACATATCTAGTAAAAACTGATATGTATATCATCCTTAATTTCCCAAATTTTATGTTTTAGAAAGTATTTTTATGTCGTTCTCTATCTCTCGGCAGATCAATCGGATTCATATGTTTATAGAAACGGGAAAACTTTTTTGGCAGATAATCCATCAACCAAGACAACATACATCCACTTTTTTCTTGGACCAAAAATTTCTAATATTTTTTTAACCAGTAAAGGTTGTGTATTAATACATTGCTAAAAATTCATGATTGAAAGGTAAAGTTTTATTTTGAACATCAAATAGCTTGACCTATAATGCAAGTTATAGTAGCAAATATATGGAACGAGTCAAACCATTTCTTTTCAAATTCATACAATTTCGAACAAGTCGCAGGGTTAACCGTGCTTCTATCTTTTTCTCTCTGTTTAGATCCAAGACTGAAAATAGTAGTAGCTTCTCAAACCGCCCCGGGGGGTTACATGTGCAATTATCCACAACTCAAGGTCTTAAAATTGATTTTCTCAAACTAAACAAAAAGGGAAAAAACAGAACTTCTTTAAAACTATCAAGGGCTAAATTGCAAATAAACAAATGATTGACAAAATAACAATGTCGGAAAAGTATAATGGCTAAACTTGTAAATAGACTTTACTAGTAAATTTTGCTGCTTAGGAGGGTTGTGGGTGTTTCACGAGGAAAAATCAAAATCAGAATCGCCCTGGGAAGACTTGTCTCCAAAGAAATTGGCAGGAAAAAAAACCCTGATTGGTTGAATATTGAACGGTTCAGAATGTCCGGGATGGAGAGATTGCAAAGAATGTTCGCCGGTGCCGGCAGTGCTTTGGGCCATCCTCCGCCTGATTCGCCCACCCTTGATTCGTCGGAGCAAGTTTACATCTCCTCTCTCGCACTACTCAAGATGCTCAAACACGGTAGCTACTTTTGGATTTCTTTTTCCTCAATAAAGTTATTGTATTTGGAGGATTAGGGAATTGATTAAATAGGGCTTTTTATGATACTGAATTTGCTAATTTGTGTGAAATTAGGTAGAGCTGGGGTGCCGATGGAAGTAATGGGACTGATGTTGGGGGATTTTGTGGATGAGTACACGGTGCGTGTTGTAGATGTATTCGCGATGCCGCAGAGCGGGACGGGAGTCAGTGTTGAAGCTGTGGATCATGTTTTCCAGACCAATATGCTTGATATGCTCAAGCAAACTGGCAGGTATTATTAGTCTGTTCTATATTTTCTTTGAAGAACTTTTCCTCCCTTGGTTAGCATCCAGGTTCCAGAAGTTCTTCGCTTAAAGTTTTGTCTTTAGATGGGAATGTTTGGTAAGCGTACAGGATGTATAGAAGATCCCTGAGAACTCACATTTGTTATCTGCAGGTTGTGGATGTAGAGAGAAATGATCTCTACTGTTGTTACTCAAGCATTATATAGTTAGGCACTCATAAAATAGGCTAATCTTTTTACTTAATTACATTTTTTATGCAACTCTTAACCCATGAAAAAAGTAGCAGATTACATAGCTAACATGACTTGTTGGAGTTTTCAAGGTGCGGTCTTGCTCGTGCATTAGCAAGCTACAAATTTAAACTCCTGTATTGCAGTTTGTTTAATCAATGAAAATGTGAGTCTAACCGTATATCCCTGTCTTGAGCCCTTGGTTCCCATCCTAGTGTCACAGGATATTCTAGTTCTGGACTTGAGTCAAGGATCATCATGATAGAAAACCCAGAAAAGCCTTTTAATGGGACTAGTTACATAAGTTAAAATTTTAAGCTGACTAGGACCTGAACCTTATGAGTTTCTTTTTTATTTTCTTTTGGATGAATTAGCTGGATTTGGGACTTCTAACTCATCTTTGCTTCTTTTTTTTCCTTCAAATTTCTTCATTTTTGTAACCAAGACAGATTACAGATATCACACAGGATTTTCACTCAGAAACATCCTTTTTAGGTCCTTTACCATTAATGGGTGCCAATTTTACTTTTCTCTTTGAACATCTTGCGGGCCTGTTAATGTGCCTTAGATTGTTGATAGTTTTTAGTAGTCTTTGTTAACGAGTCATTCCCCCAATTTACACATATTCTCGTGTACTGATAAAGTTGTGATCTTTATATATCACTTTTGGATTATGTTATTTATTTATTATGCAGGCCAGAAATGGTGGTAGGTTGGTATCATTCACATCCAGGATTTGGCTGTTGGTTATCTGGTGTGGACATAAATACCCAACAGGTTCACTTCTTTGCTTGACTTTCCTGTTTGTTAGTTACCAAAAGGGGAAAAAAGAAAGAAAAGAAAACGACTTTCCTGTTTGTTTATTTTGGCATATTTGTCAATGTAGTTTCATCTTGTATGTAAATTTCATTTTTCTTTCCTGTAAGGTAGCAGTAAGAACCTGACTGTTCTCTTCTGCTACATTCTTTGGAGCTCTTGGCCTTCAAATATAAAACTATCTATCTTCCATATTCTTAAAATTGTTTTGTGAACTTTGTACCCTATACATTCTTCCTCGTCTATTTGGGCCATCTGCAGAGGGCCCTTTCACTATTTGCCCTTGGTGCATTTTTTCCAAGCACTTTATTCTTTAGCTAATCATGCTTTTGATTCCATCATCTTCTGCCTCCTCTTCCAGCTGCTTCACATGTGAACTTCTCCAGTGACCCTTACTGAGATGTCATTATCTAATGCATCTTAAATAATTTGTCTATGACAGACTTATTTCATGGTAGCGCCTATGTTATGCAACTCAGTAGGAGAATTGTCTAATGGGGATTAAGAGTCCAGCAACATATGGTTGCATTTAATCTCCTTTCAATTTTTAACAGTGATACATTACCTATCTGTTGACCACTTTGTCTTTTGCTATGATATCTAGTTATGTGGTTCGGAATGTTTAACATGATTTTTTGTAAAATGCTGGGTTTGGAGTTAGTTTTAGGTTAGATGTACACCCTTTTTGTTGCCTCTGCAAGGTACACTGAGTGGTTTTGTTTAGATTCAATTTGCTAATTCTGATAATATAATTTCTTGTTGCTTTGCTATGATTCATGTTCAACAGAACTCGTATGTAGACAAGAAGCTGACAATGAGTTGCAGCTTTACTTTGTTTATTGTAATCAGATGTGTTCTCTGGTCTTGCTGCTATACAGAGTTTTGAAGCTCTAAATCAGAGAGCAGTAGCTGTTGTCGTGGACCCTATCCAAAGTGTTAAAGGGAAAGTGGTGATTGATGCCTTCCGCCTTATTAATCCACAAACTATGATGCTGGGTCAAGAGCCACGGCAAACAACATCCAATCTTGGCCATCTCAGTAAACCATCAATCCAAGTATGTTGTTGAACTTTGTTTTCTTAAGTTTATATCAGACTTCAAGCTTTGCGCACTGAAACATAATAAATTTTGCAGGCATTGATCCACGGTTTGAACAGGCATTATTACTCAATTGCCATCAACTACCGAAAAAATGAACTCGAGGAGAAAATGCTATTGAATCTTCACAAAAAGAAATGGACAGATGGATTAACACTTCAACGATTTGATACCCACTCTAAAACCAATGAGCAGACAGTTCAGGTTTGAGAAGGCCATCCTAGTTTGAATTTTTACCTGCAGTTAGTTGGCACTTTATAGTAGTTTTGTGACATCTTTGTTCTTTACAACCTTAGTCGTTGGTCGTAAAGGTGCATAACACAAAAATAGTGAACCTAAGAATTTATTGAGGGTTTAAATTTGATAACGTTTCTGGATGTTAACTCTAAGACAATCCATCCTGTTCAAATATCTTAAGTGCGGTTATGCTGCCATCTGTTTATCATCGTGATTTTCTTTGCTGTGAAGCTCAAAGCTTGTGTTGTTGATTATGAAAATAATCGTTTCTCCTATTTCCTAAGCACAAAAGATTTATGGATCATGTTGGTGCAGGAAATGCTAAATCTGGCCATCAAATATAATAAAGCTGTTCAGGAGGAGGATGAGTTGCCACCAGAGAAGCTGGCAATTGCGAATGTGGGAAGGCAAGACGCAAAGAAGCATCTGGAAGAGAATGTGTCCAACCTCATGTCCTCGAACATTATTCAGACCTTGGGAACAATGCTGGATACGGTCGTATTTTAGGTTTCTTTCAAGGCAGTTGTCTCTGGGAATTGTTGACACTCTTTAAGAATTGGGAATTTTGTTTATCGAACACTCATTCCCATCTATTGATAGAAAGATCTGAGGATGCTCCAGAATCTTTTCAATTACTCTTTACTTCGAGAACATCTAGGATTCCTTGAACAATGTGATATCTCTCATGTGTTTTGGTTGTGTACAAATGTCGTTCTTTCAGTAGGGGAGTATAAAGAATTAAAGCAGCATCTTCGACGTTCTTGGCTGTTGGGTACTATTCACTCAAGAGACTACATGCTAACAGTGAAAATATAAAATATAATACAACAAAACAAAATAAAGATACAAAGTACATTAACTATATTGGCTAAAAAAGTTTGTCGACTATATCAAAAACGAAGGGAGTTTTTAGTAGGCCCCCTATCTGGAATATACTTCTTCGGTCCCACTCATAATATATTCTTATTCGAGAATTGTAATTAAAATTATGTTTAATTTTCAACGTTATCTTTTGTTTTGATGTGTTACTTGCTGATCATTATCTTTAATATTTGTTTGCCTGGATAATACAGGATGTTAATATAAGTTCATAGGTTAATTATGTTGAATAAACAGGCTAAAAAACAAACACACACATAACGCACTTGGCACGTCTAAAACTCAGAGACCGAATGGCACGCTCACTTGCTCATTTGATGCACTCGAATGGATTGAGCACTCACTTGGCATACACCACACTCAGAGACGAAAAAAAATAATGCGCTGATTTTTGTTTTTCAACACACTACTATTCCATTAACTGCAAGTACATTAAATACCGAATGAGATCCTCTAACCCCCCTCCCCGTGACCGCCCGTGTGACCGCCCGCCACGTGGCAGCGAGGAGGGGTGGTGAGGCTGGATGCGGGTGACCCCCATCCAGCCTCACCATCCCTCCTTGCTGCCACATGGCGAGCGGTCGCGAAGGGGGTGAGGGAGTGGGGGGTCAGGTGATCCTGACCCATTAAATACACGCATATATTAAGGAAACCACAACTAACCTTCCTACAAACTTGGAAACAAATTCCCACTACTACATTGACTCCACAAAAGTAGGAACCACTCTTAAGATAACTATCAACACATAATTATCCACTAACCTAAAGATAATCATTAACTTAACTAAACATTAACTCAACACTAACTAAGATGGTGTTGATATGTCTTCAAATTATGAAAAATAAACAAACTTTTAAGACAACCTAAAAAAATAGATAATAAAACTGGAGCAGAGACTGACTATTTCATCTTATAACAGTGGGTTATTTGCTCAAATTTATAGCTTTTTCAAATTGTGACAAATTTTTACACTTGCCTGGATCTCCAAGTCAAAATTTTTGAACAGGTCAATCTCAAGAGAGAAGTCTAATGCACAGGTCAGCACCTATCGTCTTACACCATTTCATGACGTTACAAAGTTAGATAATTTGACATCACTCTTGGCTAACTACTCATTAATGTAATTATCGACTATCAAAAAAAAATTAATAATCTGGTTAAAATATAATTTTATGCCGACAGCAACAACGTTGAATATTTCATTTCCTTGCAACTCTGTGATACAAGTGGGGGAGACTCGTAAGTCTCTTTGGGTATCAGATAATTTAAACATTTTTGTGATTTTTGTTTAGGTAATACGACAATGCTGATGAACAAAAAAGTACACAAACTGTTTGAATTAACTACATGAGTTATTTGAGATCGAGCACATGTCTTGGACTAACTGTTAAATTTACAGATTTGTGATCTTGAGGTTATAGATTCGAGTCGTAGAAACACTCTCTTACACAAAGTGTAGGGTAAGGCTGCATACATCAAATCGCGAAATGATCTGGCTCCTTTCAGAACTATGCGCAAACGCGGAGCTTATTGCACCGGAAACACCCTTTATTGGAGTTATTTGACATCGATATCAGACCATCCTTTTCTTTTGTGTGTGTGTGTGTGTTTTTTTTTTTCTTTGGTAGAATTTCCACAGCATTTGAACTCTTTTTGCACAGAATAAGAATATTATAATTTCATGTAATTTATTTAAAATGAGAGACGTTATGAAGTTCCACAAGTTATTTATGAATTTATGCTAGTAGAACTGTTTACAATATACGCCGTTGGAGATAGAGAAAACTAACCCTTGACCTCTCGGTTGGCATTAATAGACTTAAACATATTGTCTGCACACTTAGGACTCGGACTCGGAGGTGAATTTCTATAGTTTTGATGTGTCAAACGTTTGTGTGTACCTTCACAACTATAGCAGACTTATTCCATAACCAAGAATCAGATGGTGACTTTGGTAATGGTGGGAGCATCAACAACTTCCTGCAAAGCCCAAATGGCCAACCCTCACAATGTCTCAGTTGATGAATAATGGCGCGTCGTTTTTGAATGTCTAACATGTCAACTCTGCCCAAGCTAGAGCTCCTAGAAAATGTGGACTTAGCAGTAGCAAATGCTTCCAAGCTAGAAGCACTCGAACACCGCGAGAGCCGGCTACGGGGCGTGAAGAATCCTGCTTCCTCTGCTTCATCATCAGTGCCCTTTTTGTCCTGTTGCATTGCCATAGGAATATCTCCTGTTGGCATAACTGAATTCCAATCGAAATCAGTTATTAAAGTTCCCAGCTTGCGCTTGATTTTACCTTCCCTGTATTTACTAATGATTTCTGATACCTGCATTGGGATCAGAAAATCGTTATACGAATACAACAACAACATTACCCATTGTCTTAGAGGCTCTCGTCTATAGTAAGATACGGGGAGTCGAATGTATGCAACCATACCGATGTGAAACACACAGAGGTTAGAAACTCTATCGTTATACGACTGTAGAGTTTAAACAGATTTTGATATAAAGCGCGAAAAAAAAACATGTGGACATTGATGAGTGAGTACTTCCTGTTCATCGTCGAAGAAGCTATCAGCATGTTCGTCTTGTGGGGTGGGGGGAGAGGGTAGCATCTTTCCTCGAAAAGTGCAACAACCGGCGAATGCATTCTTGATAATTGATGTAAGAAACTTGCACTTCTTACATGGATCCAGTGCACCAGTGCAAGGAGAATCGCAGATGGAAGATGTATCATTGGTAGTAAAGGACTGAAATTTGCATTTATTTGAGTAACATGAATTTTGTGGTTCTTCGTTGCAAAAAACTATCATGTTTTCAAGCAAGGAAATCTTGGCTAATGGTTTTGGTGGTAAAAAGAAAGCATGGGGAGCAATATATGAAGTGCATTAAAGGACTCAAAATGTGTATAAGTTTTTGCTACTGTGTGAAAGTGGCCTCTCAACCATCTTAAGCAAAATGCTTAGAGGTATAAAACTCTTTTTGACTTTAGGGTGAAGACAAAGTTAAGTGGCAGAGTGATTTGAGACTTGGACTCAGCTAACAGTGACTGCTAGCCTACAATTCTTAGTCACATATAGTAGCAGGCTAATGATAATCACATGACTACAAAAAAAAGGCAAAGTTGAAATATAAGTTGTTCCATTTTAGTCCTCAAAAGTAATGGTAGGAGGTAAGGGAACACTCAAAAAGCCAGATGTCATAAAGGAATTGGTTTAATTTTCCTCCAAAAGGAAGCTTTCAGCTGGAAGTTGGTAGTGGTTACTAGTGCGAAGTGCAAGCCCTTTTTGTTATTAATGATCCAACCAGCATCTTCATAGACCTATAAAATCATCACAACTAAACGTTTATTATTTATCATAGACCAAGCTTCGTCTCATTAGTCGATCACGAAGCTGGATAAACGTAGAATGTCCGGTCACTTTTTGTCATAGATTTGTAATATTTTTGAGTTTAAGGAAGGAAAAAACACTTGATCTAAGAGTGGACTTTGAGGGTATAAACACCAAAATGTACAAACACTTAAACTTCAAAGGTTTTGGGTTGTATAGATGAACTTGGTTCCGGAGTTCAACTACAAAAGAAACATCTGATGCAATTAGTTAAAAGAGGTAGAAGTAAGCATACCTTAGGGAAGCTCCCATGTACATAAGTATGAATTAAGGTACATATCCTTTACATGTTTGACGGCAAGGGGCTATTCATAGATATTTGAAGGAGGTCAATTTAGAAAACACGAAATGATATGGGTTATAACCGATAACAAGATCAAGTGAGCACTGTACTTGGCTCCAAGGATCGCGCAATGTGTTTGGGAGACCACTAGTGTGCAAGTTGATAGGAATTCTGGTTGGCAAGGGAGTGTACATGTGTAATTTTGTCTTCTAATGATGTAGATTGTACTATGTCAGATACATGCTTTTGTGTATGAATTGTGGTCGTCTTTGATATTATTATTTTATTTTTTTAATGTATATCCAAACTTCACCCCTCCCCACGAGGACTTCTTTCCCTTTTTCTTTTTGTCAATCATGCTTTCAACTCATTCATGTATCACATGTTTACAAGGTCACTTAATTTTCTGTTTTGATAATAAACTAAATAAATATCAAAAGTGATTTGCAGTAATGATATCCTTTAGACACTATGTGTAACTCTTTTATCCATTTATAAAGTGGGACAAGGCTGTTAGGCAGTGCTTCATTCAGCAAGTCCTTTAATTTCTGCTCATGGACTACATTTGAAACCACAAAAAGGCATCACACCAACTACAATCCTGAATTCATTGGGCACAACATTTTTGCCTCCTGGATGTACTTCAGTGTATCTTTATTTTTCCATTTTTTACTTTCTTCTTTTTGGTCAGGCTTGGAGGAGGGGGGTGGAGGAGGGGGGGCATGAAAATAACCTGGTCGTCACAAAGGGCTCACTTCAAACCAGGTTTCCAACCAAGAATACCATCATTTAACTCTATAACCAAAAAATATTGGTAAGTTGCATCCACAGACATGGTCTTGTGTATGATGCTTTAGCACCCATAACAAAAGGATTGGTAATTCTGGACCCTCCCCCTTCAGCACTGGGCTTTCTACATTGAAGCCAACAGCACCAATGTAATCTAAGTAACTGAATGATACAACAAATTAATGACCTTGCCGAACCCTACAACAAAACAAAAGAAGAAGAGTTCAGGTTTCTTGCTTGCATAGCAATGTAGACCCCCTCTTCTTCGTTCGAGTACCAACACAATCTGCAGACCAGCGGGAATCTTGAGCTGAGGCATGCTTGCCGCTGGAGGGAATTATACACTTAGCACACCGGAAACCCATGGAACAATTACTGGTGCATTCGGATGAGCACTTCTATATGAATCAGGGTATCTGTCCTTGAAATTCAACTTCGGTTGCTCCGCCTTTATTGGTATTGACATGAGAAGAAAAACAGCAACACGCTTATTCAAGCAAAGAAGGGATAAATTAAACAGAATAGCACGCGTATGAAGCCCAGGGGAGTTGGGGGGATTAAACTTACATATTTCAGCCAACACTCTTGATTCTTGTGTTCATAAATATCTGGGGAATAGCATCCAGTCTCAGATGGGCAATAAACCCATACATTGCATCTCTTTTCACCAGGCTTTGCGTTCTTAGCTTGGTTAAAACACGCCATACAACAATCATATGCAGATTCTTTCGGGTGAGTAAGCCCCCACCGAACAGCAACACCATCATAGTCAGTGTGAAGTTCAGCATGGCATTCAGGAGGAACCCGTTTGCCAGGCAAAATTTCTCGATCTAGAAAGTGGAACTTCCGTCAATTAACAACCAGGGAATAGTTGGAAAAGAGAAGTGATGCAGATTAAACCTTTATTCACTTAAAAAGGTCAAGAAAAACAATGCTTACTAGTCAAAATAATTTTTTTTAAAGTAAAATTTCGTGCATAGGCCATCCAGTGATAGTGTAGTTTTTTTGTTGCAGCAATTTCTAATTATGTATAGACAAGAGAGCAATAAACTATTTAACCAAGATACTGAACTTGGGAAAATCCATTGCTGATTGTAGCATTCCACAGCAGCCTAGTCAAGTAAAGATCTTTATAGAGAGACCCAAACTAAGCGTTAGTTCTCAGTTTCCTTTTGTTCTTCTTACACCTTGCCAGGTAGCACCGTTGTATCTAGTATTCTGTAGGACTTCGTTAACAGTCCTTTGCTGGTCTTTTGCTATCTTTTGATGGTATCTCTAGTTTCTTTCCCTCCATATCCTGTATACAACTGAAGATAGTCCAAACTAAAACAATTCCTTGTGGAATTCGGAAGACCAATTCCTCCTAGATCTATCTATGAGCTAATCCATGATTCCTTGCCATGAGTTGGTCTAGTTTCTTGCCTTTGGTTGCTTCGGTATGGCTCCCCATACCAACGAGGAATAGTTGCATTGGAAGAAAAGATGATATTGAGTTTGTCCATCCCTGTTACAAAGAACACAAGTGTTAGAAGAAACAAGATCCCAATCAAGTAGCTTGTCTTGTGTAGACATCCAGCATGCCAACCAAAGTATGATCGCAAATTTAGAAAGATTATGTCCAAACCAAACAATTTTATGCCAATTTACCACGAGATCAGCAATTCGGTGAACTGTAGTTGCACTGGAAACTGAAAAAGTTCCGTCTAATAGCCATTTTCACTAGTCAGGACCAGTAATTAGCTTGATTGTTCTGCAAACTTGGCAAAAATCGATCACTTGTTGGTCTCATCCTCTTTCATAAGACAACCTTCACTGATTACCATTCAGTACCTGACTGACTTTAGCATCTTGGCCAACGTTGAGCTTCCTTCTCATTTCAGGAACAACCTGATTCAGAATCTCCCAAGGATGTCAGGGATTATTCCAAAAAGTAAGTTTCAATTCATTACCTATTATCTTTCTGAATTGGTCTGTGCATTGGTCTTTAACCTAAATTAGCTTTTCTCCATCCAGGAGCCAGTTTGTTTGGATGTGACTTCTGAAATGGATCTTCCCTTTACGAGCCCAGTATGCACCCAATCACCTAAAGGCTTTCCTTGCCCTCAATATTCCATATTCCTTTTATAAGGTAGGCTGAGTTTACCAAGTTTGGGTCTGTGAATAGCAAACATTGCAGCAAGAAATTGGCCTAAAGTCTTTCATTCTCACTGGGTTCTCCACTTTCGGAATTAGAGAAACAGCAGTGGAGTTAAGAGGGTAGTAAAGGTAGCTGTGGGTGAAAAAATATTCAATGGCATCCAGAAAGTCCTTCCCCACAATATCCCAGTTGCATTTGAAGAATTCAACTGTAAATCCGTCAGGACCAGGGGCACTATCACACTTCATAGAGAAGAGAGCATCCTTGATCTCTTTGTGGGTAACTTGGGATGAGATGGATGAGGACTGGTCATCAGTCAGAGAATTCCCAGTCTAGGTTTGAGGATTGGTCATAGAGTTGACATGATCAGTAAAGAGGTTAGAGAAAAAAGTAATGGCAAGATCTTTAACCTCTTCATAATTGTTTGTCCAATTTCCGTCATTGTCCTGCAGCCTAAGGATTTTATTTCTAGCTGTGTGGGCTTTAATGGTCCTATGGAAAAAGTTAGTGTTCCTGTCTCCCTCTTTCAGCCATTTCACTCTAGCTTTTTCCTTCAGAAAACCTTCCTCAAAGGAAGAAAGGTTAATGAATTGATCAAGGGCATTTTGCTCAAACTGTAGAGTTTCACTGTTGGTGCTATCCTCAATAGCTTGTTTTTGAGCCTCCTCAAGGATTTGCCTAGCATCCTGCACTTTAGCAAGGATGTTGCTAAAGAACTGGTTGTTTAAGGCTCTAAGAGGCGTCTTTAATCTCTTGAGTTTCTTAGCAAGCCTAACTTGCGGGTTTCCGTGGATAGTAAGCTTCCAGCTTTCATCAACCGTTGTCCTAAAGTTGGGATGTTTCATCCAACCTTTGATAAATTTGAAAGGCTTTGGGCCAAAGTTATCAGAGGTTTTTATCGATAAAATCCCAGGAGAGTGATCAGAGACTAAGGGGGCCTCATAATCTAATTGGTAATTTGGGATTTTTTGGTTCCACACTTCATTACAGAAAGAATGGTCAATCTTAGTGTAAACCCGACTTCCAGCCTCTCTCTTGTTCGACCAAGTGAATTTAAACCCTCTAGAGGGCATGCTAAAAGCATCAATACTCTGGATACAATCCCTAAATTCCCTTACAGCAACCCTATCAATTCTATGATTTTCTGACTTCCCATTAGAATCAAGGATGGCATTAAAGTCACCCATGATGAGCCAGGGGAGATTGCCATAGAGGGAGTGTTGGTATCTCAAAGAAGACCAGAGGTCCCTCCTTTGATTCTTGTCATTGTAACCGTAGACAATAGTAAGAATAAAACTCGTTTGGTCTTGATTCTTTGAGGACACCCTGCAGGTAATGCATTGTTCCTCCGTATGCAGGACTTGGTAATGAAAAAGGTCGGGGTTTAGGCCAACCCAAATTCTGGTGACCGAATTTGGAAGGATGTTGTGGATAACATCCCAGTTTTTAAAAACTTTTTTGGAGAAGGTTTGAAAATTCAGATTTCGAACCTTGACTTCTAGCAACCCAAAAATATTAATACCTTTGTTTTTAATAAAGGATCTAACTTCTTTTTGCTTCAAGGGGGAGTTAAGACCCCTTATATTCCAACAAGCAATCCTAATCATCTTTTAACTTTAGCTCCTCTAGGCCTACCTCTGCTTCTGTTTCTAGGCCGGGAAGGGGGGAAGAGAGAGTTTTCAAGTCTTTTATATGAAGAGCCACCAGAAGCGTTATCACATAAGGCTTCAGGTGAGTCCTGCTTCTTTGTATGAACTTTGGTGACTACGGATTTTAGCTTTGAGGGCTGAGTTTGGGTGTCATGGGATATAGTAGGGTCTTTTGAGAATGAGCTAAAGCCTTGCTCATCCTCAGAGCTGGATGAAAGATACCAACTAGAGTCATTATTTTCAATTCCAAGCTTAGAATTAATACTCCGGATGTGCTCTGCTAGTGTAGTATTGTATTCAGCATCAAACCTATTATCACCATCCATATCCGAGTCCAAGACTTTGGTGGACTCCTCTTTATCTGGCGCTTTATTGAAGGGGTAGGAGATGTCAGGATCAACTTCATTTCCTAAGTCCTTGAGGGCATCAAATTTGTTTTGAGAGGAATGGATTTCCAGTCTATTGGGGCTATGGTTTGTAGGGGAGAAAGACACCCTGTGGGAGTTTGTGTCTTTTGGTAGTAATTGATTGCTAGGAAAAATCTGTTTGGGGCCAAGCTCCCCCCCCCCTGCGTTAATGGGAGGAGAGATGACTCTTTTAGGAGCCATTTTGCTTCTGGGCCTATTGTACCTCGTCAAGGGTCTTTGGGTTTTAACAAGTGGAGGTAGTGACTTGGAGGGGTCATTACTACCTCTAGGTTGATTCTGAGGAGTCAAGCAATTATGGCCGAAAGTTTTGCATTTAGGACATTGAGAAGGCACCCATTCATACACAACATTTTGGGAACACTCGATACCATTTTCATCAGTGTAGTGAATAACTTTTGGGGGTTCCTCACCAGCTTTGATTTCTACACAGATCCGGGCAAAATCTACACGGTTTTGTGAAGTGGTAAGCTTGTCCATAAATAAAGGCTTCCCAATGAGGGAGTCTAAGCCACCAAGAACAGCGGCATTGAAGTAGTGTAGCTTAAGATCTGGGAATTTCACCCAGACAGGTATAGAGTTTAAGCTAAGCCTTTGGATAAGAGTCTCCGGGGACCAAGGCCAAAGGAAGAGAACTCTATTACCAAAGGGTAGTGGGGAAAGATCAAGGATGCTTTGCTTAGAGTCATCCGATTGAAAACGGAAGATAAACAAGTCTTCCTCTTTCCTCTGGACTTCAAGAAGATCCTTCGAAGTCCAGTTTTCTTCCGCAAATTTCTTCATATTTAAAAAGGAAGAGGGGTTTCCCATTACCTGACCAATAATTGCCGTGCTCCATTTCCTTTTGGACGAGATGACGTCTTCCGGGTTGATTGCAAAGAATTTCTTACCATTATCCGTGCAGATCTGAGAGTACTTGAGGGTAGAAGCTTCGTCTGGGGAGAAATCCGGCTTGAGCAAAGAAGCTCAGGCCGATTTGGCCCTAACCACTTGCTGCATGTCGAAAAGTGGTCAATCTACAAAGAGACGGGCCATAGTAGTCTAGTTTGAAGAGAGTTTTGAAAGCTCCGGCCGCTATGAAAGCGGCCGGGAGAAGCTTTGCTCGTAGGCTTATACAAGTTTTAGAGAGGGAGTTTTGTATGCGATGAATATAGAAAGGGGGTAAACGACGGCGGCGAAGAGAAGGAGGGAGGAGATAAGAACGTTAGGGCGGAAAGAAGAAAGAGAGACGGCGGAGGAGGTGGTAAGAGAATGGAAGGGATTCGAACGTTAGCGGCGGAAGAGGAAAGAGAAAATGGAAAAGGGGGATTATTCTAGAGAGAAGGCAGAGAAAATATTTTTAGAGTGAGAGAGGCGTTAGCTGCAAAATTATATTGGCTTTCTTTGTAGCCCCCTACTTTCTTTTGCTTGACATATTGAACTCCACTTGATTTTTGCTTTCCTGGTACCTCTCCACAGAAAGCATTTGAGGATATTTTCTATGGTTCTGATAGTCCTTCTAGGTAGAAAATAAGAGGCAATCCAATACCTACAAATTGCAATTAGCACAGATTTGATAAGCTGGATCCTTCCTCATGTAAAGGATTTTGGCCGCCCAACTAGTAGGAAATGCAAGTTTATACTTCCTCCATCTGTGATTCAACTATGTTTCCAAATTTTTGTAGAGAATCAAGAAATGCAAGCGATTTAAGAAGACTTTGTAATGCTCACAGCAGCACACTGGACAGCTTGAAACACTTATATCATGTGCATGATAAACAATCCAATAGGACATGATATGATTTGATAGTTCAAAAGTGGTGGCATGATGTGCACTGTAGAACTTTCTGGCATTTCTTGGACAGGAGACTAAAGAATCAGTGTAAATAAAATTGTCAGTATACCCTGCCTCCAGTTAAAGATTTCAACGTCTCTAAGTTCGCAAACAAGAATAAAATGAAAAGTCGCTACTTCTTCTGCACAAAAGAGAAATGGGCCAAATTTCTAGGATAATGGAATGATGAAGCAAATATCTAAAAGTAAAGGCCAAAAGCTTTCAAGTCATTACCAAATTCCTCCACGCCCTCAGGTTTGTCGTTGTGTTCTCTATTTACGATTTCAACTGGTATCCACAGACCAATACTTTCAGAAAATTCAGCCCAACCAGAACGCAGAGCCCTTAAAAGCACACCTGCACCACATTTCAAATGTAACCGATGAACTTTAATGGAAACCGGATAAACTGAATACCAAATAGTTTTATTAAGAACTTTAAAGTCTTTCCCTAAACGGTAACGTCAAATGCCAAAAGCATTACAACAAACATAGGCTCCAGAATTCAAGGGGGTACCAGCTTCTTCAGGCAGGATGGTAGAATTCTCCAACTTCCTGTGGATCACTTTACTGACCTCTCTTAGTTTAGCCTCTCGCCAGCTCTCAACAGCATCTGTTCCACAAAACAACTAGAATGGGTATTCATGACTCATCACCTAAAGACGGAAAAAGATAAGGCGTGGAGCACAAGATAATAGACGAAATCAGCAGGATAGATTCTGCAAAGGAGTTGACAAACAAGAGGTATATGACAGGATCTACTGTTGCAACTGAATCCATGTACACTGACAAATTGATGAAAGATATTCATGGCAGACACGTATTCAGCAGCTGGGCAAAAATTCAAATAGTCTTCACAAGCATATGAAGGAAGCACTTGACAGACAAGCAAAAAACCTTAGATGTTAGAAGTCAGAATCAATTATAAGGATTGAGTAGTTACAAGTGATAACTATAGCTTTCACAATGAATACTAACTGAAATACCCTAGACGTCATGCTTGAGGATATAAGAGGGGATTCCATGACCTTTCCAGTAATAAACCTAATCAAGATACAGCACGTGGTAACAAAATGTCCCCAGCAGCAAAGATGAGACAGACCCATGTTGGCTTTTGCCTAACATGATTGACCAGCAATAAAATGCAGTACCATATTATCATGTCTTCTCTGCAACCATATTTGATGGGAAATCTTATCTATTAATAATATACCGAGAATACTATATCTATCCTTTCATAAGTGATGTTTTAGAGATATTAATATTTTCCCTTGTTATTTCTCATTTTAAAATACCACGGAATCATTTATTGCTTCATTTTCCAACCTCCCTTGTTCTTCAGTATTCACACAAGCATTTCACTCACCTCATTTATAATAGCTAAGAGGTATTTTAGTCTTATTGCTCAAATAACCCAGTTATGTTCTAACTTTCCCAATCTGTGTGCAAATGCCTGAAAGAGAAAAGGGATGGAGGTACTATAAACAGAATCAAAATCACAAATGTTAAAGCATTGCAGGTAACAAATCTGCTGGCACCAAAACCCAACTTCATGCAGGCTAGAAGTACAAGAAAGGCCAGTAAGTGCCCAATAATTGAACGAAACCTCTAAAGAATAAATAGAAACAGTCACTCTATGTCTTGCTAGATGAAAATAGCAGAGACCATGCAAATTGTTCTAAGGCAAAATTTTTAGGCGAGATGAAAAAAACTTGAAATATTTGATTTTTCATTGACCCAACTCCAGACGAGTTCCACATACAACAGCATAATATCTCGTTAAAAGCCATAAAAGATGGGTAGCAAGAACAAGTTTAACCAAGCGGGCAAGAGGGATTATTGCCTGACTTGAGAATTTCCTTATTGCAATTCCACCCCTGGCCTTGAATAACAATAAAAAGAAAATACAATGACTATTGGAGTCCATACTATCCCAGACGTTAAAAAAAAAAAAAAAAAAATTTATGTCCCTGGAAAGAACATCCATCCCTTCAATCCACCCTCTGACCTTAAACCAGGAAAGATACAAGACTACGATTGGAATGTTTCAGATCATTGACATTGTCAAGTGTTCTGTCTAAGTCTTCCAAAAAATCCCTTTCCAGCTTACAGTAAAGAATGAACATAACTTAACCTTCTCGCCACCCCAATTATACTCCTGTAGACAACTGGTGCAGGAATCTTTTTCAGATACTTTCCAAGTACTTGTGCAGTAAGCTTTTCGCACCCCAAAACACTATCACATTAACCTCACCTGACTTTTAAAGGATAGGCCATAAGAAAGAACAAGATGAGAGTATGACATTCCAAAAAAAAAAAAAAAAAAA
>AP025050.1:1611024-1727244 GCA_036186865.1 Eustoma russellianum | reverse complement strand
AAAAAAAAAAAAAAAAAACGCCGGAGCCATACGTGAGACATCATCAGTTTCTGTAGCCTCACTTTCACAATCATTAGCAACTGTATTAGGACAAGTATGACAATATCATCTAATTGAATTACAAAATCTTCTACTTTATATAGTATCTTCTGATTGACGCAAAATCTACATTAACCTCTGAAAGGAATAAGTAAGCTAACAGTATAATTTGAATATCCAACGCAACATACTTTCCAAATCAACTTGTGAAACCTTCAAATTATCTAGGTGAAGACTGTTCACAGTTTTCTATGATATATCAGACATGCATATCGGTCAAAGGATCAAAATTTGGCCATCCAAAGGAGAAAGAAAACTCTCTTTTCCTTCATGGAACAAACCAACTACTACTTGGTTGTCTTGCCTCGAAATCACAACATCAGGAAGAGAGATTTTCACATTAAGACGGTAAACATGAAATCCGTTCCATCTGCTTTCATTAGTGATGCATTTACATTTAAGCAGATCGGAGAGAGGGGGGGGGGGGGAACTGTCATGTGATACAATCAAATTACTTTTGCAATCTAGCTTTCTAACAATCACTTATCATCTCCACTTTAGATATAATATCCAGCAACGCTTAACATACAGTGCAATTAGCAGATCTCAAAGAACACAGACCTATAAACAACAAAGAATCAAGAAAAACATTCAGGAGTGTGTAAACACTTGCATATCAAAAAGAGAGCCGTCACAAGTCTCGAGTTATGTGAGAACTTCCAGATCAGATAAACCAGGGAACAATTAGAGGATAAGGGAAAAAAGAAATACTAACTTCAATTACTTTGAGGATATGAAAACAACGATCAACATGATGACTTATTCTTCTAATTACTGGAATAGTCACCCGATTCATCAAGACTCCATGTAAGATAGAACTTCAGACAATCTTACATCATCAGTCACCAAAGACCGAAATCAAAATTTTACCACTTGCTTGGAAGTTGTATCAAAGAGCACCTCTAAGCCAAAAAGTAATACTTCAAAATCAAAGGAGTACACACCTGAGCTCAAGCGGCTTTTTCTTTTTTCAAATCCAAAAGGTTAAAGAAGTTAACTAGCACGTAGTTACCTCACAATGTCTATTCTTAGTTGGTATGCTCAATTACTTATATCTAACTTCAAAACGTCAATTGAAATCTACTTGAATGCACAACTCCATTCCGGTATTAACTTCACTAACTTCAGGCACCCATCATTATGTCTCTATTTGGTTGCAACTTGACACAGATTCCAAAAGGATTTTTGCAAGTCTAAACCTTTTAAGTACGAGCACTCTGAAAGAAATCACACATAATTCAGAAAAATAAAACATAATACATCCAACTGAAGAAGGAATGGAACTGAATATATAGACTACAGATAATACTACAATGGGAATTCTGAACAATGGACACATCAATAAGAACAATATCAAACAGAAGAGGGGACCCACCATGCTGACGAGTAGCATTACCCCTAACATTTGCAGCTCTTAATATTACTAGCAGCTCTTCTGCAATCTTCCGTTTCAAGGGTTCAGGCACTTCTACCAACCTTTTTTCACTTAAATATCGCTTCTCTAAACGTTCAACCTTTGCACCCAAAAAAGACATCGGAATATAAAATTACAATCTTCATCCATCAAATATCGTTTCTTTACCAAGAAAATGCACACTTAAGCGTAACCCTAATCAGCACATAAACACTAAAACCATCCAGCAACTATCTTACCAATTTTACAAGTTCTTTGGGTTCTGAATCCTTCCGTATTCTAAAAGATTCTTCCATTTTCCTAATCTGATCTTCAGTGTACCTAAAATCTGCATCGAGCAAAAAAGCCATTAACTTCAAATTCGAAAAAGAGAAAAAGAAAGGAAGTGAAGAAATCCAAGAAAAAATGACTTCAAGATAGGCAAGAACAAGAAAATGGCCTTCAAAATGCAAAACTGCTTCTTTAGAAGGAAAAAAAAAAAAGCAATCTTGAAAATCGAAAGAAGCAGGAATCCGTACCATTGGTTGTATCATTGTAGGGGTACATATAGAGCGAATTGTAAAGGGAGCGGAGCACATAGAGAGCAACCACAATGTTGACTGAACAAACCAGCAGAGTTGTGCGCTTATAAGAACACCATTTTGCTCTCCCACTTGCATAATTATTACCATGGTGATTGAAACTGTTGGAATGGTGATTTCCCCACTCCGCTCTTGCCATTTACCTCTTCTTCCACCTTCAGTTTAACCTCCATCCAATCATCACTTCCCCCCTGTTTCTCTCGCCACTTCTTCCCGATTTTCTTCCTCCCTGGTGGTTGATAGATTTGATGGGGAGAATTAACTCGATCTAGAAACTCTGATGAGAATCTGGGATCCTTTGTGAACTGGGGTTTAGTTCGGATTAACCAAAATCAAACAACAAAGAATTCGATTCTCTGCTTTTGTCCTGTTAACACGTATATAGTATGTATATTTATATATAATATTAGGATAACGTGCAACTTTTAGGTTTCTTAAGACAATCGCTCTACAAGCTAAACATTAACCTATGGGGTTGAATAATTTTAATTTTTCTTTTCTTTTGAACTCTAACACGTTAGATCTATTTTTCGATCTCAAACTCGAGATTGAATATATTTAAACCCAAATCAGACTCGAACAAAATTTGAGCCTAATAAAATATATTAAAAAAAAGTTTTTATTTTAAAAATGGTATAAATAAATATAAACATTCGTTTATAACTCATAATATTGAATTATTATTATTTTTTACTTGAAAAAACTATTACTATTTAAATAAATAACGTTTATCATGTTTAGTTTATTTTTTGTGTCGAGCAAAGATTCTAAAATAAGAACAAATCGTACATAATTTCTATACATATTTTAAATTCGAACATATTCATGAGTTAACAATTGGAATATCAATATATTTAAAAATTAGTTTGTTACAGAATCAGATCGAATCGAGTTTAATCTCGAATATCATCGAACCAAACTAGTCAAACAAAAATTAAAAATAAATTCGACCGACTCAATACCAAGGCAAAATAGTTTATGGTTGGATGTGAAAGACATTCCTATCATAGATCCAAGTCATGGCCTACCACCTACTCACCTATAACCACTTTTCAAAGATAGATAAATACATATCGGCTTGCCAAGAAAAAATAAAAATGGAGACATTCTGATAAATTTTGGACGTGCATCTGAGGTGCCATGTAATTTAAATAGTATTTACAAACGTATACCATCATGAAACAAAAAACCTACACGATCCTAACCAAATTTACAATATATATATATATATATATATATATATATATATATATATATATATATATATATCTGTGTGTGTTTGTGTATAAAGAAGATGATTCTTATGTGATTGGGTAATTTTAAACTACTAAAGGCTGTGGACAAACAAAGATTTTTAATAGTTAGTTTTGACTTTTGACCATGTTACGATAAGACACTATGATCACATTTGACCCTTATGTGTTTATTTTATTTTTCAGGCATCAGAACATTTTCTCCTCCTAAATCGTTTTTCTCTCCCTTATAGTGTAAGAGGAAGAATCTTTCACGACTTTCTGTTGAAATTATTATCTGAACTATGACGTAACAAATTAACATAATTGTTAATGTATAGGACTTGAACATATTACAAATTGTGTGTTTATCTACAAAGTAATTGATTACTTATGTTATCATAATTCAGAAATATCGTTAACGTTCTTTATTGCCTTTACACTTTGATTTTATATGGACATCATGGAAATTATCCACATAATCTAAGGCACTTGATTGGGCAAAAGTAGAAAGACGTCCTAACAACTACTCTGATTAATAATCATAGTCCACGACAGGGCTGCTTGGCCAACGCGTGGGTGCCAACCAACTACGTGAAAGCTCCTTCATAAGTTTCAATTACAACTCTTCAATAGTGTAAATGATATACCAGTTAATATCGATTTAACGGTTCATGACTTAATTACATCATACAATGTTGCATGTGACAATTAAATTAAAGAAAGGGAAAGATGCTTCTAATGCAGAATGTGATTGATTTACCTACAGGCAAACGTGATCTGACTTCATCCAATCTTACGTTCTCTGCTGATCTATCTCTTATCTAGTTTTACAATCTCATACTGTCATCCGATAGATCTGTTACCATCCTGAGTAGTGAATGGATCAAACCCCTTCTAATACATGATACAATATGTGATTTGTCAAACCTTACCGGTGACGTTGATTTAATGGTTCTCAAATTGAAGACATCATGCCTTCATGATCGAATAAAATTTTCACCAAACTCACCATTTGCTTATGAAATTGCTAACAAACCACTTTGAATATAAATGATATGGATCAACAAACAAATTTTTTAATTGATCTGACCAAACCAGGTGTCTTTTCAAACATGCGTTTCAAACATAAATCTCTTTTTTTTTAATACTAAGGTTCGAACTTGAATGTCGGAAATGACTTATGAAAAAAAATACTATATGGCCACTAAACCTATGATCATCTTATGATGTTTGACCTGATTAACTGGACCAATAAGTTGGGATGAGATGAAATATTCTTTTTAGTTTTGTGTCATCAATTTTTTTCTAATGTGCATTGTTTTATTATTATACTATGTGTGAAACTAAAATTTATCTACACATGACACTTACCAAACCAAATAAAACACATTAGAAAAGAAAAAAGAGGCACAAAACTGATAGGAAGATTTGATTCCGGTCGGGATGGCGTTAACAGGCTTCTTTGCTCGGCCTATGTTTTAGACTTTAAGCCCACTCAGTAAAGAAGGTATAAGATAACAAAGAACGGTGAAATCCAAAAATAAGGGCGGGAAAATGCTAGGGCTCTAATCGCTCTCTTCCCTCTGTTCGTCTCCGAGTCTGCTAGTTGTGTCATCCAGATTCCAGCATCTAATCGAAAATGGAGCAGGATGACGTAGAAGAAGACGAGTTTGGATTTTCAAGAAAGTACTTCTTAGCTAAAGAATTGGGTTCTTCGTCCAAAAAATCTGCTCGGAAACTCGCTGATCTCGACCTTGTAGATGAACAGGTCAAATTCCAGTTTCCGCTATGTAAACACTAGACATCTAATTGCAAAATCATGGCCATGTGTCAAAGATTCTCCTTTCACTGCAGAAAGTTGATTTCTTCAATTTATTAAATTTTTTTTTTGGTGGAATGCAGGAGCTTAGAGAAGCAATAGAAAATATAGAGCCAAAACATCAGAAAGAAATCGAGGATTTGATAAAAAGTTACGAGAAGCTGTATCCACAATGGTTAATTAAATTAAGGTGCTGTTTTATTTTCAAATGTTTAATTTTTTTTCCCATTTGGTTTTGTTTAGATAATGCGGATTTAGTTTGTAACCTTATGCAGTAAGAGGTAATTGTGATTTTGTATAAGGGTGTGATGTTGGCAGGTGTGGTTTTGGGCTTTTGATGTATGGGTTTGGATCGAAAAGGAGATTGCTTGAAGATTTTGCATCTAAGGCTTTAACTGATTACTCTGTTGTCGTTATCAACGGTTACCTTCAATCTGTGAACCTCAAGCAGGTTTATTTTATGATTTTCAGTTGGAGCTACTGCACTGACTAATCCTTTTAGTCATTTTCCTGTATTGCTGATGATGCCCAAAATGCACAAATTTCCTTTAGGTACTGACATGGGAAATCATTTTTGCAGGTTGTGATAACATTAGCTGAACTCTTGTGGGATCAATTGAAACCACAACTTAAGACAGCAAACAAGAATCAATCACCTTTTAACGTTAGATCCATGGATGATCTCATAGCATTCTTGGATGGACCTCACTTGGAGGACATTGAATGTTTTATTTGTGTCATTGTCCACAACATTGACGGCCCTGCATTGCGTGATACTGACACTCAGCAGCACCTTGCAAGAATTGCAGGTTGTTCCCATATTCGTGTTGTTGCTTCCATCGATCATGTGAATGCACAGCTTTGTAAGTTTTACTACTGTCTAAATTAATTTATTCTCGTATAAAATGGTTAGCAATAATGTCAGACATTATTCCTTGTAATCTGTGGGCTACCATCTCAAGATTGTCATCCTAAAATTGATGATCTTGTGTTCCAGTGTGGGATAAGAAGATGGTGCACACACAATTCAATTGGTATTGGCATCACGTGCCTACGTTTGCGCCATACAAGCTTGAAGGACTCTTTTTCCCTCTGATTCTAGCTCAGAATGGGAGCTCCCAGACTGTGAAGACAGCTTCAATTGTATTGCAGAGTTTGACACCCAATGCACAAAGTGTGTTTAAAGTTCTAGCAGAATATCAGTTGGCCCATCCTGATGAAGAAGGCAAGGCTTCCTATTTAGACTTTGAACTCTCACTTATTGTGGACAAACTTAGGTCCTTTACATTGCAACTCTTCTTTTCAGGAATGCCAATCAATAATCTATATACAATCTGTCGAGAACGCTTCTTGGTCAGTAGCCAGGTTACTCTAAATTCTCATCTCACAGAATTCAAAGATCACGAGTTGGTGAAAACTAGAAGGAACGACGATGTTCAGGATTGCTTGTACATCCCCATTCCAAATGAAGCACTTGAAAAAATTGTAAAAGACATTAGTCACTGAAGTTCTATTTTTGGCCAGGATATTCAACTATGGGGTACCAGAAGAGTGCACATTGTGAAATGCAAAGCAAGTCGGTTATTCTCGGATTCAGATTATATTTTGGTCTAACTTTAGTTTCGTACAAGTGTAAAGCTTGTCGCGATTTGTGGTTAATGTCAATCAAGAACTCAACGATTTGCTAGTAATGGGTTTTAACAATGAAAACTTGTTAGCTATCGAGTAAATGGGTGAGATGGAAGAGAGCGATGAGTTCAGTATTGGTCTCATTAAGGTCTTTATCCTAAAGATGGATAGAATCGATCTGCAGGCAGCCACTAAGAGAGACCCATTTTGTGATAAGCGGAAAGACATTTTCTTAGCCTCCCACACTATCTATTCTCATCAAGACCCTAATCAAGTTTATTGATAGCACATTCGATTGTTGTCATTGTTCGGGCGCCGTGATCAGAGGCTAAAAACAACAACAATAACAATATTATTTTATTATCTTAGATGTTCTCGTCTATGACGAGGAATGTAAGGTTGGATGTATGCAACCATACTCATAGAGGTTTTTTCCATTGACATATAATGAAAATTGCTTCCAGAGTTGTCGATCAACTGTTATTTCACAATATAAGAAGCACATCTAATTTAGTTAGTCATTTTATTTTATTACACTCATATTCCAAAAAGGCTAAAACAACATGACAAACATGCCACTTGGTGAGCCATGAAACTTGGTTTTTTGCTGAAATACGAAGAAGTATATGGTATGGTTAAAGATTAAGACGAGAGGGATCCAGAATAGCAACAAATCTGTATATTAATGAGTAATGATGTATACAGTCAGCCATGAGCTGTTCTTGTACGTATTCTCAACACTGTTCTCGTTAATAAAATTGATCCAGTTCTCAATCCGGGGACCTACTTAGATTGAACAAATCAAGCGTTTTGGCTTTGCACACTTTAATAAGATCAGGTTGATATTAGTTAGTGACTATCTGAAGGAAAGGTGACAAACAATTAAAGACACCAAGGGAAAGACATATAAAAGAAATTCTTTAAAGAATTAAGTTTCTTTGATTGAGCTTTTTACATTGTGAAGTAGTAGTTGATCGACACAGTTTGACGCAATTTTCATTATGAGTCATCGGAAAACACACTTTGTGTGTTTTAAACACATGAGTATGGTTGCGTATATCTTACTCTACATATCCCGCTATAGGTGGGAGGCTCTAAGACAATGAGATAATATTATTGTTGTTCTTTTACTACGTTCAGAAAATTCTTTCATTTGCTTAGCACTTTCCTCTTCTTCGTCCTCTATTTACATATATTTAGCAATTTAGAGTATATTTAGGGACATAGATGAGCGTAGACACTATCTACGCTTTAGGTTGACTTTCCACTCGGTGACATATGTTATACCGTTGTTTTACATTACATGTACATATATACGTGATGTGTATTTTAATATCGAAAGGTCTTGCTTTGTATTTCTTGAATGTACTCACTAACACACCAGCACAACATATCACTATTATCATGTCATTTATGCAGGTAGAGCCGGGGGTCTCACTGGAAGCAGACTCTCTATCCCTTGGGACAGGGGTATTGTCTGCCTACCACTTACCCTTCCCAGACCCTAACGATAGCTTTTGCTGTCGCTGGGATATACTGGGTCTGGATGATGATGATGATCATGATGATCTTGCCCATGCATGTTCAAATGATTCCACTCTTGTACTTCTTAGACATTCTTTAGTATTAAACAACTCATTCTTCTTATAATATGATTATTTTCCCTAATACATGTAGCTCTCTCACAAACAAAAGCATTTCGATATCAATGATAATTATGTATGTATAGTTATATGTATACTCATCCTACGAACCACAACCTTTTAGGATCGAATGATTATCAAACAACATCCATGAAGGATTCCCGGTGCCACCTATCTATAATGTACAGCATGACGATGGAATACAAACCATTAATAGAAAAATCACTCGTCAATGCAATGTCACAAGTTTCCATGCACATTATCAATATTTTTCGGGATTGGATCTCTTAATCTCTTCCTTGTTCCATCTTTTAACTCTATTAATAGGTCACTTCTTTTAACTCTGTCAATAAGAAAATGCCAAGTGTGTTTTATTTTTATAGGAATGATGGTTGTAACGTAATCTTATTGATAGAGTTAAAGAATAGAATACCATGTGGTTAGGGGATCTTCATTCTTATTTTTTTTCTTCTAAATACTTCATTTTTGGAAGAGGTTGGGATCTTCTAATCCACTCTATGTCACATTCACTATCGTATATAATGGGATCATGTCACGTCTATTTAATTTATCTTGAAATCACACATGACATGATTTTACTTATCCATTTTTGGGTTCGCGGCAAAACTTGAATCACACACTCGCATATGGTTGTTTTATTAGTTTTATTGGTAAATTATATCTCATATAATTCAATAATCCTTACATGAAAAAACTTCTTCATATTATAGAGACGGTCTGATGCATATTTCGTTTTTATATCCTCGTAAGATAAATAAGTTAAAACATTTATTACTCCCTCATTCGTTCTAAAAATATTATTATGTGTGGTTAAAACATTTATCGTAGTAGTTATCACGTTATTTGACACCATAGTCCGAAAAAGCATGCTAAAATAGGTTAATGATTTGGTGTTAAATTGAATAGATTTTATTTTTGGATTGATTAAAATTGTTTAAAAAAATTCAAAAGTATTAATTTTTAAAAATAACTTCAAATTTTATTACTAAAAGTTAAATATTTTATAATCTATTACTGTTTACGCACTAAATAAAGGTTTAGTTGAATCGAGAAAAAAAAAAGGTTTAGCTGAGAAGTACCTTAAATTTGACAAAATCCACAGGCGACTACAGTCTGTGTCCATGATGACAATCATTGCCCACCGATCCTTTGTAGGATGGGTTCGGGCAATCGTTTTCCTTTTCCCCAAAAGGGGAAGGAAAAAAAATAAAAATAAAAAAACACTGATATATATCTCCAGTCCTTTCAAGCTACCGGAGAAACAACCGGACGCGCCAAACTAGTCTCCGCATTTAAACGTCTCTTTCTTTCTTCGGTTTATCGTTAAGCCAAAGCACCAAATCCGCTATCTGTCAGGATCTTCGTTTGATTAAAGTTAAGTTTTCGGAATTGTTCTTTTTCAGTCGGGAATTGGGTTTTCAATTTTTCTCCTCAGCTGAAAGAAACAGAGGAAGTCAAAATGTGGGGTTTTGGAGGAAATTACTATTGGGCAAGAAAGCAAACAGTTGGGAAAGTGGAAGGAATCGTAGTGATATTCGCGTGGATTTCGAGTCAGGAAAAGCATGTGAAGAATTATATTGATCTCTACTCTTCACTTGGCTGGAATTCCCTTGTTTGTCATTCTCAGCTCCTGAATCTGTAAGCTTTATTTACCTTTTGGGTAGTGATTTTGATTCTTGATTGAGGTTCTGCTTTCTAAACGAATATGATTACGTGCGCTTTGCTTTGTCCCCTTTGGGTTGTTCAGCTTTTATTTACTTCGGGATAGGTGAAAAAGATTAAAGCTTTGTTGGATTTTCAGTTCCTCCCCTCCTCTCTCCCCCCACCGGCCCACCCACTCCTTGCTAAATTACCTTTTGAGGTTTAAGTAGACGGCCCCCAGTTTTCACCTTGTTTTCCTTTTGTCTTTTCCTTGTTGAAGTTCAAATGTCATGGCTTCTTTTTCTGTTGATTCCTGATAGTACGAGTGTGTTTCTTTTGGGTGCGGATTTGCTTCTTATAGTTCTTGCCATTATACTAACAGACAGGATGTGCAGAAAGATAGCAGATAGCTTAATTACTGGGTAATAGTTGTGTAGATACATGGTGTTTGGGAGGTCTGTGTTTTTCTATTCTTTTCTTTGCTTCACTACCTCTACAGACTTGCAAGATTGCATTTTAGATATAGAGATAGCATGACAAACATGTTTGCAGTATATCCTTTTAGGGGGTGGGGTTGGTATCAGAAAGCTAGCTCTTAGATGGAGATCAGCTTGAGAAACCATAATTGGTGCTGTTTATCTATTTAATATCTGATGGATTTGAAGAATTAAAATTTCTCTTAATATGAACCAATCACCAACTCTTCCTTCTACTTCTGAGGAGTGTGTCTTTAAAAATTAAAAGTAAATTTATCATCTGAAAATCAGTTGAATTCGAATTTTGTGGCTGAAAAAAGAGATCTGTGAATTTTAGGAATAAGTGGAATATTATTATTCACTTTGAGAAGAATCTGTCTTGTTATGTCAACTTGTGTCATGCAATTCAACGGTGTTTCCATGGATAGTGCTGTTGTTATTTGTCTTGTTTAGTAGTAGTTGAAAGAAAAAAATGTGCCAGAGTGATGTACTTTGTTGTTACCTTATCTGGTAACACGAGGATGAGATTTGAATCTACTTTGTTCAATATGATTAAATTTTCTCCTATCTGCTGAGAGACATAATTCCTAATTTCCAATTTCTCGTTCGAAAATGAAAATGTTTGTAGATATTTTCCTGAGAAGGCCACATCATTGGCGTCCGAACTCATTGGTGTGCTTGTGAAGGTAATTAGTAGATATTGATTCTTTTATACATGTATTGTGGGAATTTTCAAGGAAACAACTAATGTCTTTTTTCATGTACATGATAAGGTCAATTTCAGAAGAAAAGCCAATAATAGTTGGCCTGACGTCTTCAAAATGAAAAATCCTTTTTTTAGTCATAAGTTTTACGTAACATTTTTTATTCAAGATTTTGCAATCCTTACAGAGTTACCTTTTTTTTACTGAAGTAGAGGAAACATCCATATTGCTCCATTCTAAATGCAGGAGTTGAAAGTTAAACCATGCCCCATTGTCTTTTCATCTTTCTCTTGTGGCCTAAAAGCAAGCATGTGCAAGTTTCTTCAGGTACTTCCGAGTGTCTGTGATATCTAAATCATCGCAGGCAACAAATTTACTTCCTGTCAAATTGTTTTTTGACACCAATTGCTTTTAATCAAGCTGATTGAGTTGCCATAATTGGGGCTCATGTGACTCATCTTTTTCTCTCGTTGTTACAGATAATTGAAGGCAAGTGTCAAGAGCAGGATAGCATGGTATTGCGTCTTTCTTGATATATGTATTTCTTAGATGTCCATTGGGATGTTTGTTCTAAAAGATATGTTTGGTGTCTAGAAATCTTACTGGCTAGCAAAAATTTAAGCTCGTAGCGTTCATATGGTTATATGTTCTTGGTGTGTATCATGTTACGATACAATTGAACTGGACAATTCTTGTTCTAATCTTGGTATACTTCTGCTGAAGGATGAATGCCGACTGCTTAGAGACTCTGTTTGCGGATATATTTTTGATTCTACTCCCGTTGACTTCAGTAGTGATTTGGGAACCCGGTTTGCTCCTCCCATGACTTCTTGGATTGCTCATGGCATCTCTTCCAGTCTTGATGCCCTTTTTCAAAGCAGTATTGAATCCCAACGTGCTGAGTATTGGCAAACACTTTACTCAACTGTGGTGAGTATTTTTGTCAGTTGTTTTTTTCCTTCCTTTTTTCTCCTTTTCTCTAGTGGTTTCTGGTCTGTCATATATCCTCTTTTGCTTTATGTTTCTTGTTTTTGCAGAGCATGGGAGCACCCTATCTCATTTTGTGCTCAGAGGATGACAATCTTGCTCCCTCTGGTGTCATCTATAATTTTGCGCAACGGCTTCAGGACCTGGGAGGTGAAGTTAAGCTGATTAAATGGGATAGCTCTCCTCATGTGGGTATGTAGCGTAGTAGTGCAACCTTTTCCAATTTCTTGTTTCGGATTGGTTCAACCATCCACCTGTGTACTCAAATCCTCAAGTTTCAAATTATTTATATATTGTCATCTTCTACATCATGCTTCTCTGTTTTATCTGCAAGTAAGAAACTTGACTCAGAAACTGGTCGAATTCTAAACTTTTACCAAATATTTGTTTCATTCTCACCTTAGCAATTTACAAATACCTTGAAATCGTGCGGTCCTACACATTCTGTAGGAGCTTATTAACACATTGTCTCTGTCAATATCAAAATCTTAAAGTGTAAGGCTTCCCTCGTTTGATCTTTACATGTCCTTTTAGTTTCTCGGTTACTACACTCTTTTGTACTTCTTTTCATGTTACTTCTGAACATTTAGAATCTATAATTTCTTGAAAGTAGAATATGTACAACTCGAAGTTTCCATGTAGAAGTGCATCAATCGAAGCATGGGCATTACCAGTGTCTACTATTTCCCAACCTTTCAATCTCTCCAAATGTTGTGCTGACATTAGTTTAATGTACTTCTGCATAGGTCATTATTGGGCTCACCCATCAGAATACAAGGCTGCAGTAAGAGAGCTACTTGTGAAAGCAGCTCAAATCTACTCTCAAAGAATTCGCCAACTTGAAGGGGAGAAAATGGGTTTAGAGGGGACAAATGATGAGATCTCTGATCCATTCAGCAGTCTAAGAAAGGCAGCAATGTTTTCTCAGCAAAGCTTCCAAAGGATTTCCCTTGATCTGAATGACCACTTCTTTGTTCCTAGCTCAGTGGAGTACAATGACGACAGAGATGTCGGATCGGTGCGTGATGCACAAAAGGAACGTTATATTCCTATACCAAACCTGCCAAGCATTAACGCGCATGGGGTTCTTGGTCAGGCCTTGTTTGATGTTTGTGTACCAAAGAACGTCGAGGACTGGGAAGCAAGATTGTCTCCCTCCTCAAGTAGACCGCGGTTGGCATCTAGACGAAGGCATTCACCTTTTAATCCTATGAAATGTATACGTCGCTCCAGACTATAATATCTCTCGTTGGCTTTATTGGTGGGAGCCCTCAATGATTTATCAAGAATCTGGTAACCACTGGAAGAATTTCTCCTTCTTGTAACTGCAGTTTGTGGCTTTACTTTTTAGAAGCTAGGAATCTAGGGGCCAGAGGGCATGAGGCTTTGTGCTCTTACCTTTTTAAAGGGTAAGAGGCAAATTTGGTGGTGGTTCTGTTCATGTCAAGGCTTTCTAACCCTTTGTACAGCTGAGGCGACACTTTGACATAAAATTGCTAGCTCAGTGTATAAATAAAGTGCTATATTGTTCAGTGTTGTATCCACCGGGCGATCAATTCCCGGGATATGTATGGAACAACCTTAAATCTTGGGGTCATCCATCCTGCCCTTCGAGGCACCTGCAAATTGGCGATCGGAGATTAGTGTGGATGTGGATATGAATTAAAGGTGCCGCCCACTGTTAGGACCCATCCAAGACACCTCGTGGTGAAAACAAAAAAAATTGTAACGGGTAACGGAAACAAAAATAAAAAATAACAACGTTAGCGCACTGCATGAACATACATTGATCAATCAGACACCCTTACCTTTGCATATTTGATGATACATGTCAACGAATAACATGGTATAATCATTATCGTTAGAACATGATACTATCTTAACGTGAAGAAATTCTCCTTTGCGTTGACATTGACCCGTCGCATTTTGTTATATTCTTTTTATTTTTTAAGCTAACTATAATCGTAATATGTGTAACTTTTTTTTCCTCTTTCAAACGACATGTGCACCTTTTGAATATTGGGTGCTTTTACTTTCTCGTTTCAAAATTTTATTAGTTTTATCAACTCGTATGGTCATTCTGTTATGCCAATTGCCGCCTTCTTTGGTTGTTAGCAGTTTGTTATTATATCAATATGAACAGACTTCCGTTAGATATCATACATATTTATCAATTGAAATTTTCTTGTTTGGTTTATCTTTATACTATAATTAGTATATATTAACTTGAACTCAATATTTCGTTATAGTCTTTAGTTGAGAAACGAAATATGTATGCTTCATTACGAACAAATGAGAGACCCGTGGATCAAAAAAAAAAAAAAAAAAACTAGAAAACGTCACGGCGTCACCTGTGGATACACCGTGCAGATTACGCCCGACGTATGGGCATGGCCAATTCTAAATAAAAGTGCGTTTCGGATGTAATTACGTAGAGTTTGAGAAGAGACCGGATTGTTTCGTGATCTGATATACACAGCATTACTTTACACTTTATGCAAGTGGTTTGTCTTACCCTACACTTTGTGCAAGAGGTTGTTCTGCAGCTTGAACGCGTGACTTCAAAGTCACAAAACATCAACTTTACCAGTTATTCGAAGGTTCGACCTCGCATGAACAATTTCAAATGTTGGAATAAAAATTATTACATAAATAAATATGCATCCATAGGATAATTAAATATGTATATAAATGCATTGTGGCTGGTTCAACTACGTCGTTGAGTGGTAGCATGTTTTACCCCGCGGGACATTTTGTATATATAATTTCCTCACTTGATATTTCGTTAACTCAAAGTAAAAAAGATTACCAACCTCACTGTTCTCGTAAAATCAACCGGTTGACTTCAAAGAGAATTCCCACTCCACAGTGATGAAGAAGAAAGTACTTGTCACCGGTGCTTCCGGTTACCTGGGCGGCCGTCTTTGCCACGCTTTGCTCAATCATGGTTACCACGTCAAGGCATTCGTCCGCCGCACCAGCGACCTCTCATCTCTTCCTACTCGTACGGATTCCGGCGACCACGGCGGGGCTCTGGAACTCGCCTATGGAGATGTCACTGACTATGGGTCCCTTCTGGATGCTTGTTCTGATTGCCACGTCATTTTTCATGTTGCCGCCCTCGTTGAGCCCTGGATTCCTGATCCTTCTAGATTCATCAAGGTAGGCTAAGAAATCGTAATTTGATAGAATTCTTGGTAAGAATTGAATTTTGAATTGCCTCGATATTGTATTGTATTTCATTTGTTTGGTTTGAAATAGGTCAATATTGGAGGATTGAAGAACGTGGTGCAAGTGTATAAGGAAACAAAATCGATAGAGAAAATCATTTATACGTCTTCGTTTTTTGCTTTGGGGTCAACTGATGGATATGTTGCTGATGAAAACCAAGTTTGTGCTTCTCCCGTTTCCTTACCATTAATTTATTTGTTTATTTTTCCGCTGAAAATTGAAGTGTTTTTGGTGGCATGTTTTGATAACTAGATGCACTCTGGGAAGTTCTTCTGTACGGAATACGAAAAATCGAAGGCCATTGCGGATAAAATTGCATTAGAAGCTGCCTCAGAGGGGGTCCCTATTGTGCCTGTTTATCCTGGTTTCATATATGGGCCAGGAAAGATTACTTCTGGAAATGCAGTTGCTCGCATGGTACAAAAAAGTTCTTATTGATTTTTTTGTTGCATCTATTTTATTTTCCCCCCTTTGTGCCTCTTGCTTATGATCAGAGAAAATTCTTGCTATGTATAAAAGGTTTGTTATACTCAATTGTTTTACCATGTAACTTTGGCTTGGTAAATTCTTGATATTGATCTAGCATGTGACAGTCAAAGATATGCTTGCATATTGCTCCATGTAATACTAAGAGAGAAACCTGATGCACACACAATAGTTGGGGGGCGATTGATCCAGAAGGACTGGAAATTGCATTAATGGTTTTGCTATGAGCTAAATTCTACTTGGGAATTATTTGCAGTGACTTGTAATCCTTCCATGAACCATGTATTGTTTTATGTGTATTCATACTCATGAAATTAATTCTACTATTTGCATGGTTTTCTCAGATTATAGAGCGGTTTAATGGTCGACTACCTGGTTATGTTGGCCAAGGAAACGATATAGCATCCTTCAGCCATGTCGATGATGTTGTAGATGGGCATATTGGAGCAATGGAGAAAGGTAGACTTGGAGAAAGATACCTGCTTACTGGAGAAAATGCATCATTCAATCATGTTTTCGATGTGGCTGCCTCCATTACTGGGACAAGTCGGCCTAAATTTACTATCCCATTGGTCGTGATTGAAGCTTATGGCTGGCTTTCTGTGCTCGTCTCAAGAATAACGGGGAAGCTTCCCATAATCAGCCCCCCGGTATGAAATCTATGTCATTTCAACTTTCAGTTTCACCTTTATTATTTCTTCCTTAGTATTTGTACGTTGCAATCCAGAGACTAACATATATATACAGAGCCGGTGGTTTCACTGGAAACAAACTCTCTATCTTTTGAGATAGAGGTATTTTTTGTCTGCCTCTCACCCTCCTCATACCCTAGTAATAGCTTTTGCTGTAGTTGGGATATACTGAGTATGTGTTGTTGTATGCAGAGACCAACATGTCATATCCTGCTTTTCCTTTTTGGCTATTTGTCATCATTTCACTATTACAATTTTTTTTTTTTTGCTTCAATCTAGTTCCTCTCCCCTTTTTTCTGTGTCTCTCATGACATCTTTGTGCATTGCGCTGTTATGAACAGATGGTTGAGGTTCTGAGACATCAGTGGGCATACTCTTGTGACAAGGCCAAGGCTGAGCTAAATTATGACCCTAGAAGCTTGGCTAAAGGTCTGGCAGAAGTTCTTCCCTGGTTGAAGAGCACTAACTCTATTAAGTACTAGAAGGCTTATGACCTATATAACTAGTCGGTTTTGAGTGGTTGCAATGGCAATTTCAGGTTGATTTTGTCTCTTTCAAAAGAGGGAGCAGTGTTGAATCAGCTCCCACCCATTTTTAGGATCCTTGTATTATGATATGCAGTCATCATAATCAAATATCGAGGTAGGACATTGAGGTGAAAATGTTGCTGTGTGTTATTATCAAAACTGGGGCTCAACAAGACTTTCATGTTCTTATTACCATTTTCTTATTTAAAAACAACCCAGAGCGTTTCTAGTGTACTAGGCTCCCACGTTTGCGTGGGGTCTGGAGAGGGGCCAGATCGCTTCGCGATCTGATGTACGCAACCTTATCCTACCTTTTGTGCAAGAAACTATTTCCGCGGTTTGAATATGTGACCTTAAGGTCATAACCCGATAATATAGTAATGAAATAACACGTCATTTCATCGGGACAATAAAATTTCAATTATCTCACTATCAACTTCCCAACTCTATTTAAAGAGACATTTGTCTTGTGATCTAGACATTAATTTTTTATCCAACAAGATTTTATGACACTCTACAGAATCGATATTGTAGCCACCTTCAAGTGCCGTCACAATTCTACCTAGACCGATTTTTATCAACTATACAAAATCATAAAGATACTGCCATCACAATGAATACATGAGTACATGCATACTTGATCAAATATAAAAAATCACAATTCTACCTCGAGCAAACTTTGAGTGACCTCACATTGTACACATGCATACATACACAAAGACATGCACGTGTGTGCACACGCACACATAAATATCTATATATGTGTGTATTGCATCTATGTACATATATATCCATATGTGGTTGTGTGTGTCTATATATATATATATGTGTGCATATATATATACATATGTATATATATGCATGCATGTAAATTTCAGTCTCAACACTGTAAACTTCCATAGTAGACGGTCTAACCAGAACAATTTTCTTTTTGACTTCATAAATGAAGATAATTTATGAATATCGTAGTTCCAGACTAACATAAATTTTATTGTGGTCGTTGATCAGCTAGTAACCCAATAAAGTGATGACAAATAAGTTTTATCTACGTGCAAGCAAATAAGTGATTGGTTAAAACAAGAGGTCCATAAATTTTCTACACATTTCATTGGTCAATGACCAACTAATCATACTTCATTATTGACCATTGTAAAATTTGTGCAGAAAAAAATGATATTATCCAATCCCAAGCTCCTTCCTTCTTTATCCATACTTCCAGGGTTCTATTATCTTTATTTGATAGAGAATAAAGTTGTCCTCCAAATATTCCAACTTCCCGCCTTACTCCAAATTTGTCAAATGTTTCCAATTTCCCACGTAACTCTAAATTCGTTAAATATTTGTATCTGTGTTTGTCACCATGTGTGATTGTAAATAGATGATAGAAATAGGTTTCGATTCCTCATGATAATAGAAGGAAGGGGATGGGCAGGGGTAGTCTTTGCCCTAAAATAAAGGTGATATAACTATGTATGTATATATATGTGCGTATATAGGTGTGTGTGAGTATATACATATGCATATGTGTGTATATCTATCTACGTGTGTATATATTATACATATATATATATATATATATATATATATATATATATATATATATATATATATATGCATATTCTCGGTCTCAACACAGTCAACATCCACAGTGAATCGTCTAACCCTAACAATCTTCTTCTTGTCTTCATAAATGAAGATAATTTTTTATTATCGAAGTTCCAAACTTTAAAAGAAAACGATATTATCCAATTCCAAGTTGCCTCCTTTTTTTTTTACCCATGCCTCCAAATTCGTCAAATATTTGTGCACGTGTTTGTCACCACGAGTGATTGTGAAAAAGGGAAAAATGGGTTTCGAGTACTGATGATAATGATAGAGGGAAGGGGATAGGCAAAGGTAGTGTTTGCCCTAAAAGAATGGTGACAGGAAGACCTATAATAGTAAGGCTTCGTACATAAAATGATTCGGACTTCTTCAAATCTTGTGTAAACACACGAGTATGTATATTGAAAACACCCTTTCAAATATTTGTTTCTTTGAAGTTTGGATGGAAGCAAAGTTAAGAAGAAATCTGATTTCATTTCCTTTTCATTTTAGTGCTGAAAAAAATCATTCTGCAAAGAATCCTTCCCAGTGCATGGAGGCCAACGAGGAAAGTGTCCGTGGTTTCTTAGGATCAGAAATATCTTTCTTCTTTTTTCCGAGTCACACTCCTAGGCAGAAAAGTGATAACAAAAGGCTCAAATGGTTTTAAAGACAGCCCTTCCTCGTCTGGATGTTATAGCATACAAAACTTTTCTTTTTGAGAAGATATAGCAAAAAATTTTAAAGATAAGATTCATTAAAAGCCCAGATATGTGCCTGCTAAGTTTCTTTCTTTGACCACTTGATAATATACCGAAGACTGTATGAGGCGATGGAATTCTAAGAGCCACGATATGATTTGGGTGATGGAGTCAGCACTTATTCTGTTTTCGGGTTGTTTTATGATGGTTGGCTGGGGGTTTCATGTACATAGATGCAATACACACATATTAACCAATATATAACAATAATGAATATGCAAAAAAGAAAGGTAAGTTATGCTATTATATTTTTTTATTGATGAGTAAGTAACTAATATGATTTCTTGACCATATTACAACTAAATTATTATATAATTTATTGATTGACTATACTTATTATATTTTTTTATAGACTAAATTAAAATTTGTATATCCATAATACAACAAAAATCAAAAGAATTCAAAAGAGGGAAGAAACAGGAACTCCCAAACAGCTTCAATTTGCGCTTTTCTTCCATAATCAATTCCGCTCGCATTCTGCCTGACTCTGTCTATCTATCTTTCCTCTGCCTTCCCAGTTATTGCCGGACTTTTGTTTGTTTTCTTGTCTTCTTTCGTCTCTCTTTATTTCTCTCCCTTTCCTCCTCCTGGAGATAGCGTTACTTACAACATTTGCAGAAATTGTGATTCCGGCATTCGCAGTTCTCGATGATTCCACCGTCTTCATATATTCTCGATTGCCACGAAAACATCCGGTACGTTTTTTGTTCTTAGAACTTCCCTATGTTTTGTTGAAATAAAGTTGTAACTTTTACATTCCTAGTTACTGGGGATCTTAAAGTTTCTTTCTTTAGTGGGTTATTGGGGATTGACTTTTTAGTGCTTTATGTTTTTTCTTGGAGGTTTTGGCTTTGAGCATTTAGGATATCTTTGAATCGGTGTGAATTTCGGATGAAAGGAAAACAGCCAATGTAGGATTAGAGGGCTTGCATAAGTTTTTCTAAAAAGTTCAGAGGAAAGGAAGTTGCAATATTTTCTGACACTAGAAGGGACCCAAAGAATGTTAACGAAAGGTCAACTTCAGACGCTGCCCTTGTCGGTATTGCTTAAACGTGAAGTGGCGAATGAGAAAATAGAAAGGCCCGAAATATTGCACGGGCAGGCCAGCCAAAGCAAGAAAGGCGAAGACTTTACTTTACTCAAGACTGAATGCCAGCGAGTTTTGGGTGATGGAGTCTCCACTTATTCTGTTTTCGGGGTATGAGTAGAAATCATCTCTCTCTGATCTTCTTAATCATCTGTTCTTTTTGTTTGTCTTTCTTATGTGATCACACTTGATTGATGAATCATTTGTTGCTCTGATATTGTTCTGTACATCTTGTTTTATGGCGTTCTTGGCATGCATTTTGGGTTAATCTATTGGTCTTAGGCATGACCCTTGCAATTGAAGATGTTTCCAATGAAGCAATTGAAGATGTTTGTCTTTTGTGTCATATTTATCACAGTTGTTTGATGGACACAATGGATCAGCAGCAGCTATATATTCTAAGGAGAATCTGTTGAACAATGTTTTAAAAGCAATTCCTCTTGAGCTAAACCGTAACGAGTGGAATGCTGCACTACCAAGGGCTTTAGTTGCGGGCTTTGTCAAGACAGACAAAGATTTCCAAGAAAAAGGTACGGAAACATCACAAGATAATCACTGTTATGGCCCTAACTTCTCTTAATATTTCTATTGCCAAAATTATCTTTCCTTTTTTTGTACATTAATTTTCATAGATAAGCCAAAATGGCACATTTACAAAAGAAGTTGCTTAAACTGGCAACATGAAACTTGGCTATCGCAAAATATAGGTGGCTTATATTTGTCTATCCAACTAGTACACACCTTTACAAAATTTCCCTTGGAAAGGCAACATTTGCCAAGCATTTACAAAATTTGACACTAAAAGTAACTGCACACAAAATAAGTCGCCTCTTTAACTTTGGTCCATTAAGCTTTCCGTTCCACCACGGTACCTTCACCAAATTTGGGAATGGATGAGAGTCCGATTTTACCATCTGATTCCTCTTGACAGCAATGTCTTATGGCTGTGTTCAAATGAATCCTTTTGAGCATATGGAAATCGTATAGTTTATGCAGAAATATACACGGTAAACTATACAAAATACATTGTATCTACCCATGTACACATACAGAAAATTCTTAGCTTATACACATACATACATTGTAGAAAAATACTTGTAAACACTCTACACACTCAGTCAAGTCACCGGTTTAGTGACCAAAGCAATATAGCCGTTGGAATCCAAATAGAACGGTTGGCTAACTAGCCGTGGGCAGATTGAGGCTATCTGCCTCATTTCTCTTCAGCCTTACAAAAGGTTTTACTCTTGTACATTTTAGTACTTAACTTGATGAATAATGTATTCACAATTCTCTATAGTTTATTTTATGATCATTTGTCTTGTTTGATCCATAATCATGTTTAGTGACAAAGTCTTACATTGGTTGTCAACCTAACGCAACCTTCCTTCTTTATCTGGCTTGAGATCGACAAGCCGAAAACTCGACCAAGCACAGTTCTTATGATTATTTGTCTGAAGGGGCTAAAACATCGTAGTAGTTTCATGTGACAGTTCAAAAAAAAATATTTCCCATCTAATCTGCGTCTGAGTATCTTAGTACTTTCTTTCTGAATGTTCATAATGGTGGTTCTGGTAACTTCATTCTTTAGCTTCTCTTCACTTGCAAACATTTATAAAAAAGAATTTATGTTTAGAGATAATGAGGTATATATATTCATGGTTTTCCTTCATCCTTTTACCTGTGGTGTCATATGGTTGTATGAATTTAATTGTAGCCTCAATTGAATTCCAGCTCATAGATCAGGAACGACAGTCAAATGTCTAATACTAGATGGCTGGACCGTAACTGTTGCATCAGTTGGTGACTCTCGCTGCATTCTTGAATCTGCTGAAGGTGGAATATATGATCTCTCAGCAGATCATCGGCTTGATTCTGATGAAGAAGAGCGAGTTATTAGAAGTACTTATGGGTGCATGTCTTGGACTTTTCTCTTCTACTTGATTTGAGTTGTTGAATTATTTTGAACAGGAGGGAACGTATTACAGCAAGTGGTGGTGAGGTTGCTCGGCTAAATACTGGTGGTGGTACAGGGGTAGAGAAGTTCATCTTTTGAGTTTTGATTTTTGACTTTGCGATCTCTGCAATTTCTGGTGGTGTCCTGCAATTTCTGCTTATGTTTCTCAACTGTTCTTAAGTAGCTGGAGTATTGGGTTTTGTATCTTGATGTTCCTTGTGGAGAAAAATTTTGTACAACAGGCACTCTGCTGCATATATCTATTCATACATATTACATATGTACACACACACACGGGCTTACATGCATCATGCATCTGCATATGCAGAGAGAGGCTAAGTCTGATGTAATTAGTAGGACGAGAGAGGGGCAAAATTTTATGTAATTAGTAGGACTTTATTGGTTTCCTATTAAACGTTGTTTGACTTTAGAAGGTGAATCAATTTCTTTCTTTTGTTTTACTGGGCTGCATGAATCGGAACATTATTAGCTAAACCCTTGATTTCTTAGTAATAGAATTAGAAGTTTTGCATTCACTCGACCTACCGAAAAGAACTAATATTGATGATGGTGTGATAAAAATGGAAAATAGATAATCTTATGTATCAAGCATTGGTCGTTGACATTCTACACCATTTTCTGTCTCATGTTTTGAGATATTTCCATGTGTCTATCATTAAAAAGCCACATGACCTGCATGAGGATGTCTAAGCAGTGGGTTGAGAAAACTTTCATAAATGTGTATTTGGCATTCATAAAACATTTTCGTTACTATTCCATGGCCGTCCTCAATATATTCAACTTGTGGCCTCCTGTTTTTCCCCTTTCTTCTATGTTGAATATCTCCTACCATGTTGCCTATAGATAGTAATATCTTGTTTTTCTTATTATTGACATTCATTTTCCTTGCCTTTTCTTTAATGTGTCATACATTTGTTTTAGATTGGTCCTTTGAGATGTTGGCCTGATGGATTGTGCCTTTCCCGATCTATTGGAGATATGGATGTTGGTGAATTTATAGTTCCTGTTCCATATGTTAAGCAAGTCAAGGTTTTTATTCTACATAACTTATATCATTTGTAGTTCTTGTTTATTTCCCACTCCATATGTTACACCCAGTCCTCTCTGGTTGAATTAGTTGTCATGCTTTACTAGGCTGTCAAGTCTTAAAAAATATTGTGAGCTTTGCCTTCAGCTGATTGTCATGGATGTTTCATGCAGCTATCGTCTGCAGGTGGCAGGCTCATTATTTTGAGTGACGGTGTTTGGGATGCCGTATCTTCAGAAATGGCTCTTGAATGTTGTCGTAAGATGCCAGCAGATGCTGCAGCCTCCCATATAGTTAAGGTTAAACTCATATGCCAATGCAAATAACGTGAGATGTTTAAGGATTCCTGCAAGAAAAAAAAATGATGTATTTATTTGCCTTTTTGCAGGTGGCTGTACAAGCAAAAGGCCTGCAAGATGATACCACCTGTGTCGTGATTGACATACAACTGCCCGAGAAGCCAAATCCTCCCTTACCTCCGCCTAGGAAGAATGTTCTCATGTCGATCTTTCATAAGAAATCTTCTGAAAACTCTTCTCGACCTGAGAAAGTACATAGTGAACCGGATGTTGTGGAGGAACTGTTTGAGGAAGGATCTGCTTTACTTTCGAAGAGGTTATTACTGATTCCATCTTGGTGATTTGTCTGGGATTTCCATTTCGTTTGTTCTGTTTGGCCAGTATAATGTTTCTTAGGCATTTTTATTCTCTTGTTTCACTATTCGATTAGCAACGATCGTATGATTAGCTGTTTCTTGCAATTTGCTAACAGATGGTGATTTTGTCCAGGTTGGATATAAGTATCTATTCTATAACATGTTTGAATAAAGCAAAATGACTTACTAAATTGGCTGCACTTCTTATATTGTGAAGTAGCAGTTGATCGACACACAATTTTCATTATGGGTCATCGGGAAACAAATTCCATGTGTTTCTAACACATGGGTATGGTTGCGTACATCCGGCCCCTCCATACCCCGCCATAGGCGGTAGCCTCTAAGGCAATGGGGTAATGTTGTTGTTGTGTTGATTCTATAACATGTTCAAGTTGTTCATTTGCACGGTCTGTCAAATAGAAGTAAAGCCTGGAAAAGGTATTTCAGTACATGCGGGATCATCAAATTCAAGGAAATTGCGGCCATGGGATGGTCCATTCCTTTGTTCAAGCTGCCATGAGAAAAAAGAAGCCATGGAGGGCAAAATACCTTCTGGAGGCATGACTTCATAGTGTCTTCATAACCTCAACATTTTTGTCCATGCTATATTACTGGTTTTTTGATACATGGTTTTACAGATTGTAGATAACATACTGGGAGTGACTAGACAACACCTTCCTTCATCATCCGTCGATAAAATCTGTGGCCTAACACAGCAAGTGTATCTTCTTGACAAGTTCAATGAAAATATCAATTCCTCTAATTCTTCATCAATCTTCAATGTAAGTGGTCTGAGAATTTGGATCCTTCGTGAGAAAAGTGTGACGAGGATCTTTACTCTTCAACTTACATTCTTTAGCCTGGGGGATCACGTCTGCCACACAGACCTTTTTGTCAAGGGCTTATGCATGATCTCCACCCTCCACTGGAAGGGGTGTGAGAGATTAAAGTCTCAGAGCACATAATGGCATGTCGGAGGAAATCCCCCCCCCCCCCCCCCCCCCCCTCTTCTTTTCTGAGAGTGATATCAGATGTGATTCATCTGATTTTTGGACATTTTTTGTGGTAAAATAGGTTCTGTTTCCTCTGGAGGGCTAACGGACAAAAGAAATGGTTTATTTAAAATTTTTTATTTAATTTTTCTTTAATTAAGAGCAGTTTCATTGATTAGTCTGCTGGTCATCTTGTTCATGTAACAGTAACGTACTTAAATCTTACCACTCCATGAACAACTGGATAAGAAAATTCAGTTTTTTGTTTTGTTTCTGTTGTTCCTCAACTCATTTTTGTTCGTATTTCGTATATGTATAACAAAGTAGAAGGCTTTTCTTTGTGCATTATGTGACTAGTGGAGAACTTCAGAATTCATTATGGACTTCCTTTTGACCGTACGTCGAGGGTCTGGTTGAGTTGGAGATAAGATGACTGGGATAGGATCCCCTCACCGCATCCCCCTCACCGCGTGCGTGACCGCATGACACGTGGCAGCAAGGAGGGATGGTGAGGCTAGATGAGGGTCACCCGCATCTAGCATCACCACCCACTTGCTGTCACGTGTCGCGTGGTCACAAAGAAGTGAGGAAAGTGGGGCTAGGAGATCTCAATTCGGGGTGAATACCTTTGCTCCAATAAATCTGATAGCCCTCGTATTCAGCGAGGACATTAGACTAGCTGAGCCTCTGACACGGACACTTTCCTAGGATACACACTGTGCGAGGATGAGTTGGGTGAGTGTTTTCTGTCAAGTGGTGTACAAATCAAAGCTTGAAAGCTATAGAAGAATCATTACTGTTATTATTTTATTGCAGTCATAGCTTGATATATCAACGGATTTAGTAATGTATCAAACTCAATAACTTTGTAGCAAAAAAAAGATTGTTTCCCAACCCCAAGGGCCCTCACACTTCGGCGCTACGAGACAGCTGGGAGGATATAAATGAAGTACTCAGCAGCCCGTTAAGGGGGATGCACAGTGTCCACAGACCTACAAGGAGTCCACTCTTGAGACCCAAGATGTTGCTCTTACACTGTGGCTGCGAGACTCGAACCTTGCATCTTGTAGCAGATCTACTCCTCCGAAATCAGCTGACCTATGCCTGAAGTCATCAAGCTAAATAAATATATTCGAGTGTTGTACCTATTTAGTTTAGTTTTCGGAAGAAGAGAGCATCACTAGCAGCAACCGTAAAAGGAATAGGCAACAAATGTTACCTCATCAAGTGCATTGGATTCGACTTATTATATCAGTCTTATTGTAAGTTGGACAATCAAATCAAAGTTACTGACCTTTACTATTTTATAGATACTTCTTTACCCAGGAACTCTTTTTTTGCATCGAGATGTCCATGTATTCACTTGTGGTAATCACATGTGATAATGTGATGAATGGTCCATGTTAACCGACTTAGAAAGTAGGCGTCCAAAATTTCTCTTGTACTACGTCATTTTCTTAGGTCTCACGTCCATTTGATGCCAGGTGATAAGGACAATGAGACTTGGTATCAAACTGGTCTAGTATTAAAGGCTATTGAACTATCTAGCGAAACCTTTTCATTTCTAATATATTCAACGATACATTCTTTCTTGATTTTGAAATACGATAGAATAAAGCAAAATAACTCACTAAATTGATGGCGCTTCTTATATTGTGAAGTAGCAGTTGATCGACACAGTTTGACACAATTTTTATTATGGTTATCGAGAAACAACCTCTGTGTGTTCCTAAACATGGATATAGTTGCGTATATACGACCTTCCATATTCCGACATAGTCGGGAATCTCTAAGTCAACGGATAATGTTGTTGTTGAACTATCCAGCGAAAATCAGGTATCGAAATCTTATACATGTACGTGTTCAGTAAGATCTGAATTCTATTACTTTCCGTGTACGTGTGAGGTGAAAAAAGATAATGAGACTGTATGACTCTTGTATATGCTATCGTGCCTGGGACAAATTAGCAGGTTGTAGGAACCTTCCAGCATGGGATAACATTGATTTGCTCCACAGAGTCCAACGGAATGAAAAAAAAATAAAAAATGTTCCGTTCTCATAAAGTAACTTTTTTCGACTATTAAATTCCACGAGGACGAGTATTTCCCTCCATTTTGTTTTCTTTAGTTGATTATTCAATTTGTTCTTCCTTCTTAAATTGGTTGGGTAACCACATAAAACTACAAACAACATTACACATTTGTTTTAGATGCTTCCGTCTATGACAGAGTATGAGAGGTCGAACGTACGCAACCATATACATGTGTTAGAAACATACAGAGGTTTTTTTTCTGATGACACAAAATGAAAACTGCGTCAAGCTGTGTCGATCAACTGGTATTTCACAATATAAGAAACACAGCTCATTTAATGAGTCATTTTACTTTATTCCATCATATTCTAAATTCAATAAAAAAATGTGTTATTATTTCATTGGAAATGGAATTAGGTAACCACATAAAACTGTATGACTATTACTTGTCCGTAATAAGATCGCCACATTAACTACATATAGCCAAAACGTACGGATGGACTCAAACGTAAAAACTTAATCAGTTATCCATTTTCTTTTAAGACTTTAACTTCTATTGTTTGGCAAAATCTGATTGACTCGATCTTCGCTAGGCCATTGGTTTAATGGTAAAAGTTGTGACCCAATATAAAGAAATGGTTGTGGCGGAGACTTTAGAATTAGAGGTATTAATTAGATTTTAAATTGTTTAGTGCGAGTTTATTTTCAGCTAGTAATTAGTTTCTTTTTTTATTACTAATATGTTGGTTTAATTGGAAGGAACTGAGATATGAAGTTTTAAGATTCAATTCGAGTGTCATTAGTGGGAGTTTAGTTTTCAACTTGTATGTAGTTGTCATATGCTGATATAATGTTTTCCTACCCTTTTTGCACGGGTTGGGATCTCCTCACCCCAACTTTCCTCACCCCTTTGTGACCGCAACCCTCATCTAGCATCACCACCCCCTTGCTGCCACGTGTTGCGCGGTCACGCGTCACCGCACCCCTCTTGCGGTGAGGGGATCTTATCCCTTCTTGCACATACATTTGTGAATTTTTTTAGGTCGTGCCTCTGTTTGAGATGACTTGAAAATCCATGTGCTGGTGAGAATATGGGTGTGTGGCCGTGGGAGAGCAGAAACAAACGTTAAAGAACAAAGACTTGTTTGTCCAAAGATCCATGTAGGGAAAACTTTATCTCAAATTTTCTCCTTTAGCAATTAGCCACTCGTAATCTTTGTGCTTACATTGAAGACGAAAATGTCACAGGTAGACAACCCAGCATGCAACGTGGAATAAGACAAATACTTTGCTATCTCCCCCCACCCACCATCACCCCTTTCCTCCACCCTTACCCTTCCCCAAAGAAAAGACTTTCTTTTTTCGCTCCCATGACATAGTCCAGTTGGTATCTAGGTTGAGGATTGACACAAAGAGGTCACGAGTTCGAATCCAGGACAATCACAGTGTAGGTGTTCCTCTGCTGCTTTGACATGGTTTGTGAAAGGCACATTGTGTGAGTAACTGCGTAAGATTTCACCCAATTTAGGAGGCTATTAAACTTTTAATTTACATCATCCACGTAGCTCCTTGAGCTGGAGCGGTAGGGACCTTTTGGGTTGAGGTTCAACCTTTTGACACAAAGAAAATACCTTTTTTTCCCGGCTCCCAAATCAGTCATCTATTTTTGATATGATTTGAGGATTGGGTGAAGAAGATGAATTTGCCCACCCAAATTCCATGATTAAGGTGCCCACCTTCACTAAGCAAACAAAAATACCTCGGTTGCTTTCAAGGACGAATTGCTGGACCACAATTACACGTGTGTGTTGTCCAACTAGTCGACTTCAAAAATTCTTGCATTTCAGCCTTATAGTTTTACAAAGTTTGCTTGGTTTTGGGGGAAGACGAGTAGTACATATACAATGTTGGAAAATTTTGTAACTTGATGTAAACAAATAACAAAAAGACCTGATAGAGAAAGTCAGTAGAAAGTCATATAGATATACAATACTAAGAAAATTTTTAAAATGCTGAACTTCTATGTTTATTTCCTAACTAACACATGTATTTTACAGGTTTTGATTTTAAATAATGCAAGTACCTTTGATGTAATATTATACTAACCTATGCAGTAGCGTGGTCGATACATCATGACAATAGTCAATATGTAGCAATATTAAGATTATATATAGAGATAATTACCTTACCTTTACGTCTTCTGTGTTTAGGTCTATTTATTATTGAAATCTCTCTAGTTTATAACTCGACATTTACACCTAAGTGTTTTTGGATTAAATTGGAAATGATAGTTTTCGATTAATATTAACAGAAATTATACTTTTAGTCTAAAATCAAGAGGTTGTAAATGTAGAAAAAAAAAATTAAATTAGAGAGTTGCGATGAATCATGTGAAACTATGTCAGGTCAAAATGTGATACTTTTTGTTAACTTTCACAGAAAACTCTTTTATCAACTTCACTTCAAAAACATAGATGGTTTCAAAAGGGTTGGGATCTCCTAACCCCACTTTCCTCACTCCCTTTCTGACCATGCGACACGTGGCAGCAAAGGGGAGTGGTGAAGCTAGATACGAGTGACCCTCATCTAGCCTCACCACCCTCCCTTGTTGTCACGTGTCGCACGGTCACGCGTCACCGCATCCTATTTGCGGTGAGGAAATCCTATCCGGTTTCAAAATCGAGTTTTAAGCTAAAAGGAATCTAAAGATGATTATAATTAAATACATCAGGTGTAAAAGAAATTATGCTTTATACATATGGAGTATGAATTTGGTGCAAGTGAGAGCCGACAGTCACACATCAACCTAGAGACGAGAAAGAATAAGGTGGCGTTTGGTTGACACTTGAGAATCGGAATTAGAATGGGTATGATAGAGAATAGGTTTGGAGGATATGGGTTTGGGGTTAAAAGTGATAGTTGTTTGGTATTTAAATGGGAATGGGTATAGTGACCGGTCGGAGTAGCGGCGGACTGGCGGCGGGCCGGCGGTGGCCGGCGGCTCCCCATTCCCACATTTTGATAGATAAGGGGCCTAGTATATCAAAAAACGATATCCATTTTCAAATAGTTGGATATCAAAATGAAATCCATTCTCCCATTTACCCCAAACAAACAGCCAGAATGTGTTTCGATTCCTCCAAACCCATTCCCTCATTTCCATATCCCAACCAAACGCCACCTAATATATATATACAACTGATACGGGACTAAGATATTCTTTTAAAAAAAATTATCAAAAGCGCTGTACGGCGGAATGTGAAATAATTGCGACGAGTATTCTGTCACACCAACCATCTAAATTTGTGCAATTATTAAATACATATAAATCGCCGCCATGGCCGTATACGATCAGACAAAATAAGTTGGGCGGTGGTCACTGGTTGATACATTTCGTAAGCAATAATTTATCCTATATTTGTCACGCGCAAACATTCTTCCGTATGTCAAAACCCGACAGCTATGCGATACTTTCTCATTAAGACAGTTTTCCTACGGGACATTTCACTTGTATTAGGTTGTGAAAAATCATATTTACCTTTTATTATTTATCGACACATAATAAATAAAAAACTTACAGAATAGTAGAAGTTCTATAAAACGTTTATATAACTTATAACACGGGAGATTGTTGAAACTTGAGGTTACATGAGATGAAATCCATATTCACTCAAAATCTTAAGGCAATGAGTGTGGTAATCATTCTCATATAACCTATATTTCTTTTTTTTCAAATTAACCATCGTAGGACAATATCTTCAACATCCGCCCTCACGTGGCGACGTGGCTTGACATACACACGCGCCTTAGAACATGCCCTCAATCACAAACCACAAGCTAGGAATGAACATCTGGACTTGAGTGAGGAGAGACAATAAATGGCCACCATATATATGTCAGACAAGGTGTGAGTCTATATTTTAAATTGGTTCTGATACCATGTTGAAACTTGTGCTTACATGAGATGCGGTCTATATCTACTCAAAACCTTAAGACAATGAGTGGTGGTATCTCATTCTTATATAACCTATATATTTTTCTCAAATTGACCCATATGTAAAAATATCCTCAGCAAAGATGCCCCATAATAGCACAGTAGAAAATTCCTTTCACACTTTGATTTCTAAGGTTAAATTCTCCAGATGTCCCTCCTCTCGTACCCCAACCACCCAAAGCCATAAGAGTTCTCCTGTTCTTGGAACAAAAACCATTATTCTAACTAAGATAAATTCTGCAGTTTTAGAGGTTTAATAATATAAGATTCCTTTGTATTTTGAAAAGATGGTATATCAATTAATTAATTATATCATGTTTGTTATACATTAGTTAAACTTTTATTTGTCTGATTAAGTTATCAAGCCTACTAAATGTGTTTTACAAACACATGCAGAAAGACTCGATAATATCCGACTCTTGAATATTACTACTCACCAGAGAGACATGCATGGCATTAAACTAAGTGTAACGTCACGATTCTATGAAAAAGACATGAATGGAATTATAATAAATGTAACTTTCTAAGAATTAGACGTACAATAATGCTCCATTTGTGTATCGAAGGGATACATATATTTTAATTGTTTATTTTATTGCATGTACTCTGTGAGTCGATAGTCCCGACCTCAAGTCGGTTTGGGATCTCCTCACCCCAACTTTTCTCACCCCCTTTGTGACCACGTGACACGTGGCACCCAGATGTAAAAATATCCTCACCACCCCTTGCTGTCACGATATCCGATCAAATTTTTTTAAAGAGGAGAATTCATCAGGGTAGTTTGCTACTCGGGCTCTCGAGCGTCACCTACAGTCCAGGCTCGATGCACCCTTGAAAAAGATAATGAAAAATCAGACATGGTGGGGGCTATTAGGGTTCTTGTCAATCAATGCATAGTTTGGGATTATTCAACAGATAATGTTTGTAAAATGTGGAGGCATACCTCTTGTGAGCCCCTGAGTCCCACGACCTCATCTTATTCTAATGTCAGTTAAAACTTCAATTTTTCTATTATTGATCGGTAATAATAGGGAATGATTTACCACATCATCAATTCATTGCAGCATTTCATGGGTTCAATTTATTTATTTTACCCCGTTTCCTTATAGAGATATACCATTTACATCTCTTTTTAATTATATGCATAGACGGTATATCTATCTTTATTTTTATATATTTTTTCGTGTAATTCTTATTTTCTTTTAGAGAAATATCATTTCCATCCCTCCACTTCCATCCTACCGAAAAACAACCTAGGTGATATAACCATAAACATATAATATTAAAGAATATGATGGAATAAAACAAAATGTTTCACTGGTTGTACTTCTTGTTTTATGAGATAGCAGTATGTCAATACAATACTTGCTGCAATTTTTCGTTATGGTTCATCTGAAAACAAATTCTGTGTGTATTTTGAACATAAATAAGGTTGCGTACATCCGAGTCTCCTTACCTTGCCATACGTTGACATAAAGGGAACCTTCTAAGGCAATGAATAATGATGATGATGGTATAATACTAAAGAAACATAGATGGTTTAAGATAAGTAGCAGGATAACAAACTTGGAATATAAACAACAGACCCACAAAATAAATAGCTAACCTACACGACAATTTACAAACATACATGATAGATGACTACTATTCCCATATTTTCAAGGTACACTATAATTTCCCAATTTCTTTAAGAGCCCGACAGTTGCACATAATTGAAACACAAAGTTTATGTTCCAAAACCTAAATAAGAATATGGATGAAATAGGGACAAGCAGGCCAGCACATAATATAGGTATTTGTAGCATAGGTACTAGGTAAATATATGTCAGAGTCCGCACATCTAGCTAGCTAGTCGTACATCGTACCTGTCTTAATACGTAATGACGTACTGCATAAAAATATTATTTACCATTTCAGTCTAGAAGTCAAACATTTTAGGTTTGCCTAGGATGGCAATGAAGGCTTCAAAGCGAAGTTAATATAATTAATATATGCTCAACCACTTCACATATTTTACTTATGCTTACCGCGTAAGTACAAAATCTGTCATCCGTATCTGTTACTAATAAAATACCCACTTAGGTTTCTCTATCTACTTTTGTGATGTCCCGAGTTATAAGTTTGGTGACGTTACTATGGAACTTTCAAACTTAATGTTAATTTATCGGGCTTCGTCTTTGCTAACCTAAAAATTATTAATCCAAGTTGACATTAGTGTTATAGATCTATACTTATATCCTATGTCTTCCTTATTTCCTTTCCATTGTAGGATATTACAACTTTATACTTGCAGTTTATTTCACGCACTTATCTTGGTGGTCTTTTTATGCATGTATTGGATAATATATATCACTTTCATTTTGCGACATGTATTACATTATGCAAGAAAAAGTATCAGATGGAATGTGTTATATTATATATAAACCAAATGTATAGAGATGTCGTTCTCCGGTTTTTGAAGGATTCGCTGTCCGAATTGTTTTCCCCCAAATTTCACTCTTAACAAATCCTGTATTTGAAAAAAAAAAAAGGACTGTGCTACAGTGAGATATTGAGGACCAAAGTGTTGAAAAGCTCTATATCTATTTCTCAAAGCAGTGCACAACTGCACATTGGCACAATGAAATAAGCAACCACAATAGTGACAAAAGAAAAACAGACCAATAGGAGAATTTAAGTCTTAGTTACACACAGACACACACGCAGACGTGTGTGTATATATATATATATATATATATATATATATATATATATATATATATATATATATATATATATATATATATATATATATGCATATGTATGTATGTATGTATATAGACACACACACATATATATGTTTGTTTGTGTGTACGTATGTATTTACATATATATGTATATATATATATGTATGTGTGTATGTATATAGTTACAGGCAGATATGTGTATGTCTTTCAATATATATTGTATCATTCTTCAATATTGTAGGTTTGGGTACACTGCTCAAGAGTCCTTTTTGAGGATCAACATTCATCAGATATACAGTTAATATGGCAATGGGCACTGCGTTTGATACACAAGGGGGAAATAAAATAAAATAAAATAAAATCCCACAGAAAGGATTGATAGGACCTACAACCATGCATTGAACCACAGCAGCCACCACATGCGTCCTCTCAGACTATGCTTCATGAAAGAAAATTATTCCCAAACAGTAATACCATACCAAGGTTTAAGGTAAAATTTACAGCTCCACAACAGCTCCTTACCTCCAATTCTCAACCCTACCCCCCTCTCTTATTCCCCTCACCCCCACCACCCATACCCCCCCCCAAAAGAACCCTATACTTGTTCTCCCCTGTGCTTTCTGATATCCCTTATCCCTCCTTGTATATGCATTCAAGAAACAAGTAGCCCAATCAATTGGCCGAAAAACTCCCACCCCAAATTTCCTAACTCATCTTCCTTATACTAGATTCTTTAAATTCAAGCAAAAATGAATATGCAGATTGAAAATAAGAGGGACAAATATGAAGAGAAGCAATATCATGGAGGCATGTTGAAGCAGGGAAGCTGTGAACAAGCAAAGCAGCAGCAAGTACAACCACCAACAACCTTGTATTCCCCTTCTTCATCTCCTTCTCATGAATTTTCCTTCACCGTTTCCCTCAATCCATCTTCCAACAATATCATTACTGCCCCTGCAGACAAAACCAAGCCCACCACTCCCTCTTCACATGCTCTGGATTTGTCTCCAGCTGATGACATATTTTTCCATGGCCACTTGCTTCCTCTTCATCTCCTTTCCCATCTTCCTGTCTCTCCAAGAAACTCCTTGGATAGTTTCACACTCCCTATTAAAGATCTTTTCCAAGACCCAACCTCGAACATCATCAACAACAACACCACCAAGAACAGTGACACGACTACACGAGACAACGAAATATGTGATGATCATGAGTACAACAAGTGCAATGGAAATGATTTAAAGGAAGAACCCCAGATAAAGATCAGGCCAAAGGCCAAATCTTTTTCATTATTTGGGAGATCAAAAGGGAGAAAGGAGAATGAAAATGGAGACAAAGAGAGACAAAAGAAGAAGCTTAAATTCGAGGTAAGCCATATGTTAAAGAGGTACATGAAAATGGTGAAGCCAATTCTGTCCTTGAAGAACAACAATAGAAGAGAAAATGGAGAGATACACAAGCAATCACATTCATTTTCTGGGAATGTAAGCTTGAGGCATGATGATGGGTTTGAAACAAGGTTCTCTGCTCCAGCATCTATGTGGACATCTCCATCAAATAGTGGGGTTTTAGTGGGGAAAAGGAATGTTAGTAGTCCTCCTTCAAGTGATAGCACCATGGAAGAATTGCAAGCTGCTATTCAAGCTGCTATTGCTCATTGCAAGAGCTCTATTGCTGTAGAAGACAAAATCAAATGCCATGATTAGGTTGGATTACTCCAATTGTATCTGCATTTACTAGTAATCTTTTTTCTCATTTCTGAAATCTGATTTCTTCTGTATAATTTGAAATTGTTATTCTGCAAGTAGTGAACAGATTTAGATGGTCTGCTGAACAATCAAGTAATCATTAGTTGACCATTAAACTCCAACCATAGAAACTATAGTAATTTCTTTTTTGCGATGCTGTTATTCTTCCAGTGGATTTCTTCCTTCTTGGGACTTGCATCAATTCATCGAATATCTGTACAGTTGGGACAAATTCTTGATTTTGATCTAAACATATATTTCATGTAAGATGAAATTTGATGCTAGGAATTGTTCAGTGGGATTAGGAACTTATTAGTAGGAGTTACAAATAACACTTAGAAATTACCATAGCCATATAATAGTTTTGTTTGTTGACTTTTTCTTTTCGTTTTTGTTTAAGAAGTCATTAGATGATAAGGAAAATATTCTTTCGAGTTACGCAAATAGTTTTATTGTTTTGAAGTCGTTAGATCATACGAAAAACCTAGTGGACGCGAGTAATCTTCAGTATGTACAACTAGATACTGAGAATGTGGCTCCCAATATATAGTCCAGTTGGTACTTGAAATTTACTTCAAAAGGTCAAGAGTTCGATTCTAGGGATATACTGGGTGTTCTACTACTGCTAGGTCGAAGGCTTGGTTTGCAGGGAACACTTGTGTGGGTCACTGCATAAGTCCTCACCCAATCTCGAAAACCGTTGGGTTCCCAATTTGCATACTTTACCATGTTTCTTAAGGCTAGAACGATAGGACCAGAGGAAGAGGGATTTGGCATTTTGGTGCAAGATACTGAAAATCTGAATATTCATCAAGTACATGGGTACTTCTTTTCTCGAGTGAATTGCCTCACGAATTATCAAAATCGAGTCTTCTGTGGAGTTCTCAAAATCTTCTAAAGTGCATATTGATTTTGAAACTTTTGATGATGTTTGAATGCGCACTTTTGAACTGACAATCATATGAAAAATCATTTTTCTTTTTTAGATTTTCAATAAGTGGCCCAACCCCCAAATTGTTCCATGATGATTTCAATAACAACTTTTTGCTCGTAAAATGATAAGCTGCACGATTGCCGTCCATGATGAAAACTTTATGTATTGATGTACTTTTTAATTAGATTACTTTATGCTCAATCGCTACATATACAAGTGACTACGTGACTAGGTTTTAGTTTCTGATAAACTGATGTTCTCAGTGTTCACAAATCTACCTATGAAGAATAAACGGACATGAACCTTTTTAAGTGTGACATTTGATACAATTATCGTAAAAATATTTGTCCATAGTGCTCGACAGTGAATTTCTTCCTCACCTTTTGTTAGATGCGTAGTTTGAATAATTATTTTTGACTTTTTTGCTTTGTAAGGAACGAAAACAGAGAACCGCGGTATTGGACCATAGAAATCGTTAGTGACGAAGTCGAATCTTCAGGAAGACTAGAGATGATCTGGACGGTAACGTCGTTAACATATCATAGAGACGTAGCTGGACGCCAGAGATTACGTTTCTAGAAACCTGCATAGGACAAACGACGTTAGAGATCACGGAGCTACTGTTCCGGAGAAAACCCTTCGACACTCAAATCAGTAATGGGTATAGATATGGTGGCCGGTTAAAGATATAAGGTAGAATGATCTGTCTCAAGGTTTTACCCTGCTGGATTGGTGGCTTTTTGGTGGTGTTTGCAGTTGTGAGCTTGGTCTTTATTTTGTTCACCGATCGATCCTTTTCTTTCCCTTTTATGCATTTGAAGGGATTAGTGCATGCTGAGGAGCTATGGGACGATGACACGTATTGCTCCGTTGTCTAGCTTTGTTTGCATGGTCGCCACGTGATGCCACGCGTGGCTAAGGCTGCTAGCTGATAGGTGTCTCCTTTGGCATATGAGACCGAGCTGGGCTGAGGTTCGCCACCTCGGCAACGCGGCCAAGCAATGAAGTTGGGGCGACACATTCCGAACGGACTCGTAGTGAGCAACTAAGCAGATCAGGAGGCATGAGAGCCCGAACTACGAGGTGGGAATGTTGCAACACCGTTCGTGGTTAGAGTCACAGCTTCTGCCGATCTGGTGTAGAAGTTGACTAGCGTTATAGATGATGCCGAGATGGTGTAGATAAGTCTTTGCCCTGCTGGTCCGATGTGGTCGGGCCGAGGTGAATGGTACTGAGGTCGGCACGTGATTGTAGAGTTGAGATAAATAAGTGTTGTGGTGACCTGCGTCCCATGAGCTGCGCTGTCCAGAAACTAGTCAAGACTGACTAGCTGATCTGTGCTAGTGATAGGACCCAACAACGTTAAATGTTACTGGCGGATGTGATAATAATTGTTGTTATTACCAGTGCAGTTTTTGGCTTCATCAATTAGGTAACAACAACCACCTTCTAAAATCCTTACCTAGTGGGAACTTGTGGATTCACTTTCACACTTAAGTGAATAAATGTATGATATAATCGAAGAATAATGATTTTGCTGAAGAAGAAATGGTAAGGTTGTTATACTTGGAATAACAAGGAAAAATGGAATATCACAAGCTTCTCCTTCAATTCCGTGTAGGTCTGAATTTTTGTTCAAAAGGTTAGTAGGTAGCTGTTTGGAAACGATGCTCAAGAGCGGCATATGATTGTATTAGTTGACTAATTGAATTTAAAAGCTAACCATAAGAAAAGTTGCTGGTCAAACCATATAAATACAACAACATTACTTCTATTGATTTAGAAGCTCCCGTCTATGGCAGGGTATGAGGGTCGGATATACGCAACCATACACATGTGTTGGAAACACACAGATGTTGTTTCCCGATGACCTATAATGATACATCAAGCTGTGTCGATCAATTACTACTTCACAATATAAGAAGCAAAACTAATTTAATGAGTCAATTTTACTTTATTCCATCCTATTTTAATTTATTTAAACCATATAAATATGCTTTAGTAATGCGCCATGCCATTCAAGAAAATATGGAACTCAATTGGTAATGTACCAAATTAAAACCTTTATGTATCAGAAAGAAGAGAAGGCTTAGTTCTCTCAGTGCATAACATTAATTTTTTTTGCTTGCATCTTAAGCTTTATGCTTTTGCTCTTTCTTGACTCTAGACACTCAAATGTATAACGGAAAACAACTTTGGTTTATTTATTTAATTAACATGAGTCCATTTGGCACATATTATTTGGAGGGAGAAAAAACTGACAATGAAAAGGCGAAAGAAAGCAAAGGACAGGAGAAGAAACTCTGGCAGATGTAACACTTGTTAAAAGGCATGGGGAATTCAACAGCTCAAAATAGACTTCTCCCTCGTGAACTTCATTGTCGTGAGGGACCATTTAGGATTGGCATAAAGCACAAAAAAGAATTGAACACCATTATGTGCATATCATCAACTGATAATCACGCAAAATCGAAAAGTTGTGAGAATATCAATGTGTTGCTGGTACATTTGTTTGTCTTGCTGGAAAGAACAAGGGATAAAAAGATATTTGAGATTGTTGCCCTTTTCTTTGTTTGTCCAAACAGAAGATAGGAGGAGCTTGGAAAACCGAAGCAATGATAGAAACATATATTGTGCATATGTTTTAGGTAACGGCTAATTGCAATCAAGTCAACAAGGGTTAGAGGATATTGTACCACATCGGACATTTTGAGATAAAATACATAGGTTGTCATGTAAGGATGGGTGTTGAAAATATTGTATTATATCGCACACTTTGAGATCAAATACATGGGTTATATGAGGATGAGGTATCACCACCCATTGTCTTAAGGTTTTGAGCGGATATGGGCCTAACCTCATGTAAGCCCAAGTTACAACATGGTATCAGAGCCATGTTAAAAAAATGTGGATTCACACCTTGCCTGTCCCATAATTGGCCACTCCCCTCACCTAAGTCCAGATGTTCATGTATGTCTTGTAGTTTATGATTGAGGGCGCGGTGTCCTTTTCTAAGGTGCGTGTGTATGTCAAGCCACGGTGTCACGTGAGGACGGGTGTTAAGAATATTGTCCCACATCGGACACTTTGAGATAAAATATAAGGATTATATGAGGATGATGTACCACTGTCCAGTGACTTAAGGTTTGAATGGATATGAACCCCATCTCATATAAACCTAAGTTTCGAATAGCTAAGTACATAATGCCATAATCATTGACAACAGTGACACGACGGTTAGTGAGGACGGGATCTCCTGACCCCCTATGGACGGTAACAAAGGACTCTCTGCCACGTGGCAGCAGAGGGAGTGGTGAGATTGGGTGCGAGTGACCCCCATCCAGCCTCATCACTCTTCCCCCTGCTGTCACGTGGGGGGCGGTCACGAAGGGGGTCACAGATCGGCGTTCCCCGGTTAGTGAAGTTGTAATACCGTAGGACTTGAACTCGGTTTTCAGTTTAAAAAAATGGTAATTATTTTTCAGATCATATGACTGCTGTCGCCAGAGCTTATAAATTACTAATTGATCTTTTAGTAATCAACTTTTGATTGTTAATCATCGGTTAAAGCATGTCTAAGAGAATGCACTGGTTGATGATCATTAATGTCACTACAACCTGGGCAGCGGCATGTGCGGTGCACTCTTTTGTTACAAGACTTGTTATGTAAGTGTTAGTTGCACATGTTTATTCTTGGTAGGATGTAAATGAATTCAGTCGAGTCAAATATTTTTTTATCGAGTTGAGTATATTAAAAATCAGTTTTGCTTAAGCTTGGCTCGAACTTGTTCAAACACAATTTACATATGTTTGAGTTCCGCACGAACCAATTTTACATATGCTCGAAGTCGGTCCGAATATATTTGATAATTTTCGAACATTTAAACATGTTCGAGCAAGCTCATGAGCAAGTTGGATCACGAGCATTCTTGATTAATATTTCGTTATTTTAAAAGTATTATTTCAAAATTTATTCTATACTACAACAAAAAGAACAACAACAACATTACTCATTGCCTTAGAGGCATGGAGGGGTCGGATGTACGCAATCATACTCATGTGTTAAAAATATACAGAAGTTGTTTTCCGATGATCTATAATGAAAATTGTGTCAAGTTGTATCGATCAACTGTTACTCCACAATATAAGAAGCGCAACCAATTTGGTAAGTCATTTTACTTTATTCCATAATATTCCAAAGTTAAGGAAGAGTGTGTCCTTGACTCCATTAAAAATAGAAAAACAAAAAGAACAACAAAAACAAAAATACTTCGAGCCCATAAACATACCGTCTTAAACCAATAGTTCTTGATAAATCATAGGCTCATTATCGAATCTCAATACCGCAAATTAAGAAAGAAAATATAGATTACACTTTAAGTGCTTTAACAAATATATTTACATATAGTTCTTGAGCAACCACAAGATCATGATTAAATCGCCAATAAACAAGACATATAACATAAAAATTATAAGTTTTTGAGCAACCACAAGATCATAATCAAATCACCAACAAGTTGTTTGTGATCATCTCCCCACTTCCACTCACCTACAAAGATACAAAAATTGTAAAATCAAATAGCTATGGACAATACTAATCAGCTAAAATAAAGTAACAACAAGGTTCAGCATATACAACACTGATGTTGTTCGTTGACGAAAAATTTTAAAAAAACAAATACACTTGTCAATGACAGATTAAACTCATGAAAGCCTAATGAGATAACAAAAATGAAAAGAGAATTAGTCTAATTATCATATTTAATTATATTTACTACTTATTAAACATAATTCATAGTGAAATGACTCATTAGAAACTATTTGAGTGACAGATGGCTAAGGCTAGGTGCGGAGCGCGGTGCCTGTGCGCTAACTACAGTACTGTTCTTGGATTAAATCTGTTCTTGCATGCATCTATTTCAGACATTGTTCAGCCATTGTCGAATTCATTGGAAAAGAATGATGATGGGGCCTATTGATTTGATTGTGTGAAATTATGTCAGGTGGCACGTGGAACAATGCATAAATTATCTTTTTTACACATTGCGTTTTACTGAGTTTGAAAATTATCGTATGTCGTGTACAAAAAAAAATAAAATAAAAACTTATCATATGTCAAAAGGAAATATACTTTTCTGGAAATCCCTTTCTCCCCTGCCTTTCTTTCTCTGCTGCCCGGTATTTTCGGTTACTTGCAAGTTTGAGTTTCTATACCAAAAAGCGAAATCTCTTGTCCCAGTTTCCATCGTCTCAGTTCTAAAGAGCATGGTAGAGTATGTAAATCAAGAGTGAAGTAACTTTCAAGGTTGGATGATGACTTACACATTGATCCATATAAGGTGTTCTCTGTAAACCCTGGGCTTTGGCCTAGTACCATTGGAACACTCACGCCTTGAAATCGAACTCTTAAAGAGGTGAAGACTTACACAGTGACCCACATAAGGTGTTCTCTGCCAACCCTGGCCTTCGGCTAGTACCAATGGAACACTCACGCCTTGAAATCGAACTCTTAAATCTCTTGAAGCAAATTCCAACCCGAGTACCAACTGTTGGAGAATTAAGGTTGGGCTTGGCCCATCGTTGGATATTGAAGATTGGGCCTTGGCCCGTTATGAATGTTGCAAGACTTGTGCAACGTACTATGAGCTTAATGAATCCTTAACGTGTAGTTAATGTTAGGATGTGATCTCACTCAATTATGTTTTGTGTGAATGTGAAATTAATGCTCAAAGTAGATGGAAACGTTCTGGATGGGTGACGTGTCACTCGTGTGGAGGAATGCCACGTTGGAAGTGTCCATGTGGCGTAAAAGCTTCTGACTGACATCGATCGATGACATCGATCGATCGATGTCACTTCGATCGATCGATGTCATCGATCGAAGTGGATCAGGAAGCTTCGATCGCTTGGTTGATCGAATGAAGTTCTCAGTCAGACATCAGTCGATCACATCGATCGTTTGATGTCACTTCGATCGATCGATGTGATCGATCGAAGTCTGACAGCAGGCGCAGATTTGATTCTGTTGGTTGGTTTGATTCAAAATGAATCAAAACTTTATCCTCCTCTTTCAAAGTTGAGATCAATCAGGTTGATCCAACGATGGTGGGGAAAGTAGTTTTAATCTAACGGCCGAGATTTAAACTGTCTTAACCGCTTAACCGAATATGGTTTCCATCCAACGCTCCAGGTTTAAACCTGATAATCTATCTTCAATCTAATGGCTGAGATTAAACCGTCCTAATCTAGATAGGAGGTTTTAATCCAACGGCGTAAATTAAACTTCGGTTTTGATCCAACGGTTACGGTATCTCCTACTCCCCTATATAAAGAGGGCTAATGGCTCTTTCATTAACACACCACTTACAAGCAATCAAGCATAAGAGCATTCTGCATTCGTAGCACGTGAGTCTTGCATATCGTCCGGGAGAAGTCAGGACACTCTAGAGTTCGAAGGAGTTCAAGTTCAGCAGTGCCGCTCAACTGAACAGGTACCCGTTGTATCCTGGGAGACGATTGCTCATACCGGTTGGGCACAGTATACCGGAGCAATACGTCTTAAGGACAGAGTCCTTGACTCGCCCCGGGTTTGATTTATTTTGTTGTTTCATATGCACACAGTGTACGACTGCGTCTTGGTACAGGATTGATTGTGCCAACAATCTTAAGACGTACTTCGATTCAATTATATTCTGTACCTTTTTGTTTATTTACGCAAAGGCAGTTTCGTACTGTTTTGCAGTCTCTTTCTACTCATTCTTAAACCTGTGATAGTTCTGATCTCTACGTTTTGATCAAACTGAACAGGAATGGAGAACGAGAGCTCAAACTCTGTTCACGGCTTCAATGGTGCTCATTCCGTGTCCGCACCAGAAGGGGCAAACAATGTTGCTGCCGGACCACAGATTAATGCGGTTCCGTTGGCACCTACTGGAGGGCCTCAAATGAATCCGGCTGCCACTACTGCTCAGGTGGAGAAGCCGGAGAAATTTGCTGGAAGCTTCTTCAAAAGGTGGCAGCAAAAGATGTTGTTCTACCTCACTGCGTTGGGGTTGGCCAGAATGCTCAGTGAGGATCCACCTGTGGTTGAGCTTGTGGAGCTTGTGGAGGATCAACAGCAGAATATGCAGAATGCCTTGGGTGCTGAGGCCTGGGCATACACAAACTTCTGTTGTTTAAATTTGATTCTTGGATGCCTAGATAATTCTCTCTATGGCATATTTTGTACTTTTAAAACTGCAAAAGCATTATGGTTGGCTTTGGACAAAAAGTACCGCACAGAAGACGCGGGTACTAAAAAGTTGATAGTTGGGAAATTTCTCGACTATAAAATGTTAGATTCCAAAACTGTAATTTCGCAGGTGGAAGAAATACAGATGTTGGTTTCTGAAATGGAAGAGGAGGGCATGACGCTCAGTGAATCTTTCCTAGTTGCGGCTGTGATTGAGAAGCTGCCTCCTTCGTGGAGGGAATTCAAGAGCTATCTCAAACACAAGCGAAAGGAGATGAAGATGGAGGATTTGATAGTCCGTCTTCGGATTGAGGAGGACAACCGTCGCTCCGAAAGAAAGCCATCCATGTCTTCTGGTCAAGCCAAAGCTCATGTTGCTGAGGCAAAGAACAAGAAGAAGCATAACACTTTGAGTGTGAACTCCAAGGGCAAGGAAATTGCAAAGAAGTTCACAGGTAAGTGTTATAACTGTGGTAAACCAGGGCATCGAAGCAGTGAGTGCAGGAAGCCCAAAAAGAATCAAAATCAGAATAAAGCGAAAGCAAATCTGGTCGACGCAATGGATGACCTGAATCTCTGTGCGGTGGTCTCAGAGTGTAATGCTGTGGGGAACGTACGCGAGTGGTGGCTTGATACTGGCGCCACTAGACATGTTTGCTCCAGCAGAGAGATGTTCACGGAGTATCAGCCCGGGAACAATGAACAACTTTTCATGGGAAACTCGGCCTCCTCGAAGATTGAAGGCGAGGGCAAAGTTGTTCTGAAGCTCACATCAGGGAAGCATCTGACTCTGCAGAATGTGCTACATGTCCCTGATATTCGGAAGAATTTAGTATCTGGATCTTTTCTAGTCATGCATGGTTTTAGACTAGTGTTAGAATCCAATAAAGTTATTCTTTCGAAAAATGGCATGTATTTGGGGAAAGGGTATTTGTCAAATAGGATGTTTAAATTGAATGTCATCACTATTGTACCCAAAAGAGATTTGCCCGCAGAGGCTAATAAAATTGCTTCCTCTTCTGCTTACATGCTTGAATCTTCTTGTTTATGGCATTTTCGTTTGGGACATGTTAATTACAAGTCAATACAACGTATGAGTAATCTTGACTTATTGCCCAAACTGGACTTTAATAACAAAGGAAAATGTCAAATATGTGTTGAAGCGAAGATGGCAAAGGCGCCATTTCCTTCAATAGAAAGGAACACTGAACCTTTGGATTTAATTCATACCGATGTGTGTGATTTAAAGTTTGTGCAAACAAGAGGTGGTAAAAAGTATTTCGTAACTTTTATCGACGATTGCACACGATACTGTTATGTATATTTGCTAAGTAGCAAAGACGAGGCCCTTGATGCTTTCAAGGATTATAAAAATGAAGTTGAGAATCAACTTAGCAAACGAATTAAAACAATTCGTAGTGATAGAGGTGGCGAATATGATACACCGTTTAATGAATTCTGTTCAGAAAGTGGCATTATTCATCAAACGACTGCACCATATTCACCTCAATCGAATGGTATTGCTGAACGCAAAAACCGTACTCTTAAAGAGATGATGAATGCTATGTTGATAAGTTCGGGTTTACCTCAGAACTTGTGGGGGGAAGCAATCCTCTCAGCCAACGTCATTTTAAATAGAATTCCATCTAAAAGGATGGATGAAACCCCATTCGAGCTTTGGAAAGGCTACAAGCCTAGTTACAAATATTTAAAGTGTGGGGGTGTCTGGCAAAGGTTGCTGTACCTAAACCAAGACAAGTTAAAATTGGGCCTAAAACAATTGATTGCATATTCATTGGTTATGCAACGAACAGTAGTGCATATCGTTTCTTGGTGCACAAGTCGGATATCCCTGACATACATGAAAACGTTGTCATGGAGTCAAGGAATGCAGTGTTCTTTGAAGATGTCTTTCCGAGGAAAGACAAAATTCAAGAAGAAACAAGATATGGTAAGCGATTGCGTGAGGCGACTCCTCAAGGAGATGAGGAGCTTCGTCAAAGCAAGCGTGCCAAAATGCCAACTTCGTTTGGACCGGATTTTCTAACCTATATGGTAGAAAATGAGCCAAGGAACTTTTCCGAGGCTATGTCAACTCCAGAGGCTCCATTCTGGAAAGAAGCAGTTGACAGTGAAATAGACTCGATTCTTCAGAACCACACTTGGGAGTTGGTTAACCTTCCACCTGGAAGTAAACCACTTGGTTGTAAGTGGGTTTTCAAGAAGAAACTGAAAGAGGATGGGTCTATTGAAAAGTATAAAGCCAGGTTGGTAGCTAAAGGCTATCGACAGAAGGAAGGCTTTGACTTTTTTGACACCTACTCACCGGTGACTAGGATCACTTCTATAAGGATGCTAGTTGCAATTGCTGCAGTCTATAACTTGGAAATCCATCAGATGGATGTGAAGACTGCGTTTCTGAATGGTGAGTTGGATGAAGAAATTTATATGGAACAATGCGAAGGGTTTGTGGTTCCAAGACAAGAGTCTAAGGTTTGTAGACTCGTTAAGTCCTTGTACGGACTTAAACAAGCGCCTAAACAGTGGCACTTGAAGTTTGATCAAGCTATGTTAGCTAATGGTTTCAAGATCAATGAGTGTGACAAGTGTGTCTATATTAAGAGCACACAGAATGCATATGTGATAGTGTGTCTCTATGTAGATGACATGCTAATCATGGGAAGTACTCGGGACATAATCTTGAACACAAAGAAGATGTTGACGAGAAACTTCGATATGAAAGATATGGGAGTTGCTAATGTTATTCTAGGAATTAAGATTTCTAGGATGACTGAGGGACTCGTGTTGTCACAAACACACTATATTGAGTCTGTCCTAAAACGGTTCAATATGGATGATGTGAAACCGGTAAAGACCCCGCTCGACTTAAGTATACACTTAAGAAAGAATCGAGGCGAACTTGTTGCCCAGTTGAAATACTCTCAGGTAATCGGGAGTCTGATGTACATAACGAATTGTACAAGACCAGACTTAGCTTGTTCAGTAAACAAGTTGAGCAGATTTACGAGTAATCCAAGTGATGATCATTGGAAAGCTCTTAACAGAGTAATGAGGTATTTAAAATACACAATGTATCATGGATTACATTACTCGAGATATCCAGCAGTATTGGAAGGATACTGCGACGCAAAATGGATATCAGACAGTAAGGACTCGAAGTCCACTAGTGGGTACTTGTTCACGGTTGGTGGTGCTGCTGTGTCGTGGAAATCCACGAAACAAACATGCATAGCTAGGTCCACTATGGAAGCTGAGTTCATAGCGTTGGACAAAGCTGGGGAAGAGGCTGAGTGGCTTCGGAATTTTCTGGAAGATATTCCGTGCTGGCCTAAGCCAATTGCTCCTATTAGCATACACTGTGATAGTCAGTCAGCTATAGGACGTGCTCAAAGTAGCATCTATAATGGTAAGTCACGACACATACGTCGAAGACATAATACCATTAAACAGTTGATCTCTAATGGCGTGATTTCCATAGATTATATAAAATCAATGGAGAATCTTGCGGATCCGCTTACAAAAGGCTTGCCTAGAGATCAGATGTCAAGATTGACAAACGGAATGGGACTGAAGCCCATAATGCATGAATCTTTATAATGGTAACCCAACCTTGTTGACTGGAGATTCCAGAATCTTGGTTCAATGGGACAACTAAGTTATGAAGGTTCAGTTAGCACTTACTCATTTCGTCTGACAAAAGTGCTGTCTGCAGAGATTTCAGGGTAAGCCGAGGCTTTTAATGATATCCTATATCTTGATACGTCAAGTGGAGTATGGCAGAATACTCTTGATAGGAATCACCTATGTAAGTGTGAAGTGGGGCCGTTTCTATGAGAAAGTCTGGGTGGCAAGATTTCTCTAAAACACTTTCTGAAACCAGGTTGTTCATGGCCAAAACGAACACAACCATGAGAACCAAAAGGGTGTTAAAGGAAATATTGTGTGAGTATCATTGTCTTGGTTCACAACAAAGGCTGAATAGTTCAAGACATCAAGTCACTATTTAGCCGAGTGGATCCGATGGTACATCACTAAGAAAGGTTCAAAGCCAGAAGCTACCTCTTCTGATGCAATATTTTCTTGTCTGACTTCTCCTCAGAGTCTGCATATGCGTCTGCATTAATTTACATTCATGTGGGGGATTGTTGGAGAATTAAGGTTGGGCTTGGCCCATCGTTGGATATTGAAGATTGGGCCTTGGCCCGTTATGAATGTTGCAAGACTTGTGCAACGTACTATGAGCTTAATGAATCCTTAACGTGTAGTTAATGTTAGGATGTGATCTCACTCAATTATGTTTTGTGTGAATGTGAAATTAATGCTCAAAGTAGATGGAAACGTTCTGGATGGGTGACGTGTCACTCGTGTGGAGGAATGCCACGTTGGAAGTGTCCATGTGGCGTAAAAGCTTCTGACTGACATCGATCGATGACATCGATCGATCGATGTCACTTCGATTGATCGATGTCATCGATCGAAGTGGATCAGGAAGCTTCGATCGCTTGGTTGATCGAATGAAGTTCTCAGTCAGACATCAGTCGATCACATCGATCGATCGATGTCACTTCGATCGATCGATGTGATCGATCGAAGTCTGACAGCAGGCGCAGATTTGATTCTGTTGGTTGGTTTGATTCAAAATGAATCAAAACTTTATCCTCCTCTTTCAAAGTTGAGATCAATCAGGTTGATCCAACGGTGGTGGGGAAAGTAGTTTTAATCTAATGGCCGAGATTTAAACTGTCTTAACCGCTTAACCGAATATGGTTTCCATCCAACGCTCCAGGTTTAAACCTGATAATCTATCTTCAATCTAATGGCTGAGATTAAACCGTCCTAATCTGGATAGGAGGTTTTAATCCAACGGCGTAAATTAAACTTCGGTTTTGATCCAACGGTTACGGTATCTCCTACTCCCCTATATAAAGAGGGCTAATGGCTCTTTCATTAACACACCACTTACAAGCAATCAAGCATAAGAGCATTCTGCATTCGTAGCACGTGAGTCTTGCATATCGTCCGGGAGAAGTCAAGACACTCTAGAGTTCGAAGGAGTTCAAGTTCAGCAGTGCCGCTCAACTGAACAGGTACCCGTTGTATCCTGGGAGACGATTGCTCATACCGGTTGGGCACAGTATACCGGAGCAATACGTCTTAAGGACAGAGTCCTTGACTCGCCCCGGGTTTGATTTATTTTGTTGTTTTATATGCACACAGTGTACGACTGCGTCTTGGTACAGGATTGATTGTGCCAACACCAACTGTACTATGCAGGCGCAGGTTTGAGTTTCCTACTATGAGTAATTCGTTTCCCGTTTGATTTATCGCTTTTTTGAGCTGGGTTTACATCTCCTTTGCGATTTTTCGATTGTTGATTGAATTGTATGTTTTTTACATTAAAGCAATTGGGCGTGAATAATTCAATAATTTTAGGTTCTTTTTTAATATTTCTCCAATTTGACCCGTACTTCTTCCCTTTTCGAGTACCGGAGTAATTCAGATTGTACTATCCAGTTTGTTACATTAATGCTGTATAGGTCCTGAGCTGAAGTGAAATAAGTACGCGACTTTCCTGGATAGTGATGAATTGGGTTTTTCTTTGTTTGGTATAAGCTTGAGATTATTTCAATGGGAGTTCAAGAAAGTTCAAAACTTTTGATCATGAACGCTGTAGGAAAGCTACGCAGCTACATTAGTAGAAGTGTATACACTGTCTCAGGACCGTTGCATCCGTTTGGTGGTGCTGTAGATATAATCGTGGTGGAGCAACCTGATTGGAGCTTCAAATCTTCGCCTTGTACGTTCGGTTTGGAAAATTTCTGGGGATCTTAAAGGCAAGAGAGAAAATTGTTAGTGTTGGTGTTAATGGGGTTGAAGCTGATTTCCATATGTATTTAGATCATAAAGGGGAAGCATACTTCCTCAGGGAGGTTGATGTTGAAGGTCCAGATATTTCATGCTTTACTCGATGCCATGAGCCTGATTTGGTTACACAGATTGATACAAATGTTGAGAGAACTTTATCTAAGACTGGTTCTCGTCGATCTCAGCTTCTTGGTCGTATATTTGGGAGGAAGTCAGCAAAGGATGATGACTTATCGGCAGAAAACACTGATTCTGGTGTTGTTACGACTAAATCATTGGACCCAGCGGAAATTGCAGCTGATCTTTTGGAGGTAAAGTGGGCTACAGCAACAACAACATTACCAACTATATTCATTACCAAATACTTAGATATCAATCCGAAACTCATACCTCTCATTTCCCAAACAAACAACGTTTATGAGTTTAGATTCATGCAAACTCATACCTTTAATGAAGAAACTCCAACCAAACATCCCTTCAATGTGTAAGATGGATATGGATTCTTATTGACAACTGTGCCTACTTGACAAACAAATTCTTATATGTTATTATTCTATTATGTCATTAATTGATATTTACTTACTTTTTATGTAACACCATGAAACCTCTCGATGGTTTAATTTGTGCACAGTGATTAACAAGTTGCCTTTGTTTGCACAAGCGGAGAGATGGGTGTTTTTCCCAGTCTTTTGCTAAATGGTTAGCTCGTATGGCTAAAGTGAGGTGTTATTGTCAGTATTCATTAATAACAATTTATATATATCTAGTTTTACTTATCCTATGCCATATAAATCAGAATCCTTAATATATAAATATTTTCTTCTTTTGAAAAACAACCATACAATCGTAAGCAATTAAAATCAGTTTCACCATACAAGAGGTTACCTTTTAACCAAAATTTTTTTTGACGAATCTTATTTTTCAACCAAAATAAAAAGAAGGTGATATACTGAGAATCTTATTTTTTTTAACACTCGTTTCTTCTCTTTTTGACTGAATCGTCTTCACACTTGCTGGCGAATTCTTCTTTACGCATTATTTATGTAAATTACTAATATTTTCTTTTTTATTATTTTCTTTCTAAAAGTGGATCAACCGGGTCACTTCACAAGTTCTGATTTTCATTTCCTAAGACTTGGGCTCAAATTTGGGCCAATAGTAAAATTACAAGTCATAACCCAAATCATAATCAGGCCTGCGACCCAATGGTTAAATAAGAGAAAAAGGTTTAATAATCTTAATTTCTTGTTACCTTCTCCTTCAACACGACCGCAATGGGAGCTCCGAAATCATCTGGAACAATAGCTTCCTCTCCTCTTGTCTCCCTCTCCTCCTTCCTCCAACAACACTGTTTCCGCCTTGGAGCCGAGCTAGCTAGCCGAGTCGAGGAAACCAAGAGAACTGCCTTGAAATTGGCTTCAAATTTCCCCAACCTTTCACCGTCATCACATTCCTCTTCTTCTTCCTCTTCCTCACCGTCTTCTTCTCCCCTGTTTTTACCTTTTGCTTCCGTATCTCAATCTTCTTCGTCTCAGTTGCAGGGGAAGAAAGGCTCCGCCTTTGCTGCAGCAGCTGCTGTAACTCCTACTTTGAACTCTGGCTATATCGCCAAAACCCTTACTGGCACTTCTGTTTACGCTGTCAGCAATTTGAACAATGAATTTGTGCTCATTTCTGATCCCAATAGCTCCAAATCCATCGGATTGCTTTGCTTTCGCCGTGAAGATGCCGAAGCATTTCTTGCGCAGGTAAAAATCTGTTTGCTTTTATTGTTCTGTTTTGCTGCGGGAATGTGTGAATGCTTATTTGTTGATATGTGGTTTTCTATGTTGAGAGAGGATGATGTGGAGGAGGTTTAGTATGTGATCTTTTCCAGGTAAAGACGAGGAGGCGGGAATTAAGAGGAGGCGCGAAGGTTGTTCCAATTACGCTTGAACAGGTAACTTATGTATTTGATTCTTGTGAAAATAAGTTATAAAGTTTTGATCTTTGCGTGTGTTATGCTGAATGGTTAGAGAGAAACCTTTTTATATTAATCGGAGGATATGACCATGATCAGGGGATGACAGCTTGTTTCTGTAGATGATCCCAACACCTTTTATCTACATTTCAGGATTCCGGTAGTAAATTCCGAGTGTTATCATTGGATGTTAGAGTTTGACCTTCAGTTTCCCCTTCGGTTAAAATGTGTTCCTACTGCATAGCCATTTGATCATCCTCAGTGGTTTTCAACTAAAGCGTGCTTTTGTTACATAGCCTTGTTAAAACTTCTGCCATAATTCTTCGCCCTATGTTCCTTCCAAATACTAACTGACTGATCCTGTTGGTGGTTACTTTTGGCTGTTTTATCTTGACAGTTGATAGGAATTCTTTGGCACTGGTCATAATGTTTGCAGTAACCTATTACTTGTCAGTATAGAGGGTTTGATATCTTTCCCAGATAGAATGACTAGAGGTGAAATTGTTAACTTTAAATACTGAATATTTTCCCCACTGGCTGGAAGCTCTGTATAGTTTATAGGAGGTGTAAGTGGCTGGAGAATGTGTCTGAACTGTTGCCTCATCTTTCTTTTTGATGTTGGTACACGTGTTCCATTGATTTGCCATATACTTGTCTTCTAACATGTTAGGTAAGTAGTTTTGGTGTGCATTTGAACAAGAAAAAGTTAAATGCAGGAAATGCAAATAAATAGAAAAAGACTATTAAGGGCAGTTAACATCCTCCTAAAAACCAACAGCCAGATTGTACTTTTCATAGTATGGGAATGTGAGTTTTATGTCATTTATTAACATGCATTGTTCTCATTGTACCTGTGAAGGATACCTTGGATTGGCTGCCACCCCCTGCCAAAACCTGGCCCAACTGACTTAACCTTTTTTTATGTCAGGTCTATATGTTGAAAGTTGAAGGCATTGCATTCCGGTTTTTGCCTGATCCAGTACAAGTCAAAAATGCATTAGAGGTTGGATGTACTTGTTTTTACTAATTTAAGATGGCAATGGTTCCAATTTTCTGTCACCCAAAGTCAGAGGATCTTTTTTTTTTTTTTTGTAAGTCAGAGAATCTTTCTTGGTTGGTGTTGCAATCTCATTCTGTTATTTGAGAAGATTTTATGCCCGGGCGGTGGTAAGGCTGCAGTGCTTCAATGCCTATCAGCTTCTCCGCCTGTTTAGTATTATTGCAGGCATCATTGAAGGCAAAGAAGGCATGAAGTACACTACTAGTTTGGCATAGAGAGTTATGTATTTTGCCAGTGACAAAGTTCCTACTTCTTTGCTAGGGATGCATATGAGCAAATTGTAATAAAACTTTGCCTTTTTGTATTTTGGGCAAGGCTTGACCCTATCTAGCTTGCCATCACTTTTGAGGATGTACTCACTTTGTAAATTTCCCCTCGGGGCTATATATATGAAATTTTAATTTACAAAAGACGATATTATGTTCAATATCCATCATTTTATCTCTGTTGCCCGCTTCTTTATTTTTTTGTTCATTTTTTTTTGACAGCTTAAATCTTCAAATGACATCAGTGGATTTGACGGAGTTCCTGTTTTTCAGGTAACAACTTTCTTCAGAGCAATGGCTTTCCTTTGTTGCAGATGACAAATTTTTTTTTTTGTTGAAAAATATAGGCTTTGTATAACATGCTAATTTCACAAATACTGCACAGTAGTCTGGACTTTTGCTTTTGGGGTAGCTAGATGCTGAAATTATATAATCTTAGTGTTGTGAGCATATACCTCATTTAATCTTCTGTTTGCAGTCAGACCTACTAGTTGCAAAGAGAAAAAACAAACGTTATTGTCCTATATATTTTCGGAAGGTGAGTTTCTGAAGTACCATCTCTTTTGTACTGGCGTCAAGGATTTTGATGCTATCTTGAATATGTTAACCTTGTGGTTTTGGCTGGTGAGAGAACAGGAAGATATAGAGACAGAACTAAATACCGTGCGGGCTTCAAAAGGACCTGGTGCTTCTCAATCAATTATGGTACTAAGTGACTTATTTCTGTTTGTTATGGGGGGATCCTTTGGGAGGTTACCTCTTCTTAATGAACAGTTTCTATACAAATACTAATGGTCGAATCTAGGATTGTCTAGGATTATTGTTGATTGAGAAATTATCAACTTATTCAATTTGTTTAGGAAAGTTAGCCAATAGAGTTTGTTGTCACTGATCACTGTACATCTATTACTCCGTGGGGTTAACATGCTAGACATGTTGCTTAGGTCTGGACCTGTTAGGTGCCACAGTTGTTTTACTTGTCATTTTGTTGATATGGAATATGGCAGTGAGTGAATATAGTAAATGTCCTCGTAAAGGCCATCGCATGCATATTCCAAGTCTCCTGGGACGTCTTGACTAAACTCCCTTCGTGCATCTTGTTATAGTGGAGTAGTGACCAATGCTAGTGAATGCACATGGTCTTGTTTGGTTTGCAAGGAAGTTGATAGCTGTGCAACATGGGGTGCATGCTCTTTTTCCTTTTTCTTTTTTTTTTTCCCCTTTCCAACTTGTGTACATAAATGGTGTTGACAATCGACAGGTGGGTAGCCTGGAAGACGTTTTGAAGAAAATGGAGGTATGGGTCCCAACAGTTGGATATATCTGTTTTCAATGCTGTTTACCAATTTTTGATAAACATACGTGTGAAATGGATTGCAGCTAAAGCAAGAAGTAATATCTTTTTGTTCAGATTAATTAGACATTTCTTTCTTGTTGCCTTGGAAACAGATGAGTGAACGGAATTCTGGCTGGGCGGATCTCATCTTCATTCCACCAGGTAGAAGTCATTCACAACACATCCGTGAAACTGCAAGTGCATAGGACCTTGGGGTCTGCTAATTACGACGTGGATATCAAGTGAATCAAGTGCGAACTAATACACTACTCTCTGTTTGATCTCAATGCTGAGCCTGAGAAACAGCAAGAGTTCCTGGATAATTTCAAAAAGGAGAAGTTTCTCTAGTTAACTTGGTCAGGCTCCCCCAACCCCTCTCTTCATATATTTGTCACTGATCCAGCCGGCACTGGTGATAGTCTAACGCGATAGGTAATGGTGTTTGGCTCAGTCATGGTGGGGGGAGTAGTTTTATTTTGCTAATCGAGGGGGCTGATTACTCATTTGGTCAAACAGGAGGATGTGATTGTTAACATTTTCATTTTTCTTTAAATGGTATGTTCGCATGGAGGCATGGTGGTCTGTTTGAGACTGCACTGCACTTGTTAAGGATAAGGATTAACCAACTACTTTCCCTCTTGGGATTTCATATGTTGCTCCTTTTTTTATAGCCAATATGTTACCTTTTTTGATAGTCAATATGTTACTCTATCATTAGTTCTGGCTAGATCCATCTATCATATCACTCCCTCTGTCTCAAAAATATTGTCTTTTCTATTTTAGTTCGTCTTCATGTTATTGACCGTTTCTAAAAATAGTAAATATTAGTAGCTAAACTTTTTATACTACCATTTCATTTAACATTTAGATGATTTCTTTATTTTACATAAATAGGTTACCCAACTAAGGTTAGAACAACGGAGAATGAACTAGTTCGATCATATCTACCATTTATCTTTATTTAACAGAAAAGATAAGTCCGAAAGCGTCACCATCTGAGATTAAAAAAGAAGTTACTAGTTTAAATACACCTACGACTAATCTTTATTTCAGATGACTTTCAGAAAAAGAAAATTTTTGTTTCACATGTTTGATTATTTCTTTTTTTTTTAAAAATTATGCGACTGTATCAAAAATTCAAAACAACAGCAGCTTGTGTCGAATTCTGTAACAGAATGCTGGAAGGCCAACATATGAGTTTGAAAAAGCAAAGCTACAAACGCGCCAGGTAGGGGTCGAACCTACGACCTTCTGCTTAGGAAACAGACGCTCTATCCACTGAGCTACAGGCGCGCTGAGACACTTTTGTGGTATATACTTTGTGATTGGAGATTTTTTGGAATGAAAACTTTTTATTATGAGAGTTGATGGTGCAAAGTAAGCATAGAAAGATATGAAGTGACAAAATTAGAAATGATATGATTTACATAACAATTGAGGTATGATAAATAATAGAATCCAAAAAAGAGAAGTGATTTATATAATAGACCGTACAAAGCGTGTATAAAGCTAGAGTGTGATAGTTGTTGTGTATGTCTATGTGAGGTATTGCCAACCTCACAGATCTGGTGAAGGAGTAGAGTCGGAATTTTAAGTATTTAGGGTGAAGAAGTCATAATTGAGATTGTATGAGTTATTATGTAAATGTACCTCTTTTCAGCATTGTGAAACACAAAATTGAATGCATAAAATGCGAGAGGGAGAGAGAGAGAGAGAGGGAGAGAGAGAGACCGAAGAAGCAACGAAAAGAGATACATAGAATGATATGACTTATATGGAATTTTGAGAAGGATGTAATCTATCTGCTAATGAGGTCTAGCTTAAGTGGATAGAGCTAAGGCATCAAGACAAGAAGTATTGAGTTCAAATCATTGTTCGTGCAAGGCTCTCTCCACTTTCATAGTGGTTTTCCTCCACCCTTATAGCGGTGATTTAGTAAATGATAATGTGTTGTATAACATATGTACTCTATAATTACTATGTACCTCCACCAAATAATGTCATGTAACATGTTCATTGATTTGCCAAAAATATTCAGTCAGTCAACGGCAAATTAAAGTCTGAGACAACCCTGACAGATCGGCAAGGATGCATTTCTGCTCGGTCATCTCGCATTTTAGCCAAGACAAGCCTATTAAAATGGTTAAGGCAAAATCAACAATAATCTTTGTTCAGCTCGGCCGCATGCCTGAGTCAGGTTGGCACCTGCTTAACATGACCAGGATTGGTTGGAAATGAAGTTATCTCGCAAGGACAGTTTTTTCATATCAGCACCTCGGCTCAGCAAAGCTTTAGTCAAAGCTATCATTCACAGTAGGGGTGTACATCATTTTTAAAAACCGGCCGAACCGCACCAAACCGGCCAAACCAAACCGTAAAAAACCGGACCATGGTTTTACGGTCGGTTTAACAAATGCTAAAAACCGGACTGTTTCATTTGGTCCGGTTTTCGGTTTTAAGAATTTCAAACCGTATAAACCGGACCGGACCGGTTATATTAAATATATATAATTTTGATTATACGTTATATATTTTTAGAGTATAATTATTTCCACACTTTGTTTATCATCCCAAAAAGTATGAAAGAATTGAATTTTTGTTACTTGAATGATTATTCGTATGCAAATAATTTGATTACTTTATTGAATATTAAGGATACTTGGATGGTTTTTCGATTAAACTACTTTATCACCTTAATCCTTCTTTTTGTTGAGGGTCTCGTACTTTGTGTAGTTTATTCTAGTATGAGTTTCTTGACGAGACATGATAAATTAAGGTATAGTAATATTCTATGATAATTAAGGTATAGTAGTATTCTATGATAAATTAAGGTATAATAGTATTCTACTTAGTGAGTATAGTTTTATTTTTAGTTTGAGAAAAATCCTATCAGGAAGAAAACTTGTCCTCGATTTTGATTATGAATTTCAATTTTTTTAATCGACGTTATCAATGCTTCAGGTGAATAAAACCGAAAAAACCGAAACCAAACCGGACCGGACCGGTCAAACGGTTTGTTGACTGGTTTGGTCCGGTTTTCGGTTTTCTATTTTCCAAACCGTAACAAACGTTTTGGTCTATAAGATTCTCAAAAACCGACCGAACCGGACCATGTACACCCCTAATTCACAGTCAGCCTCGGCAGGTGTCAAGCACCGACTGGCTCAGTACAAGGACATCATAACAAGCCAACCTACGCATCGTAGGTTCAGCCACTGATACAGCTATGGTCTTAGGCTCTTGTCCCATCATACTGCGGCTCTGCAGTGGACTAGACCGCCATCTCAGACACATCACAATCCAATCAATCGGACAGGGGGTCAAACCTCCTCAATCCTAAGTATAAATACTGCTCTATCTAGACGGGGAAAGGGATCCAACTTTTGGAACAACTTCTGGAGCTCTCTTCTATGAACTCCATCTCGGCCAACGCCATAAATAGTTGTGAAATTTACAGGGTTCATCTAAACCTTATTCCAGCATAAATTGCCTACTTAAAACGCCCATAACTGACTTAAGCGTCGGAGGGTTTTCTCGGGACAGCGTCCTGAAACTTCTAACGTTTCTCTTCCTTCTCAGGTTTCAATGACGGATTTACACGGAAGATTAATGACATACAACTCGGGTCATCTCTGATCCATCCGGTGAGCAATTCTGGTCTCATCATTCATGTATCAAGAAAAGAAAGATATAATCTATTACAATACTATATAAAGAGACGACCTATATAATTGATCTTGCCTAACAAAAATAAGGCTGGTATGTTATTGTAGAGTTGGTGGTTGCTGCATAGCATTGTTATATTATGTCTTCGTTGTGTAAGAGAGAATTTTTCCACCATCAAATCTTTTCGTTTTTCAATAAATTACTCACAAGAATTGTGCGTATATTTTTGAACAATAGTTGTCTAGACCATAGACACAGAGCAGGATTGGTGAATCATCTGTATGATATAAGATGGTATATTATCAGCCTCTCTTGTATATTTGTACATCACACATCATTTATCATTCCAAATGTTCCATTTCTGAAATAAATACAAAAATACTTACTCGAAGGTCCATGCTGTTTAAAAATTGTAGAAATATTAAATAGAAATATTGAAGAACATGTTGGAGGCTGAATATAAATGTATTATTCAGACTTGTTCGTTCTCAGATGAGAACCTTTCACTTGGCTTCTATTTACACATAGATGACATATATATACATGAACTTGTTAGGAAGAGGGTAGAGCGGCGCAGATGTCCTTCTCCAACGGACAAATTTCAACGGTCGAATGTGCAGGGTGGGGGCCTTTTAAGTTGATGTTGACAGCCCTTCAGCTTAACATGTATGGCCCTTTTTTCCTATATTTAAAATACAAATATATGTACATGTATTAAATAAGTGCTCTTCATACATAAAGTTATACATCCTGGTCTCTATTTCTCTATACTCCCCCTCAAACTTAGTGTAGTGCGTGGGACAATGCGACTAAGTTTGCAATTTTCATCTTGAGTAGGAATGCCTATCCCAAATCTTTGAATGCTTTATGCCTGGTTGAATTAATGCCTGTGTCCAATTCCTGCCCTTGCCTAATCCTTGAATTAACGCCTGTATCCAATTCCTGCCCTTGCCTAATCCTGCTGAGATTCAACACTTCTCCCTAAAGTACCTGCAAAACAAGAGTTAGTAGAACTGCTTCGATCCTGCAAAGGTTTATCCTGTAATAATCAGAGTAGAATTCCAGGTAATGTTTTGCTTCGGCAATTGAGAAACATATTAATATCCTCCTTGGACTCCGAAGTTGAGTGATGAGACTCCTGTTCGAGCCATACGTAGAGTTTTTAAATACCCTACAATGTCAGAAAACTCCTGTAGTAAAACTGTCAGACCAAAAACAAATTTATGGCTGGTAGTGTTGGCACCATAAGTGTGTCAATTCCTGCATAAATGTTAGTATAAGCTCCAAGTTGTGTAGAACCTGCAAAACAAGGTTTAGTGCAAAAACAGCTTCCATCCTGCAATAAAAATGGGTCAGCTCCTGGTTTCTGCTTTTGGACACCTGCAACAAGAAACGGGATTCCTGCAGTCCAGGAGTCATCAATGGAAGACAAGCTTGTTATGAGGAGAATCCAATAACTCCCTTCTGGATTCAGGAGTTGGAAAAACACTGCCACCATTTCTTTTCCTTGTTTTACAACAGAGACCAAGAAAAACAAGTCTTTCATGCCCCGTTAGAGCAGTAGAACAAAAAATAATAAATCCAACAAGCAGATTTATGATGGTATGAAATCTAATTATGTCATAGCACAAAGATAATATAAGGTTTGACACAATTTCAATCTTTAGCTCACAGGAACTTTGATTGGCAGGGTAGATAGATCATGCCACAAAGACATTCAAATAACAATTTCTGAAGACTAATGAATCACATATAGTTTTGGAAAAGAGAAGTACGTATGTAGAAGGAACCCATACGGTGTCATATTATACAAACAATCAATGAAGAACATCTGTTATTTAACCAAATAACCTTATTTTGTTATCATGCTCACATTAGGGATTAATTGTCTTAAGGCAATCATTCAAATTGAGGAATCAGTTTTAGAAACAGACCAAGGCACAAATCATCATATATTCAGCAAGTCATGGTTACTTTCGGAAAAATAATAGTCATTAGACATATCATTATAAGCATTATGGAAGCATTATTGAAGAAGAATTGATGTAACAATTTTGTGTAAATAATTATATTAACAGGGCATAAACCACAAATTACACAGTGAACATTCATAGCATTACATACATATATACCTACAGGACTTGATGTCCGAGTATCAATCCACATAATGCAGCCTATATTAGTAACTCCATTTGCAATATCAGTACAAATGACTCATCTTCCTTCAGACAACAAGCCCTTCACATACCAAGATCAATCAAAAGAAAAACAAGGTCCATAACAATGTCAGACACGTGCATTAGCACTGGAAATTGGAGTATCAGGCCATAGTATTAAGTTTTAAGTGACAACAAGCAATAAGTCATAAAAGAACGTATGTGGTTTACTATCATTATGTCATAAAACAGATCAGCTACATGTCAAAGGCACCATCAATTTATTTAATCAAACAATGGAAATTCCGAGACCACCCATGTCTTGACACGGAATAATAAATATCAAGAATGTTCTAATCAAAAAATACACACATAACATACACAGTTAGTAACAAAAATTGAAGACAGAACAAGCCATCAAGTAGGCACAGTAGATGCACAGATTATTTTTGATAACAAAATGTTTGCAATTGATCATATGGAAGCAATTTCGAGGGAGTGCAGACTAGTAACACAGATAAAAAATTTTGTTCCAAATGGTACAGACGGGAGCTTGCATGCAAATTTACAATACACTCGAGCCTCTCAGATGTTTCTATTGACAAACAATATACTTCAGATTCACAGCCTTTCGAGGCTACAGCTGAAAAACAGAGCTAAGACACTCAAATTCAACTCAATCTTTGAACAGAGTTTGAAATCACAAATACAAATTTGAACATGCAACAGAGACTCACATGTACTCAAAAATACCATGTGGGAATTTAAACCCCAATCAAGATCTTACTTGAACAAGAACAAGGACGAAAGGAGGCTCTATTTTTTCACAACAAATGAAATACTTTGGTTCTTGATAATTTCTCAGAAAGGAAGGCAAAATCAAATCTTCCAAGCAAAGATACACATGCAAGGGTGCACAACTTGATTTCGAACACAGAGAAACCAGAAATAGATCGATTACTCAAGAATTTCTCAAGATCAGCAGGTATAAATTACTCAATCATAGGCCGCATTTGAACTTAGGGCACAACCGGGTTTCAGAAATTAGACTTAGACCATAACAGAGTCTCAGAATTCAGAGAGTTAGGAACATCACAATCAAGAATATGCATGCAGTTCAGGGATCTGAATGCCTAGTTTGACTTTGAACAGAAAACAAATCCAGAAATCAACTGCAAGCTCATATTTTTCCGAATGACAATTTTTTTTCAGAATTATAGATAACAAATTTTCTTACAGCAAAGATGCTGCCTCAGAATTGAACATGCACTTATTAAACGTGAGCTCAAGAATCCGATATTGACAGAAAAATGAAATTGGTGGCACAGATTCTTTCAGATAGAATCAGAATTAAATAAATTTTCAATCGATTGAACACAATCAAAAAACATATCTTAGAATCGTAACTCAGAATTTCAAATTCGAGCTCAATGGCTCTGATGTTCTTTAAAAATATTTTTTTTCCTTTAGAATCGAATCACATAGAACAAATTTTCAAAGATGATGTCTCAGAAGAGGAAAGCATAGATGGAAGTTTCAGAGAGAAGTAAAAAGTGAACTTGATGGAAAGAGGGGTACGAAGGATTTGACAGAATGGGTTAAAGTTGTGGTCCTATCCTGCAGAATGAAAAATGGATGGGATGTAAAAGTAAAAAACACCAAGTGGTAATAAAATATGTTAAAAGTTCCCACAATTTGATAGAAGTGTACCACAAGTGGAGGGGCCATGTGTTCCCAGCGGCTGTGCATGTGAGCCTCCTCACAGATTGAGGGAAATAAAAAATAAAAAGCTTGTAGTGGCCAAGTGGCCAACTTGCATGAAGGGAAAAAAATAGTGGAAAATATGTTGTATGCCATGTAAAAAATTACCAACAAATATGGAAAAAAAAACCGTGTAGAGAAATGCAGAAGCACTTCAGAAAACCGTGTTCTAGAAGACGAAGAATATGGAACTTCTCATTTCAACATGATCTTTTCAGTCGAAGGAGATGATGAAAACTTTTCTACTCCAAAAAATGTGATATTTTCTTTTTTTGCTGTTGCCCATCACTTGGATCTTGCTGAACATAGGAGTTGAAGCAGCAACAATGGATGTATATGTAAAAGATTGCAGTATAATGAGATCTTCATGAGAAGAACAGTTTTGATGATAAAGAAAATAGATTGTTTGTAGACAAATAATGATATTCTCATATTTTGAGTCAATAGCTCTGAAGTGGGTATGAACACAGTGGTACTGAAGATGTCTCAATCTCAGTTATTATGAAATACTTTGTGACTCTCCGGCCTTTGAAGATGACTCAATGGCCTTGAAATTTATGGCTCTTTATGGCCTATTGAATACTTTGAAAAGATTTCAGCTCTATGGCCAAGGCTCTTCATAGCCTATTGAAAAAGATTCCGGCTTTCTGCCAAGGCTCTTCATAGCCTATTCAAGAAAAGATTTGTTTGAATTTTTCCGGCTCTATGGCCAAGGTTCTATGACCTCTTGAAGATTTTTCGGCTCAATGGCCTTTTAAAGATTTGCGGCTCTATGGCCTTGAAGACTCTTTGGTCTTGATAAGAGTTTGTGGCTCTATGGCCTTGATGAATTGTTCCGGCTCTTAGCCAAGGCTCTGTGGCCAGTTAAAAGAATAGGGTCGATTGCCCTGAAGAATTTATAGCTCTATGGCCATTGAAACATTTGAGGCTATATGACCTTTTTGAAAAAATTTGTAGGCACTGTAGCCTATTGAAAATTTTATGACTTAATAGTCACTAAGAAATTGTTCTATGGCCTTGAAAACATAAATATCAATGGAGATAAACTTGTAGGAAACTTCTCTAAAAATTTTTTTTTTTCTTTAAAAACTTTGCTTGCTGAAATTTGAAGACTTATCTGCTTGTTAGCAGACGGTGGCCACCTCTGGAGCTTGATGTTTTACAATGATGTTTGTTGACTGGAGAAATGTTTGTGGCCTTGTTGAAAAAATGTTCGTTGAGGAAGTTCTAAAACTTTGAAGGCTCTGTTGAAGCTACAGTATGTTTTCTTCAACAGGGTATGTTTTCGTTGAGGCTTCAACAGGTATGTTTTCTTCATCAGTAACATCTTCTTCTTTTTCTAGGTCATGGCTCTGATACCATGTAGAAATATTAAATAGAAATATTGAAGAACATGTTGGAGGCTGAATATAAATGTATTATTCAGACTTGTTCGTTCTCAGATGAGAACCTTTCACTTGGCTTCTATTTACACATAGATGACATATATATACATGAACTTGTTAGGAAGAGGGTAGAGCGGCGCAGATGTCCTTCTCCAACGGACAAATTTCAACGGTCGAATGTGCAGGGTGGGGGCCTTTTAAGTTGATGTTGACAGCCCTTCAGCTTAACATGTATGGCCCTTTTTTCCTATATTTAAAATACAAATATATGTACATGTATTAAATAAGTGCTCTTCATGCATAAAGTTATACATCCTGGTCTCTACTTCTCTATAAAAATTAAAGAAATAAAAAATAAAATAATGTGGACCTATGAAAATTGTGAGATCTCTTCTGCGTTCTCCTTCATATGTACCACCCATACTCTCCCGACATATACTTCAATTTCCTATCACTCTCTTTATCGTTATTGTTTATGATTCACTTTTTTTTTTGGGTATTTACACAACCCGTAAAATGCTCAAACTTTCCCCTTAATCCTGTCCTTTACTTTGTTTAGAGGCGTTGTATTCATGCGTTGTTGCCTCCAGACATGTTTTGTTCTCATCAATTATCAAGCCATTTTGTTTCCTTTTATAGAATTCTAAGGTCGGAGTTTGATTTTCATTTTCTTAGGCCTCAAGCGGTGATGGCGATAAAGTTTAGGTACGTTTTTTTTAATGTTTATTTTCTAATCCAATATCCGTCCCTGTTGCCTCTCTATACGTTTTTTTTTTCTTATTGAGCAGAAGCAGACGGATTCGTTTGCATGTTACGAAGTTTCCTCCTAGTCTTGTTTGCTTATTTGAATAAAAGTTGTTTGTTCAATTTCATCGGGTGAGATGGTTGGAAAGGAGGCAAAATATGAGGCCTCCAATCATGTCCTGCCACGTGTAAAAAATATTGTCAGTGGTCCCACCACATTCAATTTTTTTTAAAAAAAAAGACAATTTTTTTACACGTGGCGGGATGTGATTGGAGGCCTCATATTTTGCCTCCTTTCCAACCTCCTCTGATCTCACCCGAATTTCATCAGGAGGCGAACTTGTAATGCTTTTAAAGGCATATGTTAACAGGTATTTGCATTTTTCATGTGTATGGTTTGAGGGTAGGGCTTGGATTAACTGGTAAAGTGGTTGTTTTGTGATCTTGAGGTCACAGGTTCGAACAGCGGAAACAGCCTCCTACATACAGGTAATATAAGGCTGTGTAATTCAGATCGCGAAGCGATCCGGCCTCTCTTCACAGCCTGTACAAACACGGGAGTCTAGTGTACCGGAAACGCTGGTTTGTTTGTTAAATAAATACAGCGACGGCAAAAGTTATTTTGTGAAAAGTATTTGCAGTCAATGTTTAGATGGACTACATAATATTAGTTCTTCATTTAATATAAACCATGTAGAAATTGATCTTAAGATTGGAGGAATATGATTGACGAGCTCGTGAATGTGGATTTTGCTGGTCAATTCAATCCCTTTGTTGAAAATTAAACTTGAGTACCTGTTACTGGTTTCTGGCATTGCTTTGGCATTCTACGCCTTAAAGATCACATGTTGTTGAGAATATATTTTAAAATGACAGATATTCCTTAGTTGATTACACACATTCATGGAAGAAAATGGAATGTCCATTTGAGTAGTTTCTTTCGTGAGTTTGTTGTCATGATTACAAAATTCTGGGATTTGATCCAATTTATAGTGCCCATATCTACATGTTTATTTGCTTGATGAGATAAAGTTTTGCAAGTATATTATTCATTAGACATAATTATATCAAGTTAATGGCTATATTTGGCAGATCATCTTGGAGAGTTCTTCTGCCTAAACTCACATTCTTCTTACCATTGCTGTCCTTCAGGTGTTGAAAATTTAGGGGTCCCTTGAGTTCGACGTACCTTGTTGGTAGCCTTGCAAAAACTCAAATGGGCGATTTAGAACATAGGAACAGAAATGCTTCAGAACCTTCTAGCACTCCAAATGTCTCCTCTCCATTTGAGCATCAACCAAATACTGAATCTTTAATTGTTACTCATGGAAAAGTAGAGGCTGCAAGCCAGCAATGGTCTCTGGCTTCTGCTAAATTACAACATTCGGAAGATTCTTCCGACGGATTCGTTCTGGCAGGTGGCCATTCTCTTAAGTCACAAAGTTCAGCAAATATGTCAGCTACAGTTGGTGAATCCTGTAATGATTCTGAAGAGCGAGCTTCAGGTGTTCTTTCAGTTGAGAAGGAAGCCTTATCAATAGGGGATAGTGAGTTAATTGAGCTTCAGAAGGATGAGCCTCAAAATGATTATTTGGGAAAAACTCTATCAGTTCTTTCAGATGCCAAACCAGGAGAAGCTATGCAGGAATCTACAAAAAACAGCCCTAATAGGCTGCTTGCTCAAACAAGTGATAATTCGAATTGGCATGCAGTTGATCAAGATGCGTCATTTTCATTCGCATATGTGGATCCAGAATCCAATAAATTTTCAGAAGACAGCAAAGACTTAGAGAGAGTTCCATCTGTTGAATCTAAAATAGTTAATCAAGAAGACATAAATCCATCTGTTGAATCTAGATTAGTTAATCAAGAAGCCATAAGTGCATCAGAAGGAGTTGATTCCCTTGGCAGACCGGATTTTAGAAATGATGCAGCTCCTGTTCCATCTAATACTACTACTGATGCAAGTTCTCAAGAAGCCATAAATGCATCACAAGAAGTTGATTCCCTTGGCAGCATGCATTCGAGCAATGATGCAGCTTTTGTTCCATCTAAAACTACTGATGATGCAGCTCTTGTTCCACCTCCAAGTGTTACAACAAATGACCCATCTAATACTACAAATTTTCTAGATGATGGAACTTTTGTTCTCTCTCCAAGTGTGGAAGGGAGAGACCCATCAAGTGGTACTTCTAATCTATTACCTGAAGTTTCAGGAGTAGCTGTTGGAACACAACCATCTGTTGATGGTCCAAAGAATACTGAAAATGTTGCCAGGAAGAGGTTCCAAATTGACACAACAGCACCTTTTGAGTCCGTTAAACATGCTGTTTCTAAATTCGGGGGAATTCTCGACTGGAAGGCTCACCGGGCCCAGACTATGGAGGTATTGAGTTCTTTCAATATGGAAAATTGGCACCTGTGAATTTCCACTTTAGTCAACCATTTCCTGTTACACGGATTTCCAGCGCCCAACAGGGCATATAGTAGCATCATTTGTTCTTACTGATACATTAGTTGATTGAGACTGTACTAGAGTACAATGCCATAATTAAGCAATCAAGTTTAGAAGCTGCCTAAGTTCTCAAGATCGCCTGTTTGACATTGATAGTACTTTCCCTTTGTTTATTCTTTTCTTGGGGCAGCCATGCTTGTCTTAGGTTTTTGATTCAAATATCCAAATTCGATTCTTTCCTTATTTATAGCACTAACATTATGGCTACTGCCACCCCTCACAGTTTCAATCTCATTGTGCAGAGACGACAGATAATAGAACAGGAACTAGAGCGAGCACATTATGAGATCCCAACATACAAGCAAATGTGTGAAGCTGCGGAGGATGCAAGAAAGGAAATTCTAAAAGAACTAAATAGCACTAAAAGACTCATAGAAGAAATGAAGCTCCACCTGGAGAAGGTACAAACAGAAGAGTTACAAGCAAAGCAAGATGCTGAACTTGCTAAACTCAGGGTTGAAGAGATGGAACAAGGGATCACAGGTGAGTCTAGTGTTGCTGCCAAGGCACAGCTTGAGGTTGCCAAAGCAAGGTATGCAGCTGCGACTTCAGAACTAAAAACAGCGAAAGACGAATTGGAGGTACTTCAGAACGACTACGCTTTACTGGTCACTGAGAGAGATGCAGCAGTCATCAAAGCTCAGGAAGCAGTTTGTACCTCTAAGAAAGTTGAAAAGGAAGTAGAGGATCTAACCATTGAGCTGCTTACGGTAAAGGAAACGCTAGAGTGTGCACATGCCGCACACTTAGAGGCAGAGGATAACAGAATAGCAGCAGCTATGGAAAGAGAACAAGAGGGATTAAAGTGGGAAAAAGAAGCGCATCAGGCAGAAGAGGAGGCGGAGAGACTGAACCAGAAACTCATATTATCTAAGAACCTCAAATCAAACTGGGATGCTGCTTCAGAATCATTAAAGGATCTTAAAGCTGAATTGGCAACTTATATGCAGTCAAAGCCTAAACAAGACAATTGTGAAGATGGAAACTTTAATGAGGCGCCTGCAGAACCAGAGAATAGGACTCACAATTTTATACAAGCTAGCATAGCATCAGCAAGAAGAGAACTTGAAGAAGTGGAGATGAACTTTGAGAAGGCAAGAGCTGAAGTAGATTGCTTGAAGGTAGTAGCCGCATCCTTGAAGTCAGAGATAGAAAAAGAGACAGATGAACTCGACAAAGTTAGGAAAAAAGAAGGAACGGCATCAGTTGCAGTTGCATCTCTTGAAGCTGAGCTCGATCAAATTAAGTCAAAGATTGCTGTTGTTCAGATGGAGGAGAAAACAGCAAGAGAAAAAATGGAGGCTCTGCGCAAACAACTACAGGAGGCAGCTGAAGAAGCTGAGCAGGCGAAATCGATAGCTCAGATGACCCGCGAAGAGCTATGGAAGGCCGAGGAGGAAGCAGAACAAGCAAAGGCAGGAGAAAACACCATGGAGTGTAGGTTACTTGCAGCTCAAAAGGAGATAGAAGCTGCAAAAGCTTCTGAGAAATTGGCACTTGCAGCTATCAGAGCACTGCAGGAGAGTGAATCAACTCAAAGCATAAAGGACGAAGATTCACCTACAGGGGTGACTCTTTCTTTGGAGCAGTATTATGAGCTTAGCAAACAAGCTCATGATGCAGAAGAAGAAGCTAACAGCAGGGTGGCAGCTGCAATGTCTCAAATTGAAGTAGCCAAGGAGTGTGAGTTGAGAAACTTGACTAAGCTGGAGGAACTCATCCATGAAATAGACAGAGGAAGAGCAGCATTGCAAGTTGCAATGGAAAAGGCAGAGAAAGCTAAGGAAGAGAAGTTGGGTGTAGAACAGGAGCTGAGACAGTGGAGAGCTGAGCATGAACATAGACGGAAAGCTGTTGAATCTATTCCAGAAATACAAGTCAGTAAAAGTCCAAGAACAAGCTTTGAAGAAAACAAAGAAACAAAGGACTCAGTCAGTGCTCCTGATGACGCTGTACTCTCCCAAAGGTTGAGCTCAGATGCACATTTATCTGGAACTGACAAAGATAACAAAGAAAGAGAGCCGTCTAATGAAGTTGTTGTACCTAAGAAGAAGAAAAAATCATTCTTTCCACGCTTCTTACTATTTTTTGCAAGAAAGAGGTCTCAAGCTAAGTCTGTATAAACCACCTCTAGACCTGTACATCATGGGTTGAACACTATTGTTCATGATGTATATGCTTAGGTTGCATTTCATGTTGACAGGTCCAAAGGAAGAGATGGAATCATTTGTACATGGTAAGTTTTGGTAATCATGACAGAGTTAGTGCATATACTCCTTTTCCTGCTTAGCAGCGATGGAGGTTCCATACAATACGGTGTATTCAGTAAACTTGATTGCATCTTATTGATAATTCAGATTCTAATGGAAATTTTTTCCCCCTTTCCTTCAATCTATCATTTGATAGGCTCATACTAGAGTATGCAACCTGGGATGTTCTTGGATGGAGTATAAAGAGAGTCAAAGCTATCAGCTCCAGCTACTCGTAATTGTCTACTTGGTAATTGAACTTCTTGCCGACTTTGATCCTGATCTTGTAAATAAGAAACCGAAAGACTTGACACTTTAAGTAGATGGATAGTTGCAATATTGGACATAATTCATGTAAAAATGATCAAGTTAATTGAGTATGGTATAGAATTAACTGGGTGGATACACATATGAACTTGAGAAAAACACAAGGGTAAGAACAGTTGCGGACAAAAGTGATAATCTTAGCCAGCTCTATATAGAATGGTTAAATAGTTTGAAGGAGAAAGTGAGGGTCAAACAAACCAATAGAGATGTACTGTCTGCTTCAGATAAAATGGTATAGCGTTCATAAATGTGTATGATGTTGTATCATTGGATGGCAGCTAAGAAGTTGAACCAGTAAGCGTCTGAACAATCGTCTTGTGCCATGGATCAGAGAGATGCTCCACCAAATTTTCAACGGGTCCAACATGTGTCACCGAAGCTTGGACAAAAATCCCTAGCATTGCCACCATGGCAAGCCTTCCTGGAACAGATAGACCATAGAAGACACAAGAATCAATTTTTTATGTTCTTTCATTGAGAAAAATAGAAGTCCAAATTGTTCTAAACCAACCATTCTTGATCTCTTTCAACTTCCACTCTTGAGCACTTTTTTTATCTTTAGCAAGTCCTAGAGGATTCAGCAAAGGACCACCTGGGTACCTGTTCATATCACAGTTCCAGGTAAATTAACAAGTTGTTTAGCAAGCCTTTACATAATAGAGGTAGATTTATACTTACCTATGCTTGAATATGGCCATTCTGATTTTGTTAAACATGACAAGCAACTGACATACATCAGGCAACTAGGCGCGTCAGTTTGGTCGTATTATACATTATTATGTTCATATTATATGTTATTTTTACATAAACTTCCTACTATCTATAACACTAACATTTTCACCCTTAAATGGTGTCCCAAGAAATTACCCTGGTTCAAGACCTTCAAGTGCAGCCTCCAACCCAAAAAAAGAACCCTCCTTGGCTTGTGACCCGGGATTCCTGAAATCCATGTATCTTTTGGTTTCTACAAAACTGAAAGTGAAAAACTTTATGAGGAATACAAGAAATGATCGACATTCAATTTTGTGTTGCATAATGTCCGCTATTCTTGGTTCCGAAATTACCCCATGAGCAGCAGCTGAACTATCAAAAGAGTTGTGGTACTCGCAAATTTGAACTTGGTCGCCCCTGCTTCATACCAAATGGGAAGGTTGCTAATTCCGGTTACCCTAAGCAACTGCAGCAAAAGAACTATATGAATCACCAAAAAGCAATCATCAGCCTAGTAAGTCTAATAGCTGAAGTTTTACTGTTCCCCCTTCAGTGACTCACATCAGTAAAAAGAATTCCGGCAACTCCGGCCATGGCAAAGCGTGCATGAACCAGTTCAGCCTGTACATACCACTTCAAGCTTTCAGGGTCCTCCCCAAGACCCAGTGGATCAAAACCAAAATCCCCTGCTAATCTGAAAGAACATAGACATTTAGGCCGAAGAGCAAAAAAGAAACCAAAAAGATTGAAACTTTTTTAGTGTGAAATTATAACATGAAATGGGAACTCGAACAATGTGGACCAATTAAAAGAAAGAGAATGTAAATTTATTCGTTGTCTTTTTTCTACCTTCATGTTATAATAATTTCACACTGATTTGCAATCGGAATTCTCAGCTCAAATGTATAGAGGAAGTAGAGGGGTCACTTACGTCCCATCAAGATAAGATGGAGGGTCAAGCCCAGGAAGCCATGTGGGTCGTTCCTGAGCTCGTACTACATGAAGGCGGGGATTTCCCACTTTTGAAGGGGAACAAGTTTTGTTCAATCCAAATTCGGTTCCATGGGCATTCTTGCTGAAAATGTAGGAAGAACAATTCAATGCTGGAATTTGCAAGCTTTTACTGCAACTCGCTGCTGCGACATTCATCCTTGCTGTTTGCTATCAGTTAATGGGATGAACATGTAAAGAAAAGGTCCACATTCTTCCAACGCCTCTCTACGGTCTACGTGATCAGTCTCTTTCCTGCAATTGGCTCCACCAACGATAATGCCAGGGAATTTGTGATCATACCACACCAGTGATCCAATTTAGTCCCATTGGCCATAATCTTCTTTTTATTCACATCTATGATGTAACTTATCTCTAATTTTTCTCAAAAAAAAAAAGAAAAGAAAACTTTCATATTTTAAAATGCTTTGGAATCAATTATGAATAGTTGCTTTATAGCTAATGAATTGTAAGATTGACGTCTCAAAACGAGAGATATTAAGTTTAATCTTTGGAAAATTTTCGTATGGTATGACTCAAAAAATAATAAATAAATGTCAGTCTTTTGGAATGAACTTTCATCACAGTGATCATTTTTTATGTTGTTGTTGTGATTATAGTTACTCTTACTCGCGAAACGGTTAAACATCTAAGTTATAATATGAGAGCAGGTACTATTTAATTTAATTTATATGTCCATGATTACTTTTTTTCTCCATAACTTTGAAGATTGAAAACTAGGCATGGAGCAATGAAATTGCAAGTACATAGACACACACACACATATATATATATATATATGTATGTATATATGTATGTATGAATGTAATATGTACGTGTGTGTATATATATGTGTATAAATTTTTATACACTAAACTTAAACCTATTTCTAGGATTTATATTTTGATACTGCAGTTTTGGCCGTTTCCTACGCACTAAATATAGAAAAAGAATACCAAGTCCAGAAAAGGGACGCGAATAAAGGACTATGTGTGTGCGTTGTATATATTTGTGTGCATTAAACATAACCCTACTACTAGGTTTTAAATTTTGATAATGCAATTTTGGCCGTTTTCTACGCACTAAATATAGAAAAAGAAAACCAAGTCCAAAAAGGGGACGTGAAAAAGACTACTGATCATCAATAATAGGGTACGCTAATAGAATCAAGGAAGGCAAATGATACAATAAGATATATAGTAGAATGTAACTACAACAAGGTATATATAAAGCCATATCCACATTAGTCAAAATAAGGCAGGTAATCACCACTGCTTTCTTTTCTCTTCTTCGTGACTGCAACCAGGAATAAATCCAACGCTTATCCACCAAAACGTAGGTTTGGTTCCCAGTAATTCCGCATAAGATTAGTCTTCGAGATGCTTAGTGGAGCAGGTTGGATCTGTTGACCGTCCTCTGGTCACGGTAACCGTGAATGAAACACTACAATATGGCGTGTAAGAGGGAGTCTGTTGGGTGAGGGTTCACCCAACAAACCCGTGCAAGCCACAAGGCAACGCCCTAGTGGCGGTCACGCTGCTGACCTGCGTCCACAGCTGCTGACCTTCTTTTTGGGTGTCTACTCGATATGGACTCAGGAGAACAAGCAGCTATTTGAAGATGGATATGTTTGCCCGGACATCGATAGTCAAGTATACAGATTTAGGAATATTCGTCTAGCTTGGGAAATAGATACAAGTACAGATAGGTAGGAAGTAGATAGATATGGACAATGTAATGCACAGAAGTTTTCTGATGGTTGTTTATAAAAGTTCCAATTTTCCCGAATTATCTTAGGAGAATACATCTCTCATTCATCAATTTTACAGAGCTCCCATTTCTCCTCTTTATTCATTTCAAATCAGTTTGAGTTTTCTTCATGAATTGTATATCATTTGAATCTGTAATCAAACTCTCTATCATTTGGAATGTGATATTACTTGTCTGCTTCTCATCATTCCCAGACCCTAGAATTAGCTTTGACTGTCGTTAGAATATTGCGCAAACTACAGAGTACAGAGAACAAAAACTACATTCAGAGTGGAAAGAGATGAACAGTAATGTCAGGACTATAGGAAAGCTTATGCAAACAACGGAAGAATGATATGCTTGATTTGATTCAACGTGGAAATAGGAATATAAATTATTTCAACTTGTAAGATACACGTTCTTGAAAGAGGGGCGAGGGGGAGGGGGTGGAGGTTGAAGGACAACCTTTCTCAGACAATACAACAAGAATAAGGTTGAAAGTTTTAATCGAATCATTAATAAACCCATGCAGCAGGGTATAGTAGAGAAACTTTAACATGAACTGGAATGTTAAATTCATGGCTGGAAATACAAGGCAATGACTAAATGTTCAATTTGCTGGATATGCTGAAGGAGCTAACTCTCAATGGGGTGGCAACAACAAGTGGAGCTTCAGGTGAGTCACTAACTGCATACTTTTCATGCATAAAGCGGCTATCTACAATGGAGTCATCTTTTAAAACTATCTTGTAGCAATAGCAGCTCTTTAAGCCAACCTGATTCCGGTAACAGTCATGAGTACCATCCTTCACTTGCAGGAAGTTCCATATCACACTGAACTTGCCAACCGTAGCGACAAGATGTCGCTCATGCTTCCCATTCTCTGTGACCTGCAAGGTATATGAAAGATGGCGTTTCAAGGCCATAAGCATGGAGAAGCTTACATTGAAATGTTTTTCAGAGGACTAAACTTGTCAGAAATTATCAAACTCATAGAAATTTGTAATACGTATAACTACAAAAACACAAGAGTTCCAGATGCAAAGTGAGAGAACATAACAAAATGTGGCAGTATATTCAAGAAGAGTCAATCAACGTCCAATCAATATGTCAGGAGTCTTCAGTTTGCTAACACGAATCGATATTTCACAAATTGAATTCCAGTGCACCATTTGATCCAGATTGATCCATAGCCAAGTAAAAACTAGTTGTATGATACAAGACCAAGTGATTCCAATCTCAACTCCCATACATATTTGATTTCACAGGTAGAAATTTTATTTACCTAATTGAGATTGACACATATAAAGAAACATTTAGAGTCCTTGAGTTCATTTTACGCAAGTTGGCCCAAAAACATATCATGATGTCAACTATGCAGGAAAACCCAAAGCCTGTTAGGCAACCACAATCTCCTGTTTTTAATATCTCCTATAGTTCCACTTTCAAGCCTCAAAGTTACAGATGAACTGCAAAATAGGTGCTAAACCTGCACATGATGTGCTGGCTTTGTTATCATGTAATTCCGAACTTTCAATCTCAACCAAATACTAACACCAATCATCCGTGGGAAGGCCATTTCGGCCATAACATATCTTTTTATTTAGTTTCAAAGAACTAACAGGATTTTAAGCAACAAGAGAAAAATGGAATAAATTCGACATACTAGCATTTAAATAGAGATCAATTTCGAACATGGCTCATATCCATGGATCAAATTAGCATTAAAGCGAAAAGGCATAAACTCGTGTGTCAACTACCAAAGTTGCAAGCTACAGAAATTAAAAAAAAAATGGATAGACCCCAGGACATAACAAAAAAGAAAGATGCATCAAAATTAATGAGAACATAGGTCTACTAGGCACTGTAAATTTGTTGCAGTTAGGCCAAACAATCAAAATCTTCAATGAAGTACTCCAGTGAAACAGATGTTAGTTATCAAATAACAAAATTCCATAAACTAAAAGACAAATGTACCCAAGAGAATTGAGCATTCCGAAACTTATTGTTCACCCCTGCCATATGAGAATCTAAAGGTGTAAGCTTCAGCAGTCTAGGAGCTGAAATCCTGTTCCCCATTCGACCAGCGAAACCAGTTTTAGTCTTCCCATCCTTATCTATAAACATAGTGCATATCAGAATCAAATAACTGTCAGTTGTCCCCAGTATCCATTTTCCGTCAAAAGTAACATCAACATGTGTAATAGGAGAACCAAGCCCTGGAAAGGCGGTTTTAGCCTGCCTCATAGAATTGCTCGAATACAACCTAATCTTCCCATCAAGTGAACCAACCACTATTGATCCTTCACCAGTAGTGGCAAAGCACTGAAAATTAGTGCCTCTGGAAAATTGATGGCCTAGAGTCCAGTTCAAAACTGGTGTGCTTTCATCAACTATGTTCTGCACGATTCCATTCCGATCACGCATATCCCACCTGCACAACCTGCTATCATCCAACCCCAAGAATGTGGATCCTGTGGGGTCCATTTGAGATGCTTTGTTGTCATTTGTGATATCCCTCATAGTAATATCAGTCCCATCCTTCTCAAACTTCCACTCAGTAACAACCTTCCCCGTCTCAATATCCAGCTGATGCAAACCCCTTGTATGTGGTTTTCCGTCAGTGTGTGGACTCATGAGTAGCATATTAGTTTCAGCTCTCATAAGCAAAGCCTTTCTAGCTGTTGATTGTCCAATACCAGTAGTAAATCTCCCATTAGACTTGCTATCACTGAAATTCACATAAGCACCTTTTCCTTGGATCCCATGACTAAAATTCCTCACAACTTGAACTCCAGAATCACTAACCAAGAAACTGTTATCCAATGCACCCAGAGCTAAGCTCTGGATGGTCCCACAGTTGGCAGCTGCCTCCTCAAACTCCTCTCGTAAATCATTTCCGTCCCTTATAGGGGTTATCATACCAGATTGAGGCGTCTTAAAGATACTATCTTCCGCATCTTCCCACAGGGAATCATCTGCCTTTTCAGGATTCGCCCACCCTATGAAATCCTTTCCGAAGACCTTAACCTTATTCTCATCATTAGCCTCATAACCATAAGTATTCTCAAACAAGCAATTCTGAAATTGGTCCATGAAATACTTATAATCTTCCTCGCTGAAGAACTTAGCTGCCCACACACCGTTAGCAACAAAATCTACACGCTTCTTATCCTTGAAAGCCTTTAATTGCAGGTTTTCATCAATCTTAGCCCTAATTCTAGATCCGAATTTCAAGACCCACATATGATTCTCCTCGTGTTCCTCATCATCTTCCTCACCCAATGCATCAGCATCGTGGGTTTTGGCAAACGAGTATGTGACAAGCTTCTCGGCGACAACCCATTTGGAGTTAGTCGTGTTTCCGCCGACGTGGAGGTAAAGTTTGACGGCGTTCTTTGGAGTCGTATCCGATTTCTGGTACTTAAGCTTGAGGGCTTTCAGCTTTGCTTCCACATCGTCCAAGGATGACGGCGTTTGAGAGGATTTTGGGTTGAAGGACGACGGCGTTTGAGCATCTTCAAAAGTATCTCCTTCTTCTTGTTGGGTGTCTTCGGATTGGGATTCGGATTCGTCGGAATCAGAGAAGTCCAACTCTTTGCGGCTGTGATTAGCCCCCATTTTCCTTGAGCAAATAACAGCTCTTACTGCTAATGAAGGAATGCAAATCGGATGGTGGCAGAAGGAGCGGCAGAAAGAAATTGCGTAATAGCTACCTGAAGATTGGAGAAAGGAGCGCGAATTTGAAAATTTGAAATTAGAGCCGTTCAGGATTTTTTCAATGAAATACCCATATGAAATCGTATCCACAAACTTTTTATTTTTAAGATAATCAAATTCTATAGTATAGACTATTTTTTTCCTTTTAATTTCAATCAAACAAGCTGACATTATTTGAATTGACTTATCAAAGTTGTCGTGTTCTCGTATAACTACTATAGATTATCATTTATTAGTGAATCATTTAATGATGAACAATTGATCAATGATCAATTTGAAATTAGTCTTTAGTTATGTTGGATTTGTATTGTAATAAGATAATAAACAGAGTAGAATAAAGTAAGAAACAATGCCCACACTCAATTAGGATGTTCCCTAGGAGGATCTGTCTAATTTAGTTTTTCCTTTTAGAAATAGTGTAATGTAGGGTTTACAACACTTATGAATAAGGCTTTTCTCTCCAAATTAGAATGGCGAATGGTTAGAGAAACACTGTGTCTTTGGGTTAAGATTTTAATGATAGACATGGTTCACCATTAGAAGTACAAAAACATACCTAAAAGCAATCTCGCAAACTTGAATGTGGTGTGTGGAAGGGGGTGAGATCTTGGGAGGTTGGAAAGGAGGCAAAATATGAGGCCTCCAATCACGTCCCGCCACGTGTAAAAAACATTGTCAGTGGTCCCACTACATTCAAATTTTTTTTTAAAAAAAAGACAATTTTTTTATACGTGGCGGGACGTGATTGGAGGCCTCATATTTTGCCTCCTTTCCAACCTACTCTGATCTCACCCGGTGTGGAGGGGGGGGGGGGTTTGAATTGTTGGCCGATAGGGTTGAAAATGGTCGCTAAAAGCAACTCACCAGTTTTATATTGTTTCAAGAGCAATTAGTGTCGCTATAAGATGATCTCATATAAGATTGTCTGCATATAAAAAAAGAAGTAACCTGACAGTTCAGATTGAACAATTATTCGATCTGGCGGCTGAGGGTAAGCCTGGTGCGGCTATCTGATCCAAGGATTCAGGCCAAGCAGGTGTCTGATCTACGGCTGTGGTTGAACTGGCTGTAACAGACTGGCCTCAGAATTTCCCTATAAATAGTGGTCAAGCTGACCTTTGTGGTCAGACACATTCGCTCATAAATATCCAGCTCTTCTCCTTTCTCTGCAATCCCTCTCTGTATATTCGTGCTCCCGCATCGAAAACATTTTGCATTTCAAGTAATCCGAGAAGTTCAGGACAACTTTTAGGTTCGTTGAGTTCATATGCTGCAGTGCCCCTCGTCTGAACTGACTTCCGTTGTATATCAGGAGACGATTGCTCCATCTGGTTGGACACATTATACCAGAGCAATACGTCTGAAGGACAGAGTCCTGGGTTCACCTCGGATCTCTACTCAGCTGCGCTGTCAAGGTTATTGCCAAGCTGAGCTTTGCTTTGTATTGAGCTCTGCTGATTGAATGATATCATGCAAAGCTCTGCTATGTGCTGAGTTCTGCTGTTTGGCTGAGAGCATTTGTTGTTATGCAACACTGCCGTGCTGAGCTCTGTTGTAGCGGCTGAAAGCACAACTGTTTCTCTGTTGTGCTGAGGTACCGAGGTCGGCAGGCCAGCCATCAATCCAGAACGCAAATACAAATGCGATGACTGTACTGATCTAACTTCAGTTGAGCACAAAACTACTGTTCTGAAGTGCTATTGTGCTCATATCGACAGGTCGGCTAACTGTTCAAAACGCAAACTCAATTACGCTATCTGAACTGTCTTGACCTAGCAGATCAATCCAGCCTGAACTGAGCTCGGCAGGTCGGCCACTGCTTTATTTCACAAGCAGACTGTACATAAGTAAATTTTGTCTGAATTGAATTATTCCCAACACTTTCTACATACATGTAATGTTCAACCAATTCTTCCAAGTGATGTGGATATGTCCAGAAATCCAAACAGATTTGCTTTACAAAGAGATGCTATCAATGAACTTTCATGGAAGTTTTTGCTGGATCCAACCAATGCCTTGGTCTTATTATTCGGAATCACTTCTTCAACCAGAAAATGATACTACTATAAACAGTTATCGGAGATCTATCAGAATCCAGAAATGACCACACATTTTTCCAAAGGATTGATGTCAAGAGGTGAAGTCTCCAATATTCACCTCTCCGGCTGCGAAAATTGACTTGATTCCATAAGCGATTCACTGCTTTTAGGCAAAGCAATATTTCAAGATGTATTTGCAACATTCCAAACCTTGGAATTTGGAGTAAAATAGTTCAGATAATATGCTGGAAGAGAGACAAAAGATTACAGGCTAGCTTTGGTCCTTACCAAGAGAATTACTGTAATTCTTGGAAACCATAAATAATCTTGCCATCAATTCAACCCTTGGTTAATGTATGGAGTTTTACTTTGACAACCATTTTCAAAGTTTCAAACTTGTATGCTTTGGTACAGATAATGAGTTCATCAGTGGGTAAACCATGGAGTATAATAAACAAGTATAGCTGAAATGAGCCAGAACCCAAACAAGACTATAACAAATCAATAGAAAGGGTTTATTTCCGGTTTTGTGAAATGTATAATTCCCAATGAGTAAAAACTTGATAGATTCGAAATACAACCCAAGGGACCTGTCTATCAAGGAAATTATTAAATATTCTGCTCTTCACATCTTTGCAGGCTTTGGGAAAATGTCTGGAGTGAACTTCTGTGCTGCACTAATACTTCCTTTGATCTTCATGGCCCCTCTAAACAATTCATTAACGACATAAACACATCAGAACTTAAGATAACTGCCTAATGAAATACTAATTAACAGAATCAACATCACAGATGAGAAGGGAAAAGACCAGTAGAAAGTTCATACCTCATAAACGCTATTTGGGGATTCATTTTTCCAGTGGCTATCTTAACAAAATCATCATCAGTGAATGAGAAGGTGGCATCTGGCTTTCCACCTTCATACTTCCCTATAATGCAGAACAAATAGTCCCCAAAAGAAAATCCTTGGATTAATTACATTACTAATGATAAGAAGTGTAGAATACATACTAATATTCCACTCAACCTTCCGAATATCAAACATCAACTTCTACTAAGATAGCAGTTCCCTTTTTTTCCTTTTTCTTTTTTTCTTGGGGTGGGGGAATGGAGTATATGGGGCAAACCAATGGAAATCATATGCTTTAATTAAATGACTCGGAGAATGTGAATCTGTCAGAGGAATAGAATGATGAAGCAGACAGAAAAGAAAGAAAGACGAAACCTCTTTTAACTTCTCCCTTCTTCAAATCAACAACATAATATTCTTCGTTGAATCCAACTTTCTGCAATCTCAATAATAAAAACAGCACTAAATAACCTAATCGGATAATCAAAACAGAAAAAAAATACAGAAACAATAAACAAAAGGAAACAGGGAAACGACCTTGGGGGCGATGTTGAGCTGATAAACGAGACCAATTTTCTTGATCAGAGCTTTACCGGCGTCAGTTGTGAGGTGGAGCTTCATTTGATCCAAGAGAGCATCGGACTTGAGCTGAGCCGGTGACTTTTTGTCGTCGTTTGAATCCATGACTGAGGGTTCCGTTCAGTGGTAGCGTGAAAACTCATTCGAGTTGGGTTAATCGGGCTCCGAGACTCTGAATCGGGTTTAAAAGGAGTTTACTGATCGCAACCGACAAATTTTGAGCAATAAATGAGAGCAGATTCAGGGTCGGATTATCTGATTGCTTACGGCGTTTGGATAGATGGACGCGCGATCCAACAATTTACTCTTCTGATCTGTTTTTTTTAGGGGAAGCGGATTCAATGACGCTCCCCTTTGTGACGCTGAGCAGACGCGGCCAATGCCTCGCCGCCACGTGGCCAGGCTGGCAAAAATCTTTTTTTTTTTAAAATTTCGTTTTTTTAAAATTTACCCCAAAATAACATTAAACCCTCACACACCAGTTTTCTTCCTCAATACGCAGTTCACCCAGCGCATTGCCAAACTCCCAGCTTCCTTCCTTTCCTGCTGTCATCTACACAACAGAAGAGCGAAATTCGCCGTTCCAAAGAAAAATCCATCGCAACTCTTACCACATCCATTCACCGAAAAAATAAAACAAAAGGAGCAAAATTGGACAAAAACAGAGGAAAAATCCAAAACCTTTCAGCGATGAATTCAAGCAACTCATCGGTAGCAAAATCCCTGATACTAATATTAACCAACTGTCCTTGACTCCAATCCACAGCTTTACGGCAGAACGGCATTGCGTCGATATCATAAGGCATACCGTCCTCGCCGAGATTACACATATCGATGACTCGCCATATAGCAGGATCCCTGCAAACGCTGCGCCAGGTAGTACAAACTTTCTGAGCATTCTCCAGTATCTCGACCGCATTTAGCCTTTGCAGGATGTTGGCGGTGATGTCACGAGGTAGCTCCGTCCACGGCGGCGGCTTCACCTTCGGTCTCCATACTTGTTTGATTTTCTTGGGCGGTCCGCTTCTTCCAGACCCATTTCCTTTTAATTTTGGTAGCTCTTCTGTTGTGTAGATGACAGCACGAAAGGAAGGAAGCCGGGAGTTTGGCAATGCGCTGGGTGAACTGCGTCTTGAGGAAGAAAACTGGTGTGTGAGGGTTTAATGTTATTTTGGGGTTTTCTATTTGATAAATTTTAAAAAACGAAATTTAAAAAAAAAAAAAGATTTTTGCCAGCCTGGCCACGTGGCGGCCAGGCATTGGCCGCGTCTGCTCAGCGTCACAAAGGGGAGCGTCATTGAATCCGCTTCCTTTTTTAGGGTACCTAGGTGTCAGTCTCATATATCCAACAAAATAAAAATAACAGAAATTCAAACAATACATCAATCTATAATAGAGATTTGGATCTTCTCACTCTAAATTCCTACACATCAATCTCCACCGCACGACACTTTGGTAACAGAGTTGGTAAGACTAGATAGGGATGACCCTCATCTATTTTCACAAACCCTGGTGCTACGTGTCGTATAGATAGTGGGGAGTGGAGTGATCGAATCTGGTTAAAGGGATCTGGTTTCCCATAATACTCCCTCTTCTTAAATATGGTTGACTAACGCCTAATTTACTTATGTATAAAAAGTCATACTTGATCCGAGGCAAATTAACTAGCCTTTAGACTTTCTTTGGCTGAATCAACTATTCAAGAATTCTATTTTCGTACTAGCTGTTTACGTTTCAAGTTAATCGCTTTTGTAAATAATAAAAACTGAGACATATGTTTAAATAAACAACATAACAAGTTTGTATTATCTTAACGCAAGCCCACATGTTACATATTGTCTTTTGTTAATACCATATCTCAATATTCTTTTACTGAGCTATGTTTCTCAAGCCTTTTGCTTCATCTCTTTTTAAAAAAATTGAAATATATTAACATTTATTTAAAGAGGGCCCTCGTTTGAAATAGATTCCTTTGTTTGTGTTTTGTCCTAATATTTTACATATTTAGGGTTTTCATAACTTTACTAAATCAATCAATCAATTATATCCAGTATATCCCAATGACAGCAAAAGCTGTCGTTAGGGTCTGGAGAGAGTGAGCGACATGCAAACAATACATCTTTCTTAATGGATAGAGAGTTTGCAGACTCCGACTTTATATGTATCTACATAAATAATACAAAAATAAGAAACTTCAGTAAAATTAACTAGATAATATTTTTAGAACACAAATGATTACCAAATTGTAACTGGTATCCAACCTTAATTACTCGTCGTCATGCTGTAATTGAGAGAACGCTTCCATTGAGAATTAATTCTACTGTTCGTGTTTTGTCTTAATATTACAAATTTAGAGTTCCGATCAAATCTTTAGTTTCTTTATGGTCTTATACATGCTTTTTTTCTTTTCAGCAATTTGTGATAGTATTAGTTTGATATATTGCGAAAACAAACCTGTATTTACAGTGTTCAGTGGTTTGCTATTCATTTCAAATGAAGGAAATTTTTTGCTAGCAATTTTATCAGAATTTCGTCGAACTATGTGTCATCCATTAATGTAGAAATCTGGGCAGCCGCCTATGCGGGCCTAAGCTCGGGGCCGAAGAAAGAAACTCCCATTTCTTGTGCTGTATATTTGCTGTGCAATCTCAGCTGAATGGATCTCTCCGAAAAACAATTCCATCTCCCTATCTGGCTTGATTGAGGATGATTACACCATGAGACAAAAGATCTTGAAAGCCCATTTCTATATCCCTTCTCTTGTGGTGCAAGATACCGAGGAGTTCTTGAGTCTGTGATACTTGTCAAACTCTTATGATACAACACTATATCACATGTTTGTATGATAATATGCTTTTAGATACTATCTATGTTTTAGGTAGATTTTGTATTTTTTTGTTTTTGTCTTTGTCTTGCATTATATGTGCATAAACAAGTTTATGACTACTTTAATATCGGAGGCTTCCTGTTTGTATTTACTGAATTCTCTCATTAACACACTAGCACATCATATCTCTATTATTATATCATTTATGCAGGTACATATAGAGCCGAATGTCTCACTGGAAGCAAACTCTCTATCCCTTGTGATAGAGGTATCGTTTGCATACTGCCCATCCTCCTCAAACCCTAGCTATAGTTTTTGATGCCGTTGGGGTATACTGGGTATGATTGATGATGATGATGCTTTTAGATTACAAATGGATATATGTAAACAGTGGCTCCTCGCTCCCCCACTCATGGTCTCTTTCATGATAATTTGACATGCACTTACGCAATATCCAGAATGAACGAATCCTTTAAAATAGTTTTTGATTTAACGGTTATAACGTAAAATGTCACGCATCTTCGATTATTACAACTGTTATTACGTAAGATTTCATGCATCTTCAATTATTACAACTGTTATTACGTAAGATTTCATGCATCTTCAATTATTACAGTGAAAAGTAGTACCACTTTGTCATTTTTTGGAGCAGTGAAGAAAAGGCAAGAAGATCTCTGTGGACCAAGATGATATCATACGAAAGCAGATTGCTAATTGAATGATTCTATGAAATCATAGCCACACTTATGAGTAAGCCCCCTCTGTTGGGACGAGATCTCCTCACCGCGCGGTGAGTCACCGCACGGTCCAGGACGCGACACGTGGCAGCAGTAGGGGATGGTGAGGCTAGATGAGGGTTACGCTCACCCAGCCTCACCACCCCCTACTGCTGCCACGTGTCGCACGGTCATGCACGCGGTGAGGGAGTAGCGGTGAGGGGATCCTATCCCCCCTCTGTTGTGGTCATTAAAGCAATGTCTAACTTTTGGATTGTGCTTGCCAGCTGAATCCAAATCATTTTTGTTATAACTGAAGGAAAACTAAACACCTGGCTGTTCGGTATCCTCAGCTCAAAAAGCTTTGTACATATCAAGTATGGAGGGACCTATATATTTAAAAAGCAACATTCTGTTCTTCTGTTGTTCGTTCCTCCCATGATATCAGAAACACTTTTATTATTAAATGTGTTCTTCCGGAAATTTAGGCAAATTTTACAATAATAAATGAGTAAATCCTAATATTGATCAACTAATATGAAGCATAATAATTGAAACGGATCCTATGCTTTGAATATTTGTAATTGTCAAATGTCAATTATTCATGACAATGTCAATTATTCTCTAAATGATTGGTTAATGAGTGCCTAATAGTTACTCATTAACTATTATAAAATTTCCAAATTTTATAACATCTATGTGTCAAACCTAGTCATTCACTAACCTTTTTTCATTTTTTTTTTATTTTTTATGTTGTTGGGATATACTGAGTATGATTGTTGTTGTTGTTTTGAAGAAACTTAAACTTAAGTACTTGTGATAGACTAAAAGCTATTTTTATTTGTTTTATCATTTTACCACAAAAACATGTCTGATTTCACGCATGGACTTTTTATATAAAAAAATGAAACCACTGTGACAAAACCAATAAATTGAGTTGACCTAACAGGTATAAGTGTCGGGTCAGATCAGAGGAGGTAAAAATATAGGTAAAATATGAGGTCTCTAATCACACGCTGCCACGTGTAAAAAAGGACAAAGGTTTAATTTTTTTGTTTTTTAAAAAGTAGATTGTACACGTGGCAACGTATGATTGGAGACCTCATATTTTGCCTATACTTTTACCTCCTATGATCTAATCACACGCTGCCACGTGTACAAAAAGGACAAAGGTTTAAATTTTTTTCTAAAAAAAGTAAATTGTACACGTGACAACGTATGATTGGAGACATCATATTTTGTATATACTTTTACCTCCTATGATCTTAACCGAGTTCCCTCTGCATTTACTGAGAAGATGAACTCATGGTTGTCTATCGATCAACGAAAAAGTGCCGATTCTGTTTTGTCCTTATAAGGCACTCAATCAGATTTAGAGCTTTTGTAGCCCCTAATTCATTCCTACAACGTAATCTGCCAGCTGTAAACAAAGATAAACTTATCCATGTGGGGCCAAAACTTTCATTGAAAATGACAAACACAATTATCTAGAGAAGAGTTTTTTCTTTTTTCTTTTTGCTGGTAGTGGTGGTGGTGTTGGGGGTAAGAAACAACAAAAAATAAAGAATTTTTTAATAAACCCTTCTGGCTTGTGGGAAGGGAAGAAATAGAGTCTTTAAGAGAAAATAAAGCCAAAATTGAATTTTAAGGTACTAATGTCTGAATTTAACGAAAGATGTCACTAGGGAACAATGAGCACCCTACTTATGCTGTATTTGAATCATTAGTAGATAGCTTCTCTCCACAATCTTGCTGGGAGTCCATGCAGAGGTATTGGGAATGGGCTATATTGAACACCACTTGTGGATCCCACCACCTCCCACCTGCAACCACATTCATCATACACAAACAACACATTGACCTTGTCAAATTTTCTCAATTGATCCTCACTCAACCACATAGAAATCTGTTTTCCTAGTTGCCGTTGGTAATATAACCTAGTATAAGACATGGTGTCAATTTGTTGGGTTAGGATCTTCTAACACTCACCATATATCATTCTTATTTTATTTATTAAGATCATACCAATGTATTTCAGTTCAACTTGAATTGTTATACGTACCATGATTTTATTAAGTAAGATAGAGAATGACACATGGTTGGGACACAAAATTCTTAATCCAACTTGGATAGTTAGTTCATGTAAACTCGTGTCATATAAACATTTTAGTCTCGTTTAGTGTCATATAGAAATATTACATTTGAAACGGGTGTCAGATAATTTTGGGATTATCGTCATGAAATTAAATAATCTTGAATCATCATTGTCTACTTCAAGTAAAAATTGCCACCTTCACGAGATGTTACCTGAATCTGCACACTAGGTGATGGATCATTACAAGCATCTCTAGCTTTGCAAGTTCATTTCCAGGACAGGCATGTACTCCACTTCCAAAAGGCAGGAAGGTGTTCGTCTTTGGGGCAACCTACGTTTAGCACCATGCAAATATTGTTAGCTTCGAATTTTTGTCAATAGCATTTTGGAAGCATGACACCAACGGTCAAATAAAATTAGAAGTTCACACAACTCATATGTTTACATCATTTATTTTAATTTGACATATAATAAGTATTAAGTGAAGATAAAACTTGTTTTACTCGATTTACGGTATACTAAGATAATTTCTATTTTGTCACTGATAATATTTTTAAGACGGATGAAATGAAGTATTAGATATGATGGAACAACTTATATGATAGTGAAAGAATATGCTCACCTCAAATCTTAGAGGATTGAATGAATATGCTCACCTCAAATCTTAGAGGATTGAATTTATGAGGATCTACAAAGAAGTCTGGATTGTGATGAATATTCCTGAATAACGGCATGACCTTCCAACCTTTTGGTATGAGGTATCCTGAGTCAATTATCAAATTTTAGATCATCACATAGTTCTCTTGTAGGAAAAGGAGGAAATAGCACAAAAACTTGAAAAATAATTAGCACAAAAGCAGAGAACTTCGTCACAGTCAGTGATTTTATTTTATTTAAAAAAATGCATTAATTACCTTTGTATTCTACGTCTTCTACAGCCTCTCTAAATACAAAGGATATAATGCTTGCCATTCTCAAACTTTCCAATATAACCTGAGCAAGAACTTTACAATAAGAAACATGCGGTTCTAACTTGTATACGAAAGCAAGAAAAAGTGTGACCGATAGTTTATGGTAAATCTACAAAGGATCTAAAACAAAACTAAAAAGATTTGACCACTCATATTACATATGATGATTAGACTATAAACGAGGTCGGATGTATGCAACTATATTCACGTGTTAGAAACACACAGAATTTGTTTCTCGATTACACATAACAAAAACATCTTGAAAGAGTTATCCTAAGAAGTGATATAATATGCGTGCTTATAGTTTTAATCTAACGATACGTTTCCATATAAGATGGTTCTATGTGGGATCGGCTCTCTTTCTTTTGCATTCTGGTAAAAGTAGTTACCTTATTAGTGATTGGCATAGAATTTCTCGTTTGGGCCCATGTCAAATGTCCATTTTCTTTGACATTCAAAGAGGACAATCCCATTTGCTCATCCTGCATTGTAATAATATCAACGCTGTAATAACGTGGACGTTTAACGCTTTGATAACCATGCGAGCACATGAAATCAGGTCAAGAAAAAGGAAATGATGTGCATTTTTATCCAGTAAAAGAAACACAACAAGAGGATCAAAGTCGGATGCATATAATCATACTCATGTATTAGAAAGATACAGAGGTTGCTTTCTAATGGACTATGATAAAAATTGCGTCCAGCTATGTTGATCGACTGTTACTTTATGATATAAGAAACGCAGCTAATTTAGTAAGTTATTTTGTTTTATTTCATGATATAAGTACTCTATTAGAAATGGAAACACAAGTAAAAAAGAATAAAAGAGTAGTAAATGAAAGGAAAATGGAATGTACTCAAACTTTCTAGCGAGGTGATACCTTGACAATATCTAGAAGTTTGGGGTCGTCGTGAAGATACTTAAGAATCCAAGTCAAAGCAGTTGCTGTTGTGTCCTGTGCTGCGAACAGAACACCGATGATGTTATCCGCTATTTGATCTTCGCTTAGGATTTCATCCTTGTCGTTTTTCCAGTTTATTAGACAGCCCAGTAGGTCCTTCTCCACTGTTCTTTTTTCCTTCCTTTCCTTTATTATTTCTCTTATAATCTCGTCTAGTCTTTTCCTTGCCTTCAACCACAAAGCACGAGCCCATCAGCTATTTCATCATTTTTCTACCTTAAACGATAAATTATTTCGACCTCGTTGATTCAGTGTAACGTAATAATTTTATAATATCATGTCATGTTAAAAGATTAAACTAATCCCTAAAACCAATATATTCGTTAATACATACAAAAGCAAAAGGACATCTGGCTAATCTAAAAGCATCCCACGTGTGACATAAATAAGCTATGGAATCTAAGATAATTATCGTACTATGTTCAAACAAGCCAAAAACATTAAAGGTGGTACTAATAGGTGGGATCAGAAAATAGGAAGCGCCGAATTGTATCGCATACCTTGAGGGCTCTTCTGTATGGTGTGCCAGGCAACTTGGTAGGAAAACAGTTGTAACCTTTATCCACGATGGAGTAGTTTTTTCTCAGTGCATCTTTGTGATAAGTGTCCAAGTGACCAAATATAGCTAGGGTTCCAACTTGGAAAGATATCTACACTCTTAAAATATAAGTCACTCAAACCATTATATATCAGATATAAATTAAAACAGTTTAATATAACAATGCATAGAAGATTCCATAACGAAGTGATGTTTTAATACCCTAGGATGCTCTAGTACATTGGTCAAAGTGTGAAATATATATGACCCATGTTTTCTCTATCATATATACTCAGGAAAACACGTTCATTTTTGAACCCAACACGTAACTCAGTTGGTAATCAGGTTAAGAGTTGCGCCAAGAGTTACAGAGTTTGATTCTAGAGACACGTATAATGTGGATGTTTCACTGCTGTCTGAGCCAAAAATCCAGTTAGCAGTGGACACCTTGTGTGAGCTACTTGTGTATGACCTCCCCAACCTATGAGACCCCTGAGCTCCTCATTTGCATCCTTCACAATACTTTGGGGCCGGACCGGTGCGAGCCCTCAAGACAAAGGTATGATTTTTTGGTCCAAGGAAAACACGTTGAGTATCTAATCCAGATTTAAAATAATAGTTCATTTCATTTTAGACAGGACCCAGTACGCGAAATATACACAGCCCTGTCTACTATGAGAGGCGTTATTAAACATTAATCGTGTAAGAATTGACACAAAATATTATGAAATACGAGATAAGATGCTTCGTCAGGGTCCTTATATGAGGTGCTTTGCATATGGGGACCGGAGAATTCTCCACGAAACAGAAAGGATTGCGATACCTCTTTCATGGCCTGAAAGGTGTTAATGAGAGGACGAGCAGCCCAGGAATCCAATGCAGAAACTGCAATGGCTTCAATGTCAGGGACGAGCCCACGAATCGCCTCCGGAAACATGGCGCTTTGAACCAGCTTTCTGATTCGTGTATGGTAATCTCCTTGATGGAAAAACAGTGCAGACGGACCGATCAAGGCTTCCTTGCTCTTAGGATATGTGGGCTTGAACAAATGTGCTTGAGTCACCAACACAAACCGGGCTGCTTCAGGACTTGCAAGCATCACACATGGGCAACCTAATATGTGTGTCTTAAATATTTCTCCATACCTAAAAAAATAGAATACAGATAGTAACGTCAGTGATATTAAACAAAATTTTAAATTGATCATGAACCATATATGATCAGACTATGTGATCAATATGTTAGTCCACACATATTAACCTGTAGGGCACAGATCTTTTAAGTTCTGTTTATGCATTCTTCGACCCGTTTCTGATCATGTGCAGAAATCATTTAAACAAAATAACATAGATCATGCTTTGTGAGATATATTAAATATTATATTGGAGCAAAAACAAGTTAAAAGATACGATAAGGTTAATTACAAACAATGTGAGAAACAGGTTCATGAACCAATATGCAAATCATGCGTATGATCATGTGGTCCCAAAGCAAGAGAGACGCCCAGATGATTATGCTCTCGGGACTAAAAATGCAAACATTAACTAAATCGAAATTCTACTCTCGGAGAAGAAGAAGAAAAGATATGATTTTGCAAAGTTATGTTCTTCAGAAAACCTTCTTTGTCTGTCTGCAAAGAAGAAACTTGGATCCTGTGAGTAAAGCTGAAGAGTTTCACCAATATAAGGCCAACCCATCGAGCCAGGAGGGGTAGGTACAAGTGCTTTTGTCCATGGTACTATTTTGTTGTTTCTCAGGGCATAAAAAATGTCGGGAAACCATGTTTTCTTTCTTAGGATGAAAATATAAGACAAAGGGATGAGAAGGAAAATGACGATATCCACAAAAATGGCTTCGCCGTTCTTCATCTTAGGCTGTAGCTTTAAAATTTGGTGATTGAGTTTCTTTAGTAATTGGGAGTTCGATGCATTGGGATTTTATAAAGGGCCAGAGAGGTACGAATAGCGACAAATAAAAGAATTTGAAAAGAAAATTATAGTTTTCCTTTTAATAAAGAAAAATAATTGGGAATTGATATTGTGTGTCACCATAATTTATCACCACCGACGAAAGATTACATGAATCCGCACCCTATATATCGTCACAAGACTGATTGAGAAAATGAACATACCAACAACAACAACATTACTATCTTGTCTAGAGGCACTCATCTATGACGGGATATAAGAAAGTCAGATGTACTGACCATAACCATGTGGTAAAAACACACAGACGTGTTATAAAACGAACATAACTTTGTATTAAAACATAGACTTTAATTGATTATCTCACTTTACTCGATATGGATGGCAATCTTCTAGTCTCCGTTTGCGAGCAACTTTTCATGATATTTGCCCCGCATTTCCCATCATTTGCAGAAAATTACTTTTTAGCCGAACTTTGTATTCATTATCGCTTCGCACACATTTTCTTTTCATTTTAAAAACAAAAATGCATTTACTTTTTTTTTTCAGGATGCATTTACTTCTTTAAGAACCGGATCTTAGTTATATGTTTAGAAAATACATTTACTATGAGAATAAAATCTTTTTATTGAAATTTGAGTTTACATGAACCTTAAGTCAATGATGGTGATACATCATCCTATATAACTCATATATTTTTTTCTCAAAATAGTCAATATAGGATAATATTGTCAACACCCGCTCTCATGTGGCTTAACATACTACAAATCACAAGTCATGAATATTTGGACTTGGGTGAGAGAGACAATAAATGGCCAATCATGGGCCAATGAAGGTGTAAATCCATATTTTAAACTGACTCTGATATCGTGTTGAAACTTGGTCTTACATAAGGTGAGGCTCATATACACTCAAAACTTTAAAGGTGTAGATGATGGTACATCATCCCCTAATAACCCATATATTTTTGTCAAAATGGTCAATATAGAACAATATTCTCGATATCTTCGTAATTAGGATACATGTTATACTTTCAAATAGGACGGTAAACGAACCAAGCCGTTCGGTTATTCGGCTCGTTTGGCTCGAGTTCGAGTTCGAGTTCGAGTTCGGCTCGGATAAAAGGTTAATAAAGAGAGCTTGAACAACTTTTTTCTGTTCGAACTCGGTAAGTGGCACCGTTCGTTTAAGGTATTCGACTCCTTAATGTTGTTCGTGAGTTAAACGAACCAAGCTTGAACAATTAAATATGTTCGTGTAAATAAACGAACAAGCTCGGCTCGTTCGCTAAGTTAAATGAACCGAGATTGAACAACACAATGCTTGGCTCGTTCGGCTCGTTTACCGCACTACTTTCAAATACAACACTTTCCTTACGCATTAGGGAATTCTTGCACTTCTTTATAACCAGGTTTGCGTTGCTAAATCCTGATAAAAGAGTCCCGTAATACAGTTCCGGTAGTAAAATTTCGAGTATGATGGCTTTTCTTTGATCCGATTTGATGTTGAGCAATTTTCAGCTAGAATTTGTAACGTGGAGCGGTTTTTCCTTTTTAAATCATATTTTGACTCAATTTTAGTCAAGTCAAATACTCAATCAAATTAAATTTATTTTTTCTTAAAAAATTTTATCCAAAGGTTTTCTTTAATATTTATTCTATGCATTAACATGAACTTTCAATCATATAAAATAAAAATTTGATCAACTTAAATTAATTAATCTATATTAAAAAAAATGTACTATTGATGATTGAAATTTCAGATGCGGATGAGATAGTGTGTATTATCATAGCGAGACGAGGACATGCATTGATGAGGCTCATATCTCACCGGGTGGATCAGAGGTGATCCTTGTGGTATGCCGTTAACTTTTTGTCTGGATTCGTCAAAAGAACCTGAGATAGAAAAGAAACGTTAGAGGCCCAGGACACTGCCCTGAGAAAACCCTTCGACGCTCAAGTCAGTTATGAGTGTATTTGTAGACATTTTATGCTGGAATAAAGGTTTAGATGAAACCTGTAATAAGATCTCACTGAGTGTATATCTGTTTGAATGTTGGCCGAGAATCCTTTTTTGAGGATCTCTCCTTGAGAGTTTAGAAAGTTGGCTCCCTTTCCCCGTCTAGAAAGAGGTATTTATGCACAAGGTTGAGGAGAAAGCGGTGCTCTATCTGATGACGTGATTGTTGCTTATGTCAGATGGCTATCTTGTCTGCTGTAGGAACGCAGTCTGATGGGACAAGTGCCTGCGACTGCAGCTGGGTCAGTGGCTGACCCTATGACTTGTAGGTCGGCCAACAATGATGTCTTTGTACTTAGCCAAGCGATGACTGATACCTGGCAAGTACTCTGCAGAATTGCCTTGGTGGGTCCCTGATGGCAGTTGATAATATCTTCTCCAATCTTATCCGAGATACTCTGAGAAACAACATTTATGTGAGCAAGGCCGAGGCTAGAGCTCGGTGCTAATAAGAAGCTGATGCCGAAGCTGTTCCGAGGCCGAGCTGAATATGCTTCTTTTAGAAGTGCACTATTGATCAGATATTTGCAGTTCACTTGCTGAGGTGGACCAGAAGTGGTTGCTTTGACTAAAGCATTGCCGAGCCGAGGTGCAGTATGTCAAACTGTCCTTATAAGAGTGACTTCATTTCTAACCATTCTTGGTCATAGTGAACAAGTGCCAACCTGACTCAGACATGCGGCCGAGCTGACCAAGGGCTATAGTTAAATATGCCTTAGCCACTTTAATAAACTTGCTTTTACTAAAGATAGTAGTGGCCGAGACTAAGACCTTCGAGCGGAGGCTGACCAGTCAAGTAGCTGACCCTGAATTACGTTGACTGTTTGACTAGCTGATAATTTTTGTCTTTTCTGAGCAGATCAGATTTTGGCTCATCGTGCATACACTGTCAACATTGTCTAAAATCCGTCCCGCTGTTCGAATAGGTTGACCCATTCCTGGCTAATCACCATCAATCATAAGATGTCGCAATGACATCATTGTTAATAAATGAAAGACGTAGTATTTTGTGATTGACGGTAACAAATGTTAGTCAACAAGACGCAATTATGGAATGAGATCTACTCTTTATTATCATAGCAGAAATGAAGACAGGTTATGTCAAACCATGCAGTTTATTATTGAGAAAAAGATTGGGAAAAAAAAATATCTCATCCCAGTTGCCGATCATACTCGTCCTATTCTAGAAGCTTAAGCAAGAGAAGGTCCCATGTCTCTTTCTCTTTTTCTTTTTTTCTTTTTCCTTTTATATGTATTATAAGGCCCCATGATATTGAGTGTGCCAAGATTAAACTGGGTCCATTTTCCAGTTTAGAAGTCGACCAAGCCGAAAGATTTTCGGTCTTCGAGCTTCCTGCTTAGGCCAAAAATAAGTTCGCGAATCCGGTGTCGTCACATGTCCTATTTGACTTATTTTAAAAAAAAACCTTTGTTATAGATGAAGAATGGGACATGTGGCGCCACCGGATTCTCGGCTTCATATTTGGCCTCATTGTTTGCCTTGCAGGATCCGATCCGGTACTTCTTAACCCAGACATTTAATTGCACGTCCCATTGAACATTCACTTGGCTTTTCCGTCATTAACTTTTGACCAAGTACATTTTACTTTTCTGTTCGCGAATAAAAACCTAATTTGAGTTAATCATGTCATTCATGATTATGATTACATAATTAATAGTAATAAAGGTAACAGCTGTCCTTGCTGTGTTAATAAGAATACAAATATCAGACTCTACGTAGCATTTCGTAGAATTATTGTTAGCACGGCTTTGAATGCAATAAGTCAGTGGTCAATAGGTTAGAGTAAAACATTTTCCAATTCAATGTTCTAAATAGTGTTTGGAAATAATTCAGACAAATTGACTTCGATAAAGTATGGCCGACCTGCCGAGCTCAAGGTAGGCTGGACTGATCTGCAGAGTCATGATAGTTCAAATAGCGCAACTCTGCGTTCTGAATAATCAGCCGACCTGTCGACCTAATTGAACAACACTTCAGGACCACTGTTCTGTGCTGTCAGCCTTCCAGCCGAGCTGAACTAGAGAGTCTGATCATACAGATCCGATCAATACAATCGGCGCAATTGTATTTGCGTTCTAAGCTGATCACCGAATTGCCGACCTCGGCACATCAGCACAACAACCGAGAATTGTGCTTTCAGCCGAGCAGAGCTCAGCACGGCAGAGCTGCAGAAAAATGGATGTCCTCAGTCAAATAGCAGAGCTCAACATAAAGCAGAGCTCAGCAAGATAGTGCTTCAAAACAACGAATGTTCTCAGCACAACAGCAGAGCTCGGCTCGGCAACACTATACCAGTGCTGCGTTCTTCCCACAGATAGCTGAGCTTGGCACACAGCAGAGCTCGGCTTGGTAATAACATTCTCAGCTCAACAGAACAGAGATCCGAGGTGACTTCAGCACTCTGTCCTTAAAACATTATTGCTCCGGTACACTGTGTCCGACCAGAGGAGCAGCCGTCTCCCAGGATACAACGGAGACCGGTTCAGATGTGCGACACTGCAGCGCTGAACTCTACGAACATTTAAGAGAGTCGTCACTTTCTCGGTATAATGGAATGCAGACTGTTTGGGAAGTATGAAGATGCAGAGAAAGGAGAATTGCAGAGAATAGAAGAATTCTTGAAGTATTGTAGGTGTGTTCAGAGAGAACACACTCAACCACTATTTATAGGGAAATTCTGAGGTCAGCAGTTACAGTCGCTCTAATTTCGGCCGTAGGATCAGATACCGGCTTGACCTAAACCGTTGGATCAGAACCGCACCAGGTCTGCTTCTCAGTCGTCAGATCAACTAACTGTTCAATCTGAGCCGTCACATAACTACTTCAGGTCAGCTCGTCCGACTAAATTTGAACTGCCTTTTTAAATTCAACCGTCATCCTATCTCAACAACTTGACGAGTTTGAAAATAACAACCTCCACCTGGGCTGACGAGATCCGACATGGTGGTACAGGACTTGGCCTGCACTCTGCAGCCCGCAGTCCGGCCTGTAGCCCAGTCCATAACCTTAGCCTTGCAGGCCGGCATCTCAGTCCGCTACCTAGGCCCACTCCCAGCTCCGGGCCGGCTGAGCTGACTTTCTCTTTTACTTTGAGTATTAATTTCTCATTCACCCGGTGTCGTAATCGAGTGATTCAAAAACCTACAATTATCTACTCATCGTGTAGATAATCAAGGACTCATTAGTTTCCACTTTCCACTAGAGAAACTAATCGTAATATTAGCTCAAAGTGTGTTGCTACACACAGTTTGCAATTTGGCCTAATTACACCATCTTTCCATTTCCTCCAACAAATAGTTCGAAGTTTATTTGATTAAACATGATTGTTGTATTCAGTTTTCTTTTTGTCACCATCAAATCCTTGAAAAACTAAGATAAGTATTGGATTCAGTTTTCCATTCGTCACTGTCAAATCCTTCAAAAACTAAGATGACTATTGAATACGGTTTTCCTTTTGCCACTGTTAAATCCTCGAAGCGTAAGAAACATGAAAAGAGTAGATATGCAGCAATAGCGCACTTAACAAACATGGTTACCTGGGTGGCTAAAAGTCTCCAGACGCTTTTTAGGGCTCATCTACTAGCCAAGTTACGTAAGAATGATAATCATGATTAAAATGTCTCAAGGCATAGTTCGGTTGATGCTTCGGGTGAGGCATTATTCCAAAAAATACATGTTTGAACCAAGACAGGCTAAGCGTGGGAACAACAATATTATGTAGGCCTGAATCTGATCCATTTGGGAATTGAGCTACAGATTCGGTTTGTAGTGGCTCTTTGTGTGCGTTGTTTGATAATGCTTACTAGTTTAGTAAGTCATTGGTCTTCTGATTTACATCCTTCACACAGTTTTATTAGACTGTGACAATAAGAACTTCCGAAACCAATGATTTAACCTATTGCTCTAAATAATCATAATTAAAATAAAATGGACAGATGTCTGCCTTATGATTACCTGCATTAGACATCTTGGTTTTCATTAGTAGCTGGCGAGTCAACGTTGGTGTGCAAATCAGATGGCACATTTGATGTCAGCTTCTATCTGACACGAGGACATAACTTTCAAAGTTAGTTTATGACCGTTCAAGATTGAAAGAATGTGTCCCAAGTTGTAAAGTTGCTTCATTTCATCAAAAAGACACCAGAATTTTCTCCTGTCTACATCGACCGGACGTTCGATCAATGTTGTCTCACTCATTCAATCCAAATTTCACTTATTACGTAATCAACCTTCTTACAATTTTTTTATATAAATTTGAAGCATTTTTTTAAAAGAAAGTAATGATTTTGTTCAACAATCACTAAGGGCGGAGCATGAAATTCGGTGCCTGTGCTACAAGTTCACATGTTGACCCACGCACATGAGCAAAAGTGGGAAAAAGTTGCAGCAAAGAGCATTTCCGGAAAGATGCTTGCCGATTTCTGGGAGTAACTCCAATGTTGGATCTAAACAATCATACTGTTATTTCAGTATATTTGAAGGTACACCATGTCACAGGTGTCGATTTTTTAAGACCCCTGTGTGCCCAGTACTTAGGTACCTACTTGACTTTTGTTCTTTAAGGACAGGGGCACAAATTCTCTTGTGGGATACTAGTGCTCCAGCCCTCCCAGGAACATAGGGAACGTGTCACCTTCTCACTAGCAACAGCTGGAAATATTTCATCATGCAGTCGTGGGGGAGACAATTTTTACAATTTGGTTGGGAAGCATAAGAATAACATATGGTCATTACATTAAATAAAGAAAAACTTTGAAGTTTCTCTTCTCCATGTGTAACAAAAAGTTTAACATCCGAACCAGCAAGTTCTCCACCTTCCAGTTTCGGCCCCGACACTACACACAACAACAACATTAACACATTGCGTTAGAGCCTCTCGTCTATGGCTGTCTATATGTTAAAAACACACAGAGTTTGTTTCCCAATGACCTATAATAATGCGTCAAACTATATCGATCAACTGTTATTTCACAATACAATAACTGCATCTAATTTAGTGGGTCATTTTGATTTATTCTATCATATTCCAAAGTCAACGAAAAATGTTAAAAGAGAAATGATCTAAAATATTGAAAGAAAATCTGTTAGTTTTCTTGACATTTTTTCCTGAAACTTTTCTTTTTGTTTCTTTGCCGTTATGATAGTTCTCACTTTAACGAAAATCAAACACACTTGGTTGATGATCTGTTTGAAGTTGATAATGTAATCTTGTAGTTTAGGGATAAAAGAAATATATATGGTCAGCAAACGGACTCGAAATCTAAGAGAGAAACCTCAAAATCACCATAATTTCAAGAAACGAGCATATACTAACTCAGCCCACATACTAGTTTTCATAGAAACGACAGGGAATCCTCCAATCTCTAGATATGAAAATAAAATTGCGCAATCGCTATATTTTGTATTATGTCTCAATCATGTCGCTAGGGAGTGTCAAACAGGTCGTGTATCGTGTTTCGTGTTTCGTGTTTTTCGGGTTTCGTGTATCAAAGTGCCATACTCATACCTTACCCGTTTGCTTCGCGTGTATGGATGTAGATACTCAAACCCGTACATGTCAGGTTTCGTGTCGTGTATCGGATATACCCAGGAACTTGACAAGTACAAATATTTCAAGTCATGTACATGTCATTTCATGTACTTTTCAGGTATTTTCAGGTTTCGTGTATTTTTCAGGTTTCATGTACTTAAACGACTATTGATACAATGCATGAAACAACAATAAGTACACAACCAAATGTTAAATATTAAAATGGGTGAGGTCCTTAAACTTAAATCACTTGACTCTGCAATAATAGATTAAAGAAATGGGATTTGGGAATGGAGGAAGGGGGAACCGAACAGGGATACGTAGTAGCACGGTAGTCTTTTTTTTTTTGGAAAAATTTATTTTTTATTTTATTAATTATAAATTTTATTTAAAATACATTTTTTTAAGTTTCGTGTATAAACGGGTACACACGGGTATACCCGGACACTACCCGCCATTAGCGGATATCTTTCAAGTCTTACTCGATTTGTACACGAAACCTGCCAAGGTCATACCCATACCCACGAAAATTCGTGTCAGGTTCGGGTCGTGTTTCGTGTAACTGCCACCCCTACATGTCGCGTACTAGATTGGATCTGCTGTATCGTGTAACTGTTGTTTCATGATTATCTTAGTCATATATTTGACATCATTATTGGACTTAAAATAATCATGATTACTTTAACTAGAATAATGGTTAGAAAAGTCTACTCAATACAACAGATCCAATCTACTTTATAGTTTTATGATACGATAAGAATACCGTAGATATAAGTTGTGGGTTTTGGTGCTATATAGGAATACCATACTCCAAATCTATCAATCTATATATGCATTGTCTCTTTCCGTGCTATCTAATACTAAAAAATTCCACCTTAGAACCATTTTAAGTTTTTTTTTTATATGCATCATGTTAATTGTTGGTTTAGACCTGACCAAGTAACTTCTAGCATTCATTGAGTGAAGGAAAATTGGTAATTTGGACAGTCTAACTTCCGTGTAGGTGAATGAGGTAGATTTCCACATTGGCATCGTATCTTAAACTATGCTACATCAGATACTCCATGTCCATATCAAGACAGAATTCATTTGTTTGGTGCACTCTCTGCTGTGAGCAGCATAGTTGTTTGAAACGGATAAGCTCATTTGAAAAAGAAGAGAATCTAAGTATGCTGTTTGAAAGAAACAAATGAGATCTTCAGCAGTGAATCCAGATCCAAAGCTCTGTTATCTTCAAGGACAATGTACAGAACCAACTTGGAGATGACGGCTCTGGGCACGCCTAAGCCCCACAGGATCAGATATTATTGTTGACGGATAGTATCCACACATTCCCTCTCCAAATGGCAAACTTCTTAGTTTTTCTTAAAAACATAAATCATGAGGTGTAGTGTGTGCCCGGGGCTGAACTACACCTCATAGTATATCTTTTCTCTGTTTGGAAAATCACGGAGTTTTACCACAACCATAACAATTATATTCCAGCAACATTAAAAACTATTGTTAGAGTCTAGAGTCTAGGAAGAAGAGTGCAGTAATACTTTTGGCTGTGTATATACATTAATTAATAGGAATATGGTTCCATCACTTGTAACTATTCCATGGAATAATTGCATCTGATGTCCTTTTCATGGGCAGCTTTATCAAAAGTTTGACTGGCAAAATCGACGTGTAGCTATCAAGGACATATCCGTTCCTACATGCGTTATCAAAGTTAAATTATGGAACATTCTCAACATCAAATGACATGACGAGGACCAATATCTACTATTATATGTTCCTTACATTCCATTTAGGATTAGAAATATGCATAATCGGACTTTTTTTTATGTGTCTCTCCTTATTTTGGAGCTTATTTATCTCTTTGATGTTCGCAGTCTTGAAAATAATCATAGAAGCCGAATATTTAATTTGGTACTTACAGGGTATAACGCGGACATAACATTAATTCATTTGTAGAGTAAAAAGAGCAAATGAGGAAAAAAAAAGGGTAAAGGGAAGAAATGGAAGCGAATCATGCATAGCATTTTATACTCAAGTGGCCAAATTAAAAATGATGAAGCGACCAACGTAAGACAAAAAAAAAAAAAAATCCCACCGAAGTTTCTGGAATCATATAGCATATCTAATTGTGTTCGGGAAAACAAGATTGTTACTATGGTCCTCCCTAAGACGCCGAAACGAAACATAAACCAGAGGTTTTCTTTCAGTCAATCGATTGAATTGTTCAATCAATTTTGAAACCATTAGGTCATACATATTTACATAATTTAACAGTCCTAATCAACTGAATGCAAGAAATATCCAACGAAGCGACTCCTTTAGAAACCAAGTACTTATTTCTTATGATAGATAGAATCCGGTGCGGCATCTCCTTCTGTATAACTGTATGTACAAGATTCATGAAAGTTGGTAGGACCTAAAAGAGAGATTTCTTTTCAAGTCAAGCCAATTTTCATGAGTCTTGAACACATGGATAATAGACACACAGGATCCCATCCGTTATTATGGCCCCTCCTAACACAACATTAAGGTTTCCAGCCTTGCAGATTGCATATCCACCCTCTATCTAAAGATATTTGTGGCCTTCATGTTCACGTCCACTAGAGATTCTTTTGACTAAAACCTTTTCATCTTATTTAGGCCTTGTCATCTATTTGCCCTATTCTTCTTCTACCGCAGCTGGGGGCCCTTGCTTTCCTGCTGAGACTGATATGTTAGTTTTAACGTTTGCCTGCACAATTCCATTTGATGTAATTAAAAGGGCGTTTCCGGTGCACTAGCCTCCCGCGTTTGCACAGGGTCTGGAAAGGAGCCGGATCGCTTTACGATCTAATGTACGCAGTCTTACCCTATACTTTGTATGAGAAACTGTTTCTGCAACTCGAACCCGTGATTTCAAGTAAACAAAGCAGCAACCTTACCCCTCACTCAATGTCCTCCCTACCAACTTACCATTTAAACCGTTTAACCAATGCAATCGCAGATTTGCATAGCCACCCATTCGGGTCGCGATTACAAGCAGATATCTTCAAAAACAACACACAATTGGAAGTCTTTGTCGAAGGTAGTATCTAGGGGAGCTCAATCTATGCCCGAATAACCAAATGAGTTCATAAGGCATTAGAATGACATCCCTTTCAATGTCCCCAATAAGCCATAGAAAATTCCATTCCAATTGGACTCGTATACTCTGTCTTTTCGTTTTCCATCTATTATGTGGATATCCTAAGGCTTTGTCCCTCCATTTATAAAGTAAGGAAAGAACAAGCAGTGGCAAAATTTTCAAGCATCTAAAGCAAATAACCCAATCATATCAGAGAGACTCATCTCATCATGTCGTTTTCTCTTGATGGATAAAAAGCTCTTCGACTTTTTTCAATGCATTCATTACATGGACCAAAACGTTATGTGACTCAAAATTAGGCACAGGTTCTAGCGGAAGTCGTAATCAGATGTTGGTCCTAAGTTAGGGCTCAGCAGTATGACAAACTGTAAGCCCACAGAACATTCAGATTTCCCACTGTGATAAATTCTCTATAGTTTTCTGTAAGAAAGGTCATTAATGTCCTGTATCAATATACCTTCCACAATAACAACAACATTACCCTATTGCCTTAGAGGCTCCCGCCTATGGCGAGATATAGGACGGTCGAATATACGCAACCATACCTATATGTTAAAAACACACAAACGTTGTTTCCTGATGACCCATAATGAAAATTGTGTCAAGCTGTGTCGATCAAATACTACTTCACAATATAAAAGGGTAACCAATTTAGTGAGTCATTTTACTGTATTCCATTATATTCCAAAGTCAAAGAAGAGTGTGTACTCGACTCCATTGGAAATAGAAACTTATCAATATACCTTCCATGTACGCTAATTGGTATTCACTAATCAAATCCGGTCATATGATCTTGCCTCCTTTAGCGCATGACTAGGTAATAAGTTTGTTCATGAGCAATCAATCCTAGGTTCTTAATCTTCCATGGGCAGCTTATTTATCCATATGACTAGCTTGGACTTTTTTGTTGTAGTCATTGAGGGGTGTTTATTCATATAAATCTGGTGCAATGACAGAGGGAAGGTGGCTGCTGGTACATTCTTTATCTCTGAATGCAATAAAATATATCCATAATCGAAACATATCATTCATTGAGTTCTGCTCTTTTTGCTTAAAGGGGTGTTTTTCTAACTCTGCATCAGAGCACCTCCAGTGATCTACCTGTAGTCTAGCTTAAGCTGCTTTTGATGAAATCTTGATGAAACCCGAGGTTGAGCTCTACTAAAGGACCAATAAACTATTCAGTCTATCAAAAACTTTCAAGAGCATCACCCTCCACATACCTTTTCCAAGATCATGAATTTTCTGGTTATAATGAGGGCTTAGCACCTGCAGCAATTTAGACACAAGAAGCTGTTTGAACTAGACATGTCCCAACACCAGCAACCTTAGAGCTGCTAGAACTGTAGCTGCATGAAATCAGGGGCTAGGCTAAGAACTCAATTCGAGTATGGAACAGCCCCTTGTTACTCCAGTAAAGGCCAGATCTTCAGAAGAACGTTCCACGAGATAAATCACACCAAACATTTAATATATTCGCTTGCACCAATCCTACATATCGCTTTCACCCCTTTATTATCAGGTTCATTCCCCACCGTGTGGAACCTCCCCCTTAGAGCCAGACGTGCCCTAAAACAAGCAGCTTTCCATTATATGAGATAGTTTTCATGCCTTCCATCCTATCATGACTTAATGCACAATATTTAAATGAAATAACTCCACAGATTTACACATCCTTACCATACATGTAATATATTTACATGGATAAGTCATCGGATCTTGAGAGAAACTCTGATCTCAGAAAGTTTAACTTCTACTGACATCAACATGAAACACCAACATAGGCAGCACACTTTTCAGAAATTTCTCCTCTTACCTCTACTTTGTTAGACATGCAATACCTACCATACATCTAGAAATTCCAGGTCTGCTCCTTGGAGTCAGCAGTGGCATTCTTCTTCGGGAATGTGATGCAGATACAAGGAAAAGAATGAGAAGTAGAGAACTGGGTAAACAAACGCTCTCAGCATATGCAGCTTAACAGGCATACACCCAGAATCCAGTTGTTGATAGGTACCTTGCCATAAAAAATTGATCTTCACATATTTATGTAATTGACCCCCTGCTTTCTTGATAAACAACAGAAATTAGGAAATGCTATAGTGGTTTGTGGTCCTCTTATCAGCATGTACAGGAGCACCCAAAAAAATTGCCAGCTTGTGTAATATATCAATCCAAGTCCTGAAAATCTAGTCCAGACCAGACCCTCAAAATCTCTTACCTAGCCCATAGGTTTGCCAACTATATATGCTCCCGATACAGTAATTTGCTCCCAAAACAACATATTACATGTTCAGCACCTTTAGGTTCTCTTACTTTGACAGGCTCTGAGAAAAAAAAAATACTCCTTTTTTTTCCTTCCCTAATGAATGCGTCATGAATGCGTAAGGAAAAAAACACAGGACTGTTTATGAAGATATTACAAAAATGGAGGATTGAGTTGGAAATAACACAGCTAGTTCATCTGTCAACTTGAAAGTCGAACTCACCAGTATAGCAGAATGCATGAACATTTAGTAGAAGTGTTATTCATGATTTGGAACGTCTTAAACAAAAATGAACCAATAATTTGTAAATGAGGCAATGTCAACTAATCTGCATTGAGCTAATATCCATCAAATGCATCTATAAGATGAGTTTAATATATTCTCCTCCTGTGGCCAACAGCCTGATTCAGAAGATAACTGTGTACTCTCATCCAATCACTACTGACTTAACCTTCAAGCAGCGAACTGGAATACTGGGGAGAAACGGATCAGACCTTTTTCAGATTTCCTGCTAATATGAATCCGACAGGCTAATAAAATTGAAGGCAACATGGGCAGTGCGTAAGAAATGCAGAGGGGAGCATCAAGCTGAACTGAAGCTTAGTCTGATTCCACACCTATTATTCACAATAGTTCTCAAGAACTTGGACTCCTGGTCCATAAATCAAACGGCAACGATCATTAAAAGAATTGACTAGTCGAGAGACCACCTCCTTGAAGAACACATTTGCAATCTATCAAACAATAGAAGTGAGTTAACAAAGCTGACCCAGTCCAGCCCAAGTAAATAAACAATATCAAGCCCAAAAAATTAGGTACACAAAGAAATGTTCAAAGTAACTACTCAAACACTGCAAGCCTCAAGTGATGCGACGATTCAAATAATGAGAAATAATTGTCACTGAAGATTTCAAAGAAGACGACATAGCAGTCAGCAGTGACGATATTTCATCGGCATTCCTTTTATTATAAACTCCTCTCGCACAAGTTTTCCATGAAAACCATACATACAGAAGATGCAAAACAAGGAAGTTGATTCAACCAAAAGAATAAAAGCCATCAAAATGGTGAAATATGATAATATTCCTTATCCAAGTTGATGTAAAAGTATCCATTCAGGAGCACACATGATAAATTAATATCACATTAAGAGATTAAGTTATGGATAGAAATATAATGTATCATTATGACGACATGTGGACTTCACGATTCAAGAACTGGCCCAAAACATGCACAGACACATTCAACAGATAAGGGCAGCAGTGATAACCCGCTCTAGATGTTCTTCTATAGTGTCATTAATATTTTAAACTGTTAGGCAAGAATGTGATCTACACTTCAAGCATCTAACTCTACTAAGTGGCAAAAAAAACCAGAAAATTTACAACTCTCACCTGACGATAAAAGGGCGACTGAAACTTAAAATCAACCAAGAAATGAAGATTACAGGTTCCTGGAACAGGCCCTGGATTAAACTCCCACACATTTATCAAATGATCGAAAAGGCCACTCTCAGATGCAGTTGTCTGCACGCAATGAAGAAATAGTTACCAGAACATACAACAAAAAAGGAATCGAATCATTTAAATTAAATGGGCAACTAAAAGAATTTCAACACTGAGAATACGTGATTTAGTTTAGAACAGCCATTGGTGCAAAAAACTAACATCTACAACAACAACACCCAAGCCTTTTTCCCAGTTAGCTCAAAGAAAGGATGGGAGGAGAAAGGGGTTTGTCATAAGGACTGTCAGTTGGTTACATGCGACAAACTTTAGCTTCGCACAAGTTCCAGCCTTCTTCTGAATGAGTAAACATGTCAAAGACCATACTGGCTTTCTCCGTAAAATTTGAGTAATAGATTCCATCATTCGAAAAAAGCCACCAAGCCAAAGTTGAGGACGCACAGGTCAATTGCACAAACAACCTTGTATAGAAATATAAGGGGAAAACAGTGTACAAACAACGTAAGGTAGCCCAACCTTTCCCTGAGTCCCACATATCTAGGACACTTTCTTGCATCAGACTGCACGTATTCTGTTGCTTTCTTTCTTTCTTTCTTTCTTTTTTATTTTGGGGGTAAATTCAGAACTGAGCGAAGAAGGAACCTATGTAGGCTGAGAGGCGTTTGTATGTCAGGATGTACTGGTCTATTACTGGATTTTCTAGCGTGAAAGAAAATGTTAAAATTGGTTACAAGCAGACATGCGTACGCACGCTCACAAAAGAAAAAAGCACAAGGCTCCCCCTCCCCTCCCCAGAAAAAAAAAAAAGAAACAGATAAACAAATTTGCCGCACAAACCCTCTATCTTAAGAAGCTGTTGACACATAATAGATGTACGAAAGAATAATCTAATGAAATTCCTTACCAGATAAAGAAACTTATGTAAGCAAGCAGCAAGTGAACATAAACACTCCCCACCTTAATATATTTAGGCTTCTTTAACTCCACACGTGATACATAGCTTTCAACTAAAAACTTAAAACCAATCTCTAGTTCAGCGTCAAAAGATCCATCCGGATAACGTCGAAGTATTTCTGACCGCTGACACCAGGGAAGGAAGTCTTCATATAAGTCAACACCAGCAACCACAGCAAATAATTGCTCAGGTGAGTATCTATTATCAAAATAATAAATTAGCAAAGGAGTGATAGTGTCACTAATAAACATCTGAGAAGGATCGACAAGCAATTCTAGATCAAATAGATCGAATTTAAGAAGCCAGACTTTCCAAACTGACTAAACATGGCATCCACCGGACTTTACCTTCACCTGTACTTCCATTTCAACGTATAAGTCTAACAAGCCTTTTCAAATCACTCAAAATCCAGGGAAAAAGCACACTCAGAGGCGCTTTTCTTTAGCTATTTCCACTAAAGTTTTTTTCTCTCTTGTAGTCATTCAATCATGATCTATACAGGATGGTAAAATATGAAAACCAAATCCATGAATATTGCTTTAGAGCATCAGGTCCGGACACCCAGATACAAGCTTTCCAGAAAACTTTCTCTGGACATAATCGCAATATTCAAATAAAGCAAAAGTGATCTTCAACTGAAGATGAAAAGTAAAAATTGAAGAACAGAACCACGATATATCTCATAGGATGTTCTAACTTAAAGATCTTTGAGAAGAGCTACACCCGTGCCCAAAAAAACTTACTGCACCCAATTGAGATCTTTGTAAAATAAGACTCATAGATATGAAAGTCTAACATTCACCAGCTCAGATACATGAACCTAGAGCTTCAATAGAAACGAAAATTGCAATCATCCTAAGTAACACGGTCACCAATAATCACACCAAAAAGACATGTCACAAACATGTTAAGCAATCCAGAAAAGAAAATACCCCAAAGTCCGGCGCTCCTCATGTATTTTAGCAATCATATTTCCTTCATCTCCATCACCACAACCTAAAAATCCCCTTCTCTGAATAAGACTAACATCTTGAATGTACAAAGAATAGCATGGACTCCCAAATCCACAACACGCATGATTGGATCGACAGCAATCAACAGATGAAAGAGCTGAGGAACATGAATTGATTCCGGCAATGCTATTTAAGTATCGAACAGAAACAAAATTATCCAACTCTCCGCTTGTCCTTGCAAGACGTCCCAAATTTCTCCGCGTTCTGACTATATTCCTATGCGCTCCCATACGTTGGACAATAGCTTTCGACGTTGTGCAAAACCACGGCATCATTCCGTCCGCCGGTTAGCAACCGGAAAACCCTAGCCCAATCAGATGTTCACAAAGAGGTATTTATTCATCCGCTACAGGGAAATGTGTTAGAAACCAATTTTGGTTCCAAATGTTTGCTTCAAATAATTAGTTCAACGACTAATACAACTATAAATATTCGGAAATTTCTAGCAGGTCAAGCGGAATTCTGCCAGATCTTCGGGAACGCGTTAAATTCGGCACCCGCTTTATTCAGGGGTGGGATCTCTTCACCCGCATTCCCCTCACCTCGCGCGACACGTGACAGCAGGGATGGATGGTGAACCTATATAAAGATAATCCGCATCTAGCCTCACCACCCACCTATGTTGCCATGTGTCGTGCGGCGACGCGTGAGATGAGTTTGGGATGAAGGGATCCGAATCCCTTTGTTCACTCATTTATGATTATTTTATTGATTTATTGGCAACAATCATAATGTTTAGTAATTACAAAATAATGCTGCAGATTTTTTTCGAAAATAATGTTGTAGTTGAGTTTATGTTCTTGCAACTACGTGTGGAGCAGTTGGGATAGGATCCCTTCACCGCAAGGGGATGCGGTGACGCGTGACCGCGCGACACATGGCAGCAAGGGGTAGTGAGGCTAGATGCAGGTGATCCTCATCTAGCCTCACCATCCTCTCTTGCTGCCACGTGTCGCGTGGTCACAAAAGGGGTGAGGAAAGTGGGGATGAGGAGATCCCAACCCGGAGCAGTTACCTTATGTTCGGTTCTAAACTTTTTTTATTTTTATTTTTTATTTTGATAATGTGAAATAAATTATCATAATGTATAATAAAGTATTCATAAGGTATTTATCTAATCATTTTAACGCAATCTTTAATATAAAGTAATTAATTTTCATAAATACTGTTGATATTTTTTTCCGAAAGTTATTTACGTGTGATAGAAAAGTTAAATAATGAAACAGAACCGTCAAGGGGGGGGGGGGGGGGGAGGACTAGCTACCGGATTTAGCTGTATTTCACTTTTTTGTTGAGAATAAAACTAAACTCCATAATAATTTATTTTTATTTAGTTCATGTGTAACGTGTAATATTTGGATCAAATGTCTAAATGTCTATGGAATGTGGTAAACATATACTCCAACCTATGTAGCCTATCACTATTTCGAATGCTTAGTTTATTCAAGTGGTAAGGCTGTTGCTTTGTGACTTTCGAGGTCACGAGTTTGAACTGCAGAAACAGTCCGCTACACAAAAAAGTGTAGGGTAAAGTTGCGTACATCATATTGCAAAACGATCTGGTCCCTCCATAAACATTTTACAAACGCAGAAATCTAGTACACCAGATTCAAATACCCAAGCATAAACAAGGCAACCGGAAACACACGAGTGGCAGTGTTTATGATAAAAGGGTTCAAAGCGTGTTTCTGTATTTGAGAAAGGGGGTGGTTTTAATGTGACAATGTGCATGAATGCGTACATCACAGCGTGAAATAAGTCAGGCTCTTTTCAGACTTTGCATAAACACGCAAAATGAGTCGGCATCTTTTCAGACTTTGCATAAACACACGAAATGAATCGGCCTCTTTTCAAATTTTGCGTAAACACGCGATTCAATCCGGCTTTTTTCTAGACTTTACGTAAACACAGGAATCTACCGCCAGGAATCTACCGTACCAAGAACGCCCTTGAGATGCATGGGATGGCATGGAGCTCAAAATTTGACGCCTCTTGCAATATTCTTTCTATTTTGATGTTTTCTTTTAGTAACTTCATGTTGTTAGGATGTGGCAATAACTCAATATTCCTTTCTATGAGCAACAAAAATTTTGGTCAAATTCAGGCTTGTTTTGATACCTAATGTTTTTACCGTCTTATTGACTTGAGATTTAGAACACTAAGTACTCACTGCTCAAAGAAAAGGTACCCCTGCTCCTCCTTTTTTTCATTTAATAGTTATCACATAAACTAACTGATTCAAACTAATGCATGTGTTCTCAAAAAATAACTCATGATACAAGTCAAAGAAAAGGGTTTAACTAATGAACGCTTCCAATAACATGTCTCAAATAAGTGCAGTAAATTTAGATGTTCTTACCAAGCTTAGTGGACAATAGGGCTGCTAAACAAACCAAACTGTTCACCAAAATTATTGTGACTAGTTATTGACTGCATTGATCTCCGTACCCCGTACCTACGCCACCCAAGGAATTTAAAAAACCATCCGGGGAACGTCTCTCTTGTCAAGTTTGGATATCTTTTCTCAACCTACTCCAAACTATTTGGACCTTTTGGAGGTTTTAACCAAGCGCATGCAGCTATTTTTATGCTAAGAGACTATATGCACAAATGAATTGGGATTTAAGCTAGGAGATCAAAGGTTACATTCATATATGATGGTTATGCATGTCCCATTTGAAAATTTTAGCTGCAGCATAGGATGGACCAAAAGATGCAAGAGCAGACTCTAAACCTTCAGAGACACTTTGCATTAGAACAAAACAAACAAATGGAGGTCTGAATGAAGACACAACGTCAAACACTCCAAAACAAACATAGAAAAATATGGATTCATCACCTTAACAAACCAGGGAAAGAAGAAAGAAAAAGAACATCAACACAACATCAAATCATGTCATGTTAGCAACCCCTCCAAGGTCTCCATGATCATGGTGAACCTTCAATTTGCCTCTCCAAAGAACTCAAGAAACTTCAAGAACATATGCCTTCACAGTGATTATGCAGCGCTGCTCTATGATCCGAGTTTTGGAAGAAGCTTTAATCCCTCTGCACATACCTCGATGTCTAACCAAAGTCAACTCACAATTATGCCAATGACTAAGGCAATAATTAGAATTATCTCAGACAGAAGAGAGAATCAAAGCTCTTGAAACTACTGTCAACGTCTATGAATGTGGCCATTTGGTCCTACTCCGGAAATGATTCATGGCCTTGAATGATCTCCAACAATAGATAATTTATTGAAAGGCACAACCTGCACAATCAAAAAAGCAGAAAAGTAAATTGGCATCAGTCACTTAAGGGGCCTTTCATATCAATCAAAGAAAAACTCTATATGAAATAGAAAATATACTTGATCATATTCCATGTCATTTGCTTTAGAGATTTTCCTGCATTTCATGGTCTTCCTTTTTCTGCCTGGTTTCTCTTCTTCAGAATCTTCATCTATGAAATTTTGATCACTCACCTCTGCAAAATAAGTTTGTCAATCTCCCACAAAAAAGAATACACACACACACACACACACACACACACACACACTGTGTTTCTGTACATTGTGATATTAGATTCTATTAACTTCACTTAAGGATGTATTTACCACCATATCACACTCGTACTTATACCGCAAAGACACAAGAAACTAGCCTGGCAAACGATTCATGCAGCTGGAAATAAATTCAGAAACATATTCATGAAAACAGTAAAGTTTTGCACATAGGATACTACTGACACTGAAACCAACCACAAGATAAATAGCATTATTCATGACTTGTGAAGATTTCACTTCCCAATCTTGGAATTCTGGATATGTCCAAATATGAGAAAACACTTGTATGGAAGTGAAAGAATTATAGGCAACACTTGTATGGAAGTGAAAGAATTATAGGCATACTTGGAGTTTTTATTTATCATCACACCAAAGCTGAATAACTTCGCCAGGATATCGATTCCTATAAGGTGGACCAAAAATGATAACAATCTCAATAAAGAAAAGTCAAATATTTTGCAAACTGAATGATTTTCCTGGTCAGTTACCTGCATTACTCTCTAGAATATCCTGGTTGTCCATCTGAACACAAGAGGAGGAAAATTTGTGCGCTGAACCAGTGAATGAGACACTCTCTTGACTAGTTATGGATACTGTAGTCCCCTTCCTGCATGACCGGTAATGCTGAATCCAAGGGCTTGATAATACACTTCTAGAATTACATGTTTGCCTTGGTCCCGATCCATTTGCCCTAACATCGATTCTAGTCCAAGAGCCATCTTGAAAAACCTTGAACTAAAAGAGAAAAAGAAAGCATGATAAGTCAAAACAAAAAACAAAACAAAACAAAAAGGAATAATCAAGACATCAGGTGCCTAATTTATTGTGCAACCTGGCCAGAAGGAGTAGGAGTTCCGGGGTGATGTTGCCGGGATTTTGTATTTTGTAAAGGGCTTTGTCCCTGGGGGTTCCATCTCAACATGTCCAACGAATCATACAAATCGTTAACAAATGAAGTTTCCATAGAACTGAGGTACAAACTGTGTTTCTCATCAGTCCATTTTGTGAAATTGGATTCAGTTTCCTGATCATTGAGAGACAATGTAACAGTATGAGTATAATGTGGTGTCATGAAGTACTTTTTATCTCCTTTGCAGGAAAAGGAAAACAAATCATGAATCTTTAGGTAACAATTTAGCTCAGAATATTAAAATCCTCAGTCTAACGAATCTCAATTTCCCTCCAGTTATCCCTATTTGATCCTTTTCTACATTTTCAATAATGATTTTGATAATAAACTAGAACAGATATACATCACACTCTACTTGCACCTTGATAATATCTCAACTTTCATGCTCGGTCTTTTCACAGTTATTTAAACGAACTACCCTACCAAAATATATAAAAAAAATAAACAAATGTTGAAGAAAAAGGGGAAAGGCTTACAAAAAGAACGAAGAACAAAAAGGCGAAAGAGAGACAGAGAGAGTCTACCACCCCCTTTAACAACCCAGAAAGATATTTTGGTTCTGGGCCCCAGAGATAGGGAGATTTAGCAAAACAAAAGCAAAGAAAAAGAAAGAACAGATTATCCATGCTCCGGGAATCCAACATAATAAATCGCAACAAAAACTGTACAAAAGATAGTAAAACAACAGTTTTTTTTCAACAAGAAAAGTAAAAAAGAAAGGAAGGAATCGAAAGGACCCTGGTCCAAGAAAGCACCGGAAAAGAAATCCAACCAAAATTTGAAATTCAGCACAAGAAAAAGAAGGTGGATTACCGGAAGAGGTGAAACTGGAACCTGGGGTTGCTCCGAACAATTTCTTGATTTTTTTCCATAGCTCAACTCAGAAAGTGACGACCTTTTACGAGCGACTCCTTCAGCTGAACCATTAAATTCTTCCATATCTGGAAATCTTGTAATTTCCAAATTTAGATCTCAAAAATCGCCGGATTTAGCAATTTTCGGTGAACTTTAAACTTCTTCGACGAAAATGGGGATTTGGTTTTCTAAGAACAATTTAAAGGGGATCGGTGAAAAAGCGCATGCCAGTTTGTCGTCGCTTTTACACGTGGAAAGCCAGGTCAGCGGTTAAGTTCGCTGATATTTTCATGGTCAGATATTTTCGGGAGCTGGAGATATTATGAGAAACGAGCGGACTCAACTGAGTCAAGTATTTTTATTTTTTTTTACCGAATTGAACATATTAAAAAATTAGTTTTGTTTGAATTCGACTTTAACTTGTTTTAAGTATAATTTATATATGTTTGAACTCAACTCGAATAAGTTTTAAATATGCTTCACCATTTTCGGGATATGTTTGATAATTTTCGAGCATGTAAATATACTCAAACAAGCTCGATGATTACGAGCAAGCTTATAAGCAAGTTCGATTGCGAGCATGTATAACTATTGCTTCATTCTTTCAAAAATTTAATCTCTATCAATCAACAAAAAAAAATTACAGTTTGACTGAATAAGCAAACACGTTTGAACCAATAGTTTTTGAACAACCATGAGCTCATTATCAAATCCCAATTCAATAATTAACAAAAGAATGAAGATTACACTTAAAAGTGCTTAACAAGCATAGTTATTATAGTTTTTGAACAACCATAAGATCATAAACAAATCCCAACGAATAAGACACATAATACGAAAATTAAAAGTTCTTGAGCAACCACAATATCTTAATCAAATTACCAGCAAGTTGTCTATAATCATCTCCTCGTTTCCGCTATCATGCAAAGATAAAAAATTTTAAAATCAAAACAAAACCAGATAGCTATGGATAATACTAGCTAGCTCAAATAAAGTAACAACAAGATCCATCATATAAAACACTGATGTTGTCCATTGAGAAACAGAGTTTAGAAAACAAATACACTTGTCAATGGCATAACATAAAAAAAACATTATCAGAGAACAAAAACTCATGAAGCATAATGAGATGACAAAAATATACAGAAATTTAATATAATTACCATGTTTAGTTTTACTTACGTACTTATCTCTTATCTCAAGGTACGTTTTGTTTACCAAGGAACAAAAAGAGAATTAAAAAAAAAAACAGTATAGATAAAGACATTGGCATAAGAAGGCAAGAGGAAAAGGATGAAGAAGGAAACGTCATAAGTGAAGGTAGGTAACTTGGAAGGGTAATCTCGGTAATTGATATGGCAGGAGGAGAATAGCTTTGGAATGTCTGTAGCCGTTTCTGGCCATGGACATCCAAAAATATCGGGGGTTGTGATCTCTTAACCCTACTTTCCTTATCTATTTTGTGACCATGTGACACGTGGCAGCAAAACAGGGTAGTGAGGCTAGATACGGGTGACCTTCATCTAGCCTCATCACCTCCTCTTGCTACCACGTGTTGCGCGGTTACGCGTCACCGCATCTCACTTGAGGTGTGTGGATCCTATCCCAAATATCAGTGCCTCCAGATTTGGGTCACAGAAAATATCTTCGCCCGTCCTCACCACTTTGTTAGAATCTTTCCTTATTATTCCCAAAAGATAACTCAGGATGTTATTTAAGATAAGATATAATAGAATGACAACGTTTTAAAAATCTACTATGAACAGTGTGGGTGGATGTTTAACTATTAGGTTAGTACTCAATTAGACTATAGTATAGAAACTAATTCAAAATATAAGATTGCTAACTCAATTTGTAAATACATCCGTAAAAATCTTGCAACCTTAAAAGATTCACAAACTTAAATTATAATATACAACCTAATTGAAAATAGAAGATTCCTAGCTGAATTTGCATTAAATACTTTATATGAGATACGTACAAATTTTACCACGATCGATGAACTTGTTCATGAACTATACAGTAAAAAGTAAGGCCAGCGAATTGGCTTTTTCAGTAGAATTTTTTTTTTTCTTATGCTGTCGCTTGTCTTGTCGTTTCTCTGACCCATACCGCCACCAGTTTTCTTTTTTTATTCGCCATTTGATCTTATATACCTTTACTTCATTATTTATTATAATTTTATATCATATACATTAATTGCATGTACCGGTCAATCAACGAATCTATATTTTCATTTCGAATATTATTCTAATTTGACTTTAATATAATTTTAAAAATTAAATTATTTTAGATACTAATATTATACCTTAGTGGTTAACTAAAATAATCTAAAATAATTATATAAGTAATTATTAAAATAGTAAGATAAAAACTTTAACTATGAATATATTTTTATTTACAGAAAATAAAAAGCAAAGTATAATAGAAACTGAGATAATATTTTTCTTAACACCGGAGTAGTATTAAGTTCTTATTACAAAATAAAAGCCGTGATAGCCCCTCAAATTATCATTTCAGTGATTGTTGTTAACGTCATACATTAATTTAATTTGAAGTAGTTTCAGAAAGAAAATCCGTATGCATTTGTTGAAGCACAGTCATAAAACATAACATTGGTATCACCGGTTATAAGATTGTGACATAAAATAATATAATATATGTAGCTCTGATGAGATATTTCCTTCCAAAAAGCATATTACAACAATTCTCCAAATAGTAAAATATCTTGCTTTGATCAGCGGAGAATCTCACGTGTTCAAAATTTTATCCAACGCATTCTTTGTAAGATTTTACTATATGACTAATCCACTCTTATACCTCCACCTGACACGTTATCCAACAATTTCTGTGAAATTCAACCATTATATAAATTAATTAAAAATGGGTTTTGTCACGAATAGATTATTAGATATCCATTAAACATATCATAGCTATGCAATGTCTTTATATAATGTATAAAATGATATACCCTTTCAGCTGCCAGTTTGTCAGCTATCTAATGTAGTTGCTTACAAAATTTTTAAAAAATTGGTTGTCTGCTATCTACTGTATTTGTTTAAAAAGATGAAACTGTTTGTGGCTGTTTACAATGTTGTCAGCTATCTACTATACTTGTTTACAGTGATTTTTGTTAAGCTACTTACATAACAGCTGTTGTAACTGTTTACAAAACTACTTATCAGCTATCAGTTTTGAAGCAAGCAACTCAACTCCTACAAATAAAAGGGTTTTCGTTTCATTCTCTAGTTTCATTCTCTATCTAACTCTAGAAAAATTACAATATACTTCATATGAAATAAAATTCTCTCATTTTCTTATTCTTTAGCTACAACAACGACAATCATATCCAGTAATATCACAACAAAAGCAAAAGTTATCATTAGGATCTGAGAGGTGAGACAGTCAAACAATACATCCATCTTAAGAAATAGAGAGTTTGATTTCAGTGAGACCTCCGACTCTGTATATACCTGTAAAATTTCCTGTTGATGATCCACATTATTCCCAAACCAGAATATCACTTGAAATCGTCCATATGCCTAATATGGTATAATCGGTTGTGCTTCTACACCCGAAGTTGAGAGCGTCTTTCATAAAAAAAAGAAGGGCAGAGAGAAAACCCAGAAAACGTAAACAAGAAAACATAAGAAATGCAGGGAACATCAGGGTATGATGGAGGAAACTTATATGTTACATATTCAAAATCCCATTTCAAATGAGCGGAATCTATTGAATCCGTACCACTATTATGCTGTACATTGGATAAAAGGGAAAGGGGAGGGGTGTTTGTCAGTCTCAAAAATTTATGAGTTTCCTAGAGCTCAATGTTTATTCTCGCTATCATACGAAACTTGGATGCTCTCCTACATAATGCCTCCTCAATGATTAAGAAAGCCTCAGAGTAGTTCAAAAGCGAAACTATAGTTTCTGTTCATCTTCCGCAATCGTCTCGTCTATATCCATCCGCCCTGCAATGGCAAGGTTAAACATATGCTTTAATCAAAACCAAGCAAGTTTGATTGTCATTCTAGGAAAACATTGTTTTACATTGGTATGTCCTTGTTCCGGTTGAAACTATGATAGTAAGCTACGAGTACCTTCCTTGACAGTATAACGTTGTATAACCAAAGTAGCAGAACAGTAATCCAAACGCGTGAGTAAAAGGAAATGTAATCATACCAAACAATGAGAACAGTGATGGGGGCCTTGAAGATCCGCTTGTCTTCACATCCATGCCTGATTAAAATACCATCTCAATGAGAATGCAATCTTAATGTTTGTGTTTCAGAAAAACATATCACGGAACGAACTTAATTTGTATCATATGTCATGACCAGGGTATTTCAAGTATGAGTTATTGAGTCAACAGGAGAAGTTCATAAATTGAAGAAGCAAGAGGGGATTTCAAGTGTTTTAGGTGGCAAATTGTTCTCCAAATGAAGAAAGAAAGTGATTAGAGAAGAAAGAAAGTGGATAAAATTGAAGCAAGAGGGGCTTTCAAGCTGCAAATTGAAGAGTTAGGTAAAAGAGAAGATGCTCAATATGGAAGATATCTCAACCATAAAAAAAAAAAAAAAAAAAAAAAA